>VZRU01002868.1:104250-131166 GCA_013398155.1 Pedionomus torquatus | reverse complement strand
ATATATATATATATACACACAAAGTTGTAAATTTTCCTTCATTGATTTCATAGGACTCTTTCTTCCCATTTACTTGCTAGATGTCCCTCTCATAAGTGCAAGATTAATGAAGGCATAATCCTATGTGATTACAATGATTACTTCAGTCAAATGTAGGAAGTGTAACACTCGAGTGTCTGTGTCAAGGCGATGTCTGATCGGCTAATGCTGAATGCAATTGGTTTGCACATGGATCATGCGCAACGGAAACAAACAAACAAAAAGTAAAAAGAAAAAGGGAAAAAAAAAAAAAACAAACAGAAAATCCTTGGAGCAATGTATTGCTTTCTGCACTCCTATCTCACATTATCTCTGGTCGATGTCCGCTGGAGCCGCCTTGCTTTTGTCGGGGTTCTCCTCCTCAGGCTCCACTTTGTACATTTCCTCAGAGCCCTCCTCGCTGTCGTTCTCCTCTGACTCTGTCAGCAGCTCCTCATCCTTGTACTCTGCCACGTCAACCACTGTTCCCAAATGCTCTTTTAGCTTCCCATGGTGCTTTACGTGGTAACGTTGGTTCTGGAAGAATTTGATTATGGTGTGTTTGGGGAGATCCAGCTGAGCAGAGAGGGTGTGGATGGCTTCCTGATCAGGGTAGAGACCCACGTCATGGATAAAGCTTTGAAGGATACCTAGAGCTTCCAAGGAGATTTTGGTACGGGATCTTGGCTTTTTGGCACAACTGTCCTCAGCAGGTGGAGGAGGAGCCTCTTCTCTAGGTGGGGAATTCTCTTTCGCAGGCTGGGACTGCTGTCTGTGCAGCACCTACAAGATCAAACAGACACAGACTTCATGTACATGCTGGCCCCCTCAGTGCCTGAGACGAGGGCACTTGTACAAGGCTTTACACAGGGTCTGCTTTGTTTCGGTGAAGAAAAGTACGAGCACTCCGTTCCCATTACCTTTCTCACCTGTAAGACAGCTGCACCAGTAACTGCAGACTGAAAGGAAAAAGTGATACAAAAGGCAAACGATATAAAATAAATAACAAAATCACAAAATAAGTAAGAAATACAAAATGCAAGTGAAAAAGAAATACAAAGTAGCCAAAACAAAAAAGTAAGTCAGGAGGTCTCATGGTCACAATAACTGTCCAGTTGTCCCATCTCGGACAAGTCATTCTCCCGCTTTGCTCCTCTTCTCCCTTCTTGTTTCCTCTCGTCTTTTTAGGCCAGGGACTCTGACCGTTTCTACAAGGCGCCAAGTACCACAAAGGCCTAGTCACACGTGGGATTGTCAGGTGCTGCTTTGTCACGAATAATGGCTTGGCATCAGAATCCATCACAGCTGCTTTATGGAAAAAAAATAATAACAATAAAAGTGCAGAGATCTGTTAAGATTTCCCTTCCATGACAAGTGACGTAATCAGTTCAGTTGCTTCACAGAACTGGCTTTAATGTGTCTCTTGAACAGATTTCTGCGTATTACATCTGTATTAATTTCACTGGTTGAGGAGCTCTGAGTTCAAATAATTATAGCCCTCCATTCTGAGAAACCCTCTGGGCAAACAAGCTTCTCAGTCTTGTAACAGATTTTCACCAGCAGCATCCCCTTTTTGGTAAGTTTAAAGAAAGTATATGCAGCTTTTAATCTCCCCACTTCAATGACTAGGAAAGGGCCGTGTGCAGCCCTTATTCCAGGGAAAAAAAAAAAACCTGCTCTGAATTGTTAGAAATACAGAGGAGCTCCACAGGCTTTCTTTAAAACCAAATCTATACAAGAGAGATTACAGGCAAAAATCCCCTACTGGATTGAGGGCGGTATTTCCCCAGAGGTTTCTTTGGATGCAGGGAAATAATTATTAGAACTCAACACTACAGAGCTAACAAAATCAATATGAATAAATATTTCCTTCCACCAATAAGAGGGAATTCTGGCTCTTCACCTGAGAAGAAAACATCTTTGCTGCAAACTGTAACATCCAGAAAATCAACCCTACATTAAAGCTTTCCGAAGAGCTGAAGGGAAAAAAATAAGGATAAATAATGGAAACGTGCTGAGAACTTGCACTGAATTTTACACACATACCGAGCCCTCAGTAAAACGCTACACTAGTCAAGTTATTACAGGAAGAGGGAAGTTCACTGTGGAATATCAGCCTTTTATGCAAATAAATAAAAAGGCTCTGTGCCGAAGAGCCCTTTATTCACTTCATCAAACGTTGCTGTCGTAGTAGTTTATAACACCAGCAATCTCCAATCACCAGTTTTGAAAAGCACATCAAAGTCCCCAGCCACTGCCCACATCACACGTGTGGCCGAGGAGCCGAACCTGGAGGAGACACTGTGAAAACAACCCGACCTGAAGCCTGGCAAAGGGACTGCCATCCTTCTGCTGCCCCTGATGGCAGGAGGTGGCACTCGGCCAGCCCGGAGGGACTAGCTCAGCACCACTCATGGCGGCAGGACCTGGCCCCACGCCCCCAGTGCCTCCATGAGCAGTGGGCGCCTGTGTGAGGATGTGCATGTGTGGACACACAACTGCAACTCCCACAGCTGCCACCGCTGCCAAGCGATGCTTGTGACAGTGACAGAAAGCACCTGGATGAGGAGGCAGCTTCACGGCAGCTCCACACTGTCAGCTAAGAGCAGGTGTCACCATGGGCAGGGCTTGCCACGCTCCTGGCAACAGCTGCTGGTGGGCAGAAGTGTTGCAAACGTTTCTTGGTGCCAATAGATTAATTTTCCTCTCAAGCACATCAATACTCAGGGTGTCACAGACACAGAGCTAACCAAGGAGCTGGGGGAAAGGAGAAGCTCAAATGGAAATGACAGATATTCTGGTTTATGTTTTATTACAGCTCTTGTAATAAAAGAGAATAATGTTCTAATGAATGAATGAACTCAGCTGCTCTTTGAGGATCGCATTTTGTCTATGGATTGTTTTCAGAGAGAAGGATTGGTGTTTCCAAGTAGAGGGGTTAGAGACAAGGGTTGGATCCATACCTACATTGTCAGAGAGCACTGACAGCAGCAGAGCTGGGATCGCCAACACTAGCCGAGGACCCAGCCCCATAAATTTGTCACACAGCCCCTACCTACTTTATCACCCCTGTTGTGCCCTCTGGTCCCATCCCCTGACACTGTAAGGCCCAGAGCAGTCAAAAATAAAAGGATTTAATACCTCAAATAAACTGCCAGGGAATTTACAGACAGTGTCATATGAAAAGCCTCAAGTAGCATTGCTAATCAGAAGCGGAATTCAAGTAGCAGCAAACAGAGATAGAAACACATCCAGGGAGAGTGTGAATTACTCTGTTCATTCTTGTTGGAGTTGGAAGTGGCACTTTTTTTTCCCCTTTTCAGTCAACAAATAGCATGAGAAACGATCCAGCCTGAAATACGTTACAAGACTTCCAATCAAATATAATGATGAAAAAAATCCAGCAATACAGGATCAGCAGCAGTAAAATGTTTAATTTGAAGGAGATGAAGAGATGCCTACAGCATCTATAAAGCAATCAACCAAAGAGAGGGCTGAAAGCGGGAGGGAAAGAATAATTTTACTTAACCCTTCCTTTTCTGGAGTGACCTCTCCATCCTCTCCAGAAGAGAAAACATGTAACTCTGGGGCTGTCAGTGTAGAATATTAGAAAAAGAATGTATTCTATTTGACTTACCGTTTTCCTAAATAACACAAAACTCTAAAGCTACTCTTACAAAACAGATAAATCTCATGATTTCACTGACTTCTGGGGGCTTGCTTTGGATTTCCAGTGGCACTAACAAAGGATTTCAGCCCAATATTGCCCATATACACAGAGATGCATAAATGCACAGAATTTTCTTCAGGTTTTGGCTGTGATAAGTTTTGTATTTCCTTCTGTTAATACGGGCATATATTATATATATTTAGTATAATAATAATAAAAAAAGAATACTTCTATATGGGAAACAGATCAACTGTGGAGACACATGATAGAATACAAAATCTAAATTACCTTTTTGTTAAATATTTGCTTTAAACTACATTTGTAAACCACACTGGTTGGTTGGGGCAATTTACTCACTTCATGTCCAGCTCTGCATAGCACAGACTCAAAGAGGAAACTACCCATTTTTAGCAGTTCCACATCTTATGATTTCGGGGTCATTATTATGCTCTTAAATCTGCAGGTAAAATTTCCACTGGCTTTGCGCATTGTTGTGCATGCTCTGCCATTAACACTTCATTTTTTGGGTCCGTGCTGCTCTGCTTCTGTGCTCTGTGCTTCTGCAAAGAAGGAAACCCCACTGACCTTTGTGATTAAAGTACAGGCTGCAGCACATTTTCTACTGCAGATAAACCCCCCAAATGATGGTCTGTCCTACCACGACACACCAGGCATAGGGTGGGCTTCAGAGACAAGGGATAAAAGCAATGTGTCCACACTCAGCTTTCCTTTTCCCAAGAAAAGCTGGCGCTGGGCTCAGAAGGGTGCACATCCCAGCACAGGTGCACCACGCCCTCCTTTCTCACTGCCCTGTCCTTCCTCCCTGCCCTTCCCCACTGCTCCCTGGCCACAGGTGGGGCAGCCTCCTCCTCCCCAGCCACCACCATCCATCTGGAGTTGACTTCCCTTCCCTTCCCCTCCCTCCCTCCTCACTGACTCCCCATCTACTTTCAAATCAAATGTGAAGATATAGATTTCCTTCCATGCCCAAAGGATTTATTTTTTCCATCCCTTCAAGAGATTTCATTTTTAAACTCTACCGGCATGGCTGCATTCTCAGTGCTTCAGAACAGAGCGGCTTTGGAAGACACTCTTTTATGAAGGTTTGTTCAGGTAGACTTTAACCTCATAAACTAATTTTTTCAAACTAATTAACCAGCCCTGGTAGAAAACTTGCAAGAAAATGAGTATGATGGAAGTTGACTTTAAAAGATAAAGTGACTGGTCTTAAATCGCACTGTACTGAAATACGATTTGAAGGCCACAATGAAAACCAGCTGGAAGCCATGTGTAAAATATAATAGTACATGCCTACAGGGAAGGAAGTGAGATATTGAATGATTAAGTTTAGGAGAGTATATAATGTAGTGTATCATTACAGGAGTGATCAGGATTACTTGTAATAAGCTAAGGGTTTGTGGTCTTTCTAAAATCCAAAGCCAAGAATTATTGGGGGGGGGAAGGGATCACTGCACTGCTTTATATATATCTGCTCCCCACGTCTTAGGACGCTCCTGAAGGAGAAACCGGAATTCATCAGACTGGGACAGCCGTGTTCCCACAGAAAAGAGAGGTGAGCAAACCCAAACTGAGTGAGGAACGTCATGTAATTGCCGTCTGTGTCTGCACTGTATTTAATTTTGGCTGGATTCACTATCCCACTGATGTTTGTTTCCATTTCCACCCACTTTCTAGCTGGAACTGGACACGTGAAAAGGGTGAGTAGCGAAGGGGAGCCAAGCAGGATGCCTGAGCAGAGTACACGCACGCCCTCAGGCACCCACTGCAGCGAGGCACCGGCTGACAATGCTTGCCCCGTGAAATGCCACCTTTCCTTGCCTGAACAGCCGTTGCAGTGGATTAGAAACAGGAACTGCATTTCTACGTGGAAACCCTGAGCTCTTTTGTTTCATAGTGTGGTTCTGCTCTTCCCTTTGCAGACAGGATCCATACCTACATTGGCAGAGAGCAGGATGAGTCACTGCGAGCTCCTTTCTGGCTGCTTTTCCTGAGATGATGAGGTGCCCCTCACTATGAGAAACATGTTATGTTTTTGGAAGCCAAGCCTGTGCATTTGCAACAGAGATTGTCTCTGTTGAAATGACACTGCCTTCCTCTGTGCACAGACAGAGCAAGTACCGACAGGTACCTCGAGTGGTGTGCACTGGCCGGTACCAATTTTCATAACCCAAACTCACAAGGAGCAGAGCTGAATGGATTAGCCTTCTCTCCTCCACGTGGGGAAGAGGCCTCATTTTTAGCTTTCTTTCCCATTTACATTGCTCTCGGAGCCAGGCAGGTCACTGTATCACACCAAGGACTTTTATGCCAAAGCAGGCAAGTTTTTAGCCAGCTTAAATAGTCCAGAATAAAAGCCAGAGAGAATGCCCGCACTTTACAAAATGTAGGTCCAGTTCCTGTGTTTGGCCCATCTAACACCACCCATCTATTATGTGCCTTACAAGCATTCAAGACGAGTCAGCAGGATTTACCACCAGTTCAACTCAATGCAAAAACTAACCCACTACGTACTTCATGTAAGCCAGCCCGTTGGCCAAACTCCTTCCCAATGACCAGCTGAAGTCAAAGGGGGGGTAGAGGACAAGCCTGAACAAGGTGTTCAGTTCCATTTTGCAGAGACCCGTAGCCAGAATTTGCAACACTTCACCTCTGCATGCTGAGAGCTCCCAGGCAGTGCCTACCTGTCATGTTAAGAGTGTTCTTAAGGGACAACCTCCACCACCTTGCAAAGGTTATCTTATACCTAGAAGGAGGCACCGTCTGTCCCTCTTAGAGATTTTACAGGAATAATCTGTGGGAGATTATCTATTCAAACAACCAACCCTACACTCGCTAGTCCCAGTCTCTCACAGTTTATCTTCGTATACAGAAATGTGCAAGGAGAGAACACAGCAAGCTGCTGCCATAAACAGGCTTGCACCATGACAGCCTCCCAATCCGGGGCTCACAGCGGTAAGAGCATTAATTAGACACAATCACTGTGCCAAGACACTTTACAGCTTTCCTAGGAATGTCCGTACAAGAAACTGTAGCAGAAGTTAGAATTTGCACCTGTGTTCATTTTTTTCCTCTTAAAAATTAGGTTGTTAGGCTACTCTTTTTTTTTTTTTTTTTCCTCCTTGCAAAAATATATTCATTTAGGTAAACACTGCAGCACCAGTTGCAGCTCCAAACGAAGTATTTTCTTTGGGCTTATTCTCAGAGTGGTGATTTCACACGTTGACACCATAAAGCTGTGTTAAAGACTGTGGTTTAGTTTCCTTGCTTTTCTTGGATTATACAGTATCCTAAGGTCAAAACTCAGGAAAATCCAAAACTTATTAAAAAAGAAAAAGTATCTATGAAGTGATGACAAATTGCAGACTACAGGTGTTAGATTACATTCTGACTCCAGGCAGGTTTAATATACTGTAGTTTCCTTTTACAATTGCCCTTAGCAGGTAGTGTTATCGGTAAGGGATTTAAAAAAAATATATGGTGCTCAATAAAAGAAGACCGTGTCAAAAGAAATCAATACGGGCGTGCAAAATGGTAGGAAGTCTGACATGGATAAATATGTTCACTTTCATCTAACTTCAGTCTGAGCTTCTTTTAATTTTGTAGCTCAAATGCCAGCTGCACATGCTGTGCATTTTCCAATGCAACTCAGTAATCACTTCACAAGAGTAAACACCATTATTAGAGATAATTACAATACATGTTTGTGATATGATGTACCCTGTAACATGCAAGCCAGATCAAATCAGAGCTCGTGGCTACAACAACTTGTAACCCAGCAGCCCTGGGTCCTATTCAGTTGCAAAGAAAAACCAGCCACACAGTAAAAAAAAAATAAAAAAAAAATCCCCCAAATATTCAGGCTTTTCCTATTACCCTTTATCTGCTACTGACCACCACTGGAACCAGAATATCAGATCACGCAAACCTCAAGTCCTAAATCTTCCAAGTCTGAGGTACAAGTCATCCTCTGAGCTGTGCAAAAGGGGAGCCAGAGGGAACTATGAGGAGAGAAATGCGTTCCACAGGGAATCCGAAGTCAAAGGCAAGTTTGGTTTCCAGGCTGGAATGTTAGCTGGTTGAAGTGATTCAAGTCAACATCTTTGGAGCACACTTGCCACATGCTTCCCCTTGCTTTATGGCAGTCGCCTTGCTTAATGGCAGGAAATAGGCAGTGATCTGAAAACATGGCAGACACTGAACAAACAGCGGCCCCATTCCACGATTCTTCTCCAGGGCCGAATTGTCAAAATTGGTCAAAAAGGTGACTAAAAAGACAACAGGAAGAAAGAAAAAAAAAAACCAAAACCAACAAATTTTCAGTTGTGCATTTCTTTTTCCACCCCAACCAAAGTAATAAGCATCAGCAAAATGCAATTAAACTCGAGTTGAAGGCGGGGGGAAGGTGTTTCCCCCCTCCCCCTGGCACACACTGCTCCCATTAATGCTAACGGGAGCTTAGCTTGCATCAAAGAGCAAATACACCACAAAACACTTTTAAGAGCTATCATCACTGGAGATAAAGTATAAATTACAGCCTGATTACACTGCGCTGCTAAGAGGCTACATGTGCAGCGTAGCTCACAGTGACAACTGGAGATGACCAGATAACTTCTGGACAGCTCTAAGGTTACCGCAAAACATCTGTGCGGAGGAATCTTTCCTTGTCTTTGCTTTCCTTTCAAGAAGCCGTGGCACTGCTGTCTGCACAGTTGTTTGAAGAATGTTTACAAATCAGCCTGACAAAAAGAAAAAAAAATTCTGCCATCACTTGACCACAATCATGATCTTATTCTTCAGTAATGCGTGGTTTATTTCCCTTTCCTGATCTCTGTTAATAGACTGCACGTGCCTACACAATGGCCACTATTTTGTCTGTGTAATGTTAAAAAAATAAATCATGAAACTCTGACAATGCAGAGCAGTGTCCCGGTGTTTCCTGGGGTAACTGCTCTCCCTTGAACGCTAACTCAACTCTTCCCACAAAAGCACAGGCACAACTTTCATTGCTGTGCAAGTGCCTGAGAACTGGCTGATTTTATGGGGTAGCACAAATGAGCTCATGCTGATGAACGTCAGTGGATTAGCTTTGAATTTCCCATCTTTAGCTGGTTTAAGCCAGATTCTTAGGCTTTCTGCAAAGTAACTGTGGCCAGCAGTGGACATGCCCTTCTCGAGTACCTGGCTGCAGCCTGGAGGGGCTGTCAGCTACTACTCGAGCCACAGGTGGAGCCGGCATGTACCTACTCTATAAATACGCAACAGGGCAGACTCATTCCGGCTCCTGCTGGCACAAACCAGGGTGCTGGTGACAGAGAAGCCTATGTGGCCAGGAAGCATTGCACAACGCTGCTGCAGACTCTCTCCTGAAGGCATTGGTGATGGATAGCTCCATTGTCTGGGGATGGGGCACGGCCAGCACAGCTGGCACGGGGGCTGGCTTGCTGCATCCCCCAGCAGGCAGGCAGGACTGCTGGCCTCAAAGAAGCCATGCAAGCCTTTCTTGCCTGTAACCTGTGGTAGTGAGGCAACCTCCTCTTGCAAGGGAAAAAGCAACAGCCCCATAAAGGTTCGTGCTGCCCTTCTGCATGGTGATGCTCACTGGAGTCCCCCCCAAGTGGAACTGTCTACATCTGCGTGTGCATCCAGGGCCACAAAACCTTCCGGTTAATGCTTATCTTCTTCAAAGTAAGACCATGAGCTTTGTGGGCCCCTGACTTGCCTCTTCTGTGCTCTCTCTTGCAGCCCTAGCAAGGCACGCTGGGCTGCTATGGCATGCAGAGCCTGGCCTGACAGTCTGCAAATAGAACCTGAGCTTTGCTGTGGCTGGAGAAAGGGTCTGTCAAAGATCTCGGGCTGATTCTGAGTTTCCTCATCCCAACCCTGCTACTCCTAACGAGGCACTGGCAGAATGCCACAGGAACTAAGGAAGCAACAAAAGGCCTTTTGGTTTGGTTTTCTGCAGTCAAAATGCTTCTGGTATCCTCAATACTTTCTTGTTTAATTAACACTACACATGTTCTCCTTCTCTTTTGAAAATCAGAAGAGTATTTGTGGGCAGTGTGAGCATGATCTTCCCTTACAAGCCCCAACCTAGAGCCATGCTTAACGCCAAGCTCTAAACCCCTAACTATGGTGGCACCAATGGCGCCACTATAATCATGCTGTTTTCCAGTTACTCAGATCAGGAGGAGGCACTGCATTATTTCAGGAAGGGTATGTTTGGATTAGACGCTGGGTTCTGGGGGGAGGGTTGGGGGGTAATTATTTGTCCCATCAAACTGTTTTAGGTCCTTACAGATGGCTATTTGGGGTTCCAGGAATACCCAACTGTACTGCTAATTTTTACAATGGGGGCAGTTAGAAGTCAGAAGAACCTGACTGTTATGGTTAGTGAAAATAGTAGATTTGTGCTGATAAAACACTACTCAGCATGTTTTTTGCTTTCTAGACGTAACCACCAATGCACTTAATAACAGGACTTGAGCAAACTATACTGTGTGAATCAAACACATAAAAGTATAAATATTCCTTTTTTTAGAAAGCAAGTCTAAAAAGTGCATTATAATCAACTACCATGGTAAAAGGCAAAATATCCAGCATTACCACACATGCAACTGGCATAATGCACTTTATTATATCCTTAGCTTGAAACTGGGTAAATAAAAATCAAACGATCAAAGTACAGTCTCCTGCACAGATCAGGGCACTGAGGACAGGAGGCTTGGAGAATCAGAGCTGAAATCGTTATTTTCCTGATTACACTCTGGAAAAGGCAGACACATCTGGAAGACTGAGGAAGCTACGCTGACGTTACTGCTCTCCATGTCTCACTACTCTGACCGGCACCTTTTTTATAGGTTCTGGAGGCTGGAAGAAAAAGCCTTTACAGAAAGTAAACAGCACCTGTAGTTTATATTCACAGCACTAGAAAATACACAGTTGTGGAAAATACGCTGTTGTTCATTTTTAATAAAATCGCTTAATACATACGTCCAGCAGGCAGCATTCAGGACAAAGCAGTGGATGACACTGTTACAGCCCTGGGATCCGTCCCTGGCTCTGCGGCTGCCTGCTGCGGGGAGCTCTGGTGGACTGCTCAGCCCATGGCTGGCCACACACACATCAGCGCAGGGGGAAGCTCACGCTTAACACACGCCTGCAGCTTGTGTAGGTCTCTGTGCAAGGAGCCCCAGGCGTTTGCTAGAAATGCAAAACACCATTCTTTGCTTCATTAATATTAGAATTGCGTGGCATTTTTCAGCCAAACGTCTTTCTTTTGGTAAAAAATGCCGACTAAGTGACATCAAAGTATTGCCTAAATAAAGTCTACTTTGCCAAGCTGTTTGCCTGGGGCAGTGGGGGGGTGGATATTCTGACAAAGTTCAAGCAGCATTCAAGGCATTTTTCATGAAACAGCATATTCTGGCAGCTTTTATTCAGACAACTTTTGTTCTTCAAATTCTTCCTATTTTCCTTTAAAGTATTACGTTGCTCTAAATCACTGCAAACCTTTTTTTCTTTAATTTTAACTGAAAATAATAATTTCAAAAGCACCAATATATTTTTTTCTTTCAATATTTCAGAAATGTCAGCAACCCCTTAAACTCAGCTCAAGCACTTCTATAGCTCTAGGCTGTACCACCCAAGGAACAGAACCTCATAGCCATCTTTCTGCCCACCTACCTCCTTCACCGTCATATTTACAAAGGGTCGTACTGATGGGAGCTCTGAAAGAATGAAATGCAATGCCGTTTATAAAAGGAGCTGGATGTGAACTTTTCCTATCTCAAAATCCAATAAAGCTTCTGATTTTTATTGCATGTGGGAGTCCTTTGGTCTATGTAAAACCAGAAAGTACTTTCAAATATATTCTGGCCAGAGACACCTGGGAGTGAAGCGAGGTTGTTGCAGCTGATGGTCCCAGGGACACTCACGTACCTTGGGATTTTTTTCCTTGGTTCTGTTCCATCTCGCCGTGGTTTTGTTCCATTCTCTCCAGAAAGAATGACTCCAAGCCTCTCTTATCCTTGAATCTTCTCAGAAAGGAGGCATCATCTCAAAACAATTCCCCCTTGCCTTTCCAACACATGTGAACCCAAAAAATTTACAACCTGCTTCAGTCAGGGCTCCGGACTGGATTTTAATGGATCCCAAACAAAGCAACATAGAGTTCTTGATTCTGATCTTATTTAAACAAGGGAACACCAGGAATAACATTACCCCAAGTCAGCAACGCTTCCCCAGTGCTAATCAGGCCATTAAAAAGTCATAAGCAGTTTGTCTGACGCAAAGGGACAAAGACAACCACAGAAATGAATCAAAACCAGGGAAAAATTAGAGATTAAAAGTAAAAATACTCCTTTCAGCAAACCACAGCCTAACTGCATGATAAGTGGCTAAAAGACACAATCACTGCAAGATCTAGAGACAAATAACTGTCTTCTGACTGAATGAAATGTAAATTAAACTAGCTCCGGTACAGAAGTGTTTTCTTCACAGGGCAGTACTCTGCCACTGAGAGATCCAGACCCCTTTGCTGCAAACAAGGGCTGCCACCGCTGACCCTCCCCAACCTCCCAGAAGGAAAACACACATGCTCAAAGTCAACAGCTGGAGGGAAAGGAAGAAAAACCCAAATGCAGCTGACCTGCTAGAAGAGATTTCCATAGAGGGTCCCTCCCCAAATAAGCAGATGGTTTCCAGTTAGTCAGGGTCAGGGAGTGCCCATGTGGTTTCCTGCCTGCTTGCCTTTGTAGCTTATCTAGACTTCATCAAGGTATGCAGTCCGAAAAAATTAGAATGCCTAAGTACAGAAATTAGGGAAGCTAAATACAAATAAGCCTTGGTTTGCACTTGTGCAGAAAGGCAGGGGAATGTGTGCCCGCGGGTTGGATGAATGTGGTGCCCCTCTGCTGGGGCAGCCACCTCAGGCTGTGACACACCTCATCTGCAGAGGCTGGGTTGGGTCTCATTAAAGCCGCTGTGCCTGGCCAGGCACCAAGGCTGTGCCAAACTCCATCCAAAGAACTCTGGGAAACAGCTCGGCTGCTTTGAAAACACCCCTGCCACCACTTTGTAACCCTGCCTTCCTTAGCTGTGGTGCCAGCAGGCCAGCTCCACGGCGCATCCCCATCCGCGCTGGCAGCCCTCGGAGGGGTGGCACACGCTCTGTGCCTTGACATCTTTTGCAAAGCTCCGGGCAGACGCCAGCTCTTGCAATGCCATGCATGGGAGCAAAGCAAAAATCTGACTGGGAACGTATGCACAAGCCACCATATGGAAAGGGCATTCTCAAATTAAACCCTGGAACCCAGATGAGATCTGAGCAAAGGACAGTTTCACTTAAAGGAAATCTCTGAGGTCAACCAGCAATTAACTGAAAGGTTCTGATTGAATACACTATTGACTGCGCTCACATCAGACAGCTTCCTGTTTATTATACCTTATGGGCTGTCTGGGTGCCAAGACATCAAACTGTCAATAATCTATTAATTCTAAACAGCTCCTCCCTCCTTACTCCCCCATGCAAATACTCTCAAACTAAGAAACTGCACTAAAAAGATGGAAATTTTTTAAGTGAGCTACAAATGAGTTTTTAGGGTATTTCTTCACTTGGTTCCAGCTGAAAGTACAGCAAAATTCATAAACAATATAACACGCAGTCTATAACTACATGGAAAAAATTGTGTTAAAAAAATCAGACATGATTGAGACCATATCCTGAAATCTGGCTCTCTTTTCCAAGCCATCTTTAAACAGTCTAAGTTAAATTTAATTAACAATTTACAACAAGGAGAGAGAAGTTATTTAAAGAGAGGCCTTACAGGTCCTTAACATTCAGTGTCTGGGAAACAGTTGTATATAAAAAAAAAAAGTTTTAATGAATTTAATAGAGAAAAGCACTTTAATTAAATGCTGTCAAAGAGGATTGTATTAATGACTGCACACAAAGGAATTCGAAGCAAGCCAAGTATATTTAGCAAATAGGAAGTAGGCTTTCAGAGGCTGCAACTATTTATGTTTCTGCCATTGCAATGCATCTAGGAGATCGCATTGCCAATTGAAAGCAGTTATGTTATTAGATATGATTTTATTTATTATGGATTATTAAAATTTCAAATGCTGCAGGGAATACATTTATTTCACTTCTAAAATGAAAGAACAAAGATATTTCCTGCTTGTTCAGTAAGAGGAAAAATAGAAGAGGAAATAAATAATAAATAATAATAATAACTTAGCACTTAACTAGTGAAGTGCTGTCCAGACAGATCTTTTTATGGGGCCTGTTGAGTCCTGGAATTTTAGCGTGTCTGTCTCTTTCTGCTACAACTGGATGGATTCACAGTTGCTACGGCAGCTTCCCTCAACACAGCACAGAAAGCAGCCAGCTCTTACTCCTCGTGAGCAGGATAAAACCCCTTAATGTATCCTCTGGTAGCAGCACAAGGGATTTCTGCAATATACTGGTATGTTTCAAATCTATGAATTACCAAAATCCCAAGAAGTAAAAAGAAATCAAGGTTGCCAAGCTTTTTGCAAGCAACATTGAGAAGACCAAGGTTTTACGACCTGACCAAAAGACTTGGCCACTCAGCTCTCATAAAAGCCCCCAACAACTATGGGTCTGCCTTAAGATTTTTTGCAGAAGCATTCGCCTTCCTCAACATCCACGTGATGGGACTTGTGGCAGGAGGGGTCCTCACAATCGCCCCTTCCCACGTGCCTTGGATTCAAGCGCAGCACATCAAATGAGCATGGCATAATGAGAGCACGGTGTAGAGATCCAAACCATAAATTTCAGAAAAAGCAACTAGAAAATGCAAGGGTGTCAATGCTATTTTGTACTATGATGGAACAAATAGCATAAAACTGAATTTAATTCAAACTGGAAACCGAGGAATGTTTTTTGACAAAGTTAATGAGATGGCTGGGTTTGTAATATCCAGGATATGTTCTGGAAACTACCACATCCTTTTTGCCATATGTAATGGTAAGACATTAATAATGATTTCAGAAGTTTCAAACTTCTTATAAGGTCCAGAGGCACCTTCTATGTGCTTGTATGCCTTGGTTTCTGAACAGCAAGTCCCTTTAAGTTAGCCACCACAATATGAGTCAGTCCTAAATTACTGGTTTTAAAATGTATTTATTTGTACTCAATATAAGATTTTTATCTTCTAGTTTGAAACATGAAGAAGTGAGTAGAACTGCGGGAAATGACATTAGAAAGGAGGCACGAGGGGTTACCTATTTCCTTTCACAAGGTGAGAAACATCATAAACGGTGAAATTCAATTTTCTAAATACATTATCTGATTTTTGTTTAAGACTTTTATTAAAGTCATATGTGATGTGTGTTGAGAATGTAGCCTTTGTTGTTCCACAGCTAGGGATCTTGCAAACAGCTTCGCTTAGTCTGTGCCAAGATATTTTGGAATATTCTTTGAAACACTGTAAGCATAGATGACTGCGAGAAAAAAATATGTGCTACTGTACTTCTGGATACTTGATGTGTGAGAATAGTGCATAGACACAAAAACATTTCCTGTTTCAATCTGCAATTCCTGTAAAAGTCCATACAAACAGGGAACAACATACACAGCATACTAACCCTGAAAAAACCACATCCCTGCACATATTTCAGTCTCTGGGAATTTCCAACTATTCAGGAAAAAAAAGGAAAAAGGAAAAGAAAGGAAAATGAATTTCTGAAAAGACTGGCCCAGGGCAAGGAGACCGAGCATCTGTCCTGCTCTGTCATAGCCCAGCACTGCCCAGAAGCCACATAACTTCCTTGGGGGATGCTGAGTAACACAGGAGGAAGAGCAACTTGCTCACTCTCAGAGATCTTTGAGGGACAACCAGCGCAATGTGCTCTGGTAGCACAACACAATCTTGTTGCTGTGTCCATGTAATTTTAACAATTGCCTGTCTGCACAGAAAGCCCAGCTGCAATGATCTAACTTTATCCTAAGATTTCAGTAAGGAGCCCGGGAATAAAATGTTTCATGTGGCCAGCAGCCTATAAACATTTATACATCTCTAAAGCCTGGTGTTATCACTTACGTACAAGTGCAGGGACAGGGAGTATTTAGGGAGCATTAAAATGAAATTTAAAAGACCAATATTTTTAAATGCAAAAATTTTCAAACATAAATAGAATGGAGGCTCATCTAGTTGCTTTTCAGCCTTCAAGATTTGCCTGCTGCCAGCCGGCAAGCTTCAAAGGTTATGTGAGTTTTAAGAGCTTTGTTTAGTGACCTTGCTTTAGATGTTTGCCCATTCTCAACCTACTATGACTCTTTAAAATGCTGGCAGTTTAGTATTTATGAGAGGGCCAGGACTGGAAAAAATGAGGGCTATATCAGTTCAAATTGTGTGTGAGAGTAAAACAACAGAGGCTAGAGCTACAGTGACCTCTCAGAGTGACATCAAGGCAAACCACCACCCTTGCCAATAGCTGCCAAGTCTCTGCAGTGCTACATCTGCACATTCAGATTTTAAGCAAAGTTTCTGCCTGGAGCATCCCCCTGTGGGAGCCAGGGCAGCCCGAGAAGAGCTGCTCTCGGGAAGCCTCACACAAGTCACTATCTGGGCAAAACTGCACCTGTCTCAAACAGGGCAGTAAGTCCTGCATGACAGCACACACGTTCTCAGCTCCAGAGACAGCCTCTACCTCTGCTGCACTGCCAGTGCCCTCACAGTCATGTTCGTTGTAAGAAGCTGGTGAAGAAAAACACCAGCCACACTCTCCAGGCTCCCTCGCTTAAGGGTCCCACCTCATTCCTGCCCTGTCCTCCGTTGATCCTGGGCCAAATGAAAGCTGTCCTGTAGCAGGCGGCACTGAGGTAGCCTCATGGTTCCAGGAGTTTGAACAAATGGTGAAGGGACGTACTACTTGGACAAAACTAGACTTGCCACCTCAGAAAAAAACAAAGCCATCCAGTTTACTTCATCTCCCATTTCTAGGGTTAAATGGAATAGTACTAAACATAAACTAATTTCAGAACAGAAGCAATTTTGCTTTAATTGAAAGTACACTTCCCACTATCATTTCAAGGGGAATCGCAGGCTTAAAGTTAATAAAAATCAGCAGCACTTTGCAGCCACATTAGATATCCACACTAAACAGAAACAGCTGAGAAGGCGCAGTAGGCAGGTTTGGCTTTAGCAGTCAAAGCTCAGTGGCTTTCCACTGCAATTGTGGTAACTATCAATCACACAAAGCTCCATCGGACACCTCTGAGTTGAATGTAAGGGGTTTGTTGTCTGATACATGCTCCTGTCGCCTTTGTCAAACGTTGTGCAAAGCTCCCGAGATACGGTGGCCTGTCAGGAAAATGATGTGCACCAGAAAGATGAAAAAGTAGAGCCCACAGACACAGTTTTTGCTCCAAAACACAGTGTGTCTGGCTGCAGGGCCTTGGTACTGGAGCAGCGTGAAAAAGCAGTTCAGAACTGGAAGAGAGTTTTGCATGTACTGCTTCCTTCCTAGAAAGGGAGTCCCTTACCCCCACCCAGAAGCAGACACTCACACGATAGAGATAAAAACTGAGTAAGCGGCAATGGCAATACATATTGCCTTCAGATTTAATACAGCACAGAAATAGAAGTTACATAGTTTGAGATTATTTTCAGTGGTTTTGAGTGGTTTAGACTGAAAAGACATACTGAAATTGACTGCTATCGTCTAATTTTGATAGGAGAGAGAATGGAACTCCAGATAATGTAATGACTAAGGAAGACATTCTCCACTCACAAAATTCACAAATCTCATTCTGACATGCATTTCCCTCTGTAGTTCTAAAGCAAAGACAAAATAAATGCTCCAGCTGCAACCCATCCAAACCAGATCCCTGAGCTTTTCGAGTGGAATAAATAAGCCTGTGATACAAACATCTCTGAATGTCCACCTGGACTTGCTGAGTACACGTTGTCTCACCAGTCTTGATCATCTCTGTCTGAGCAGACATTACATCTAGCCACAGAATAAGGAGCTAGGGGGATCAAAAGGCAGTGGGTATCTATCTGTGGTCCATCTTTTGGGTGCAGAGAAATGATCAAAAAGCAAACTATTAGGGTGCAGCCATAAGAATGAATCACAGGGCACACCATCCCCACAAAAGATTTTCTCTAGATAAAACAGTAAGCCCCAAAGTCAGAGAGTTAGCATGGTTTGGAAAGCAGTTTTTTTCAAGGTCTCCCAGACTACTCAGTCCTGATTTCCAGTATGTGAAATGCCCTGCTGTCACCCACACAAACATGGCAAAAACTCACTGTGCACATCATCCCATAGGTCATTTAGCACACCATGCTTCCCCATGGAATAACACGGTTTTGCTTCACTTACCATCTATGATTACCTAACTATTATTAATTAATATTATTTTTAAAGAAAAGAAATTTTAAGTCTCACTGTTTTTCCATCTGTAAGCTATGCACTGCGTGACCCATGATCTCTTAAGATGTTGTTTAGAATCAGCTATTTCATTAGGAAGCACAACTGTGGTGTTCATTCCCCTCCCTATTACTTCTAGAAAGAGAATATGAAATTAGTTTCATTGGATTGCCATCGCCACTTGCTTTGACCCATTTTTACAAGGGCTCCATGTTCTGCTGTTTTGTATTTCATTGTCAATTCTAAAATATTTGTTCCCTTCCATCCCTCACAAAATGACAAAATTAGTATTTCATTTACTTCTGTGGTATGTTATTTTCTGCATATTTAAAGAGAGACCACAATGTTTGCAGTGAACACACAATACAAAAGAGCTTTCCTACAGCTTTCTGCTATGCCTTCTTTTATTTACTAATGTTTCTCCACGATTTACGACCTGAACTATTATAAATTGCCAGATTTGTCTAAATCAAAGCTTCTGAGAAAAAAAGGGTAGAGGGATGTAATTTTTAAAAAGTGACAAAAGTAACAGTGTATCAGAAAGCATGTGAAAACCATTCCTGTTTCTATGAAGTCAACATTTGGTTGCTCTTAAATCAATATGTACCTACCTGCTTCATCAGAAAATGAATGCAATGTTTCCCTGCTCTCTGAATAGCAGGTACTTTGCCGCAGTGGTGGCTCATTACTCCAGAGAACCAGTTTATCCACCCCAATACTCCAGAGACAACAGCTCGATACATCGTTTTCCCAACTGAGCCAGGTTTCTCTGCCCCAGCAATTAACAATGAATTAGCACTATATTAAAGTGCCAGGCAAGATGGTTGTTCTCTGGAGTGGTCACCTTGGACACAGCAGACTACCAGTGGGAAAAGGGAGAGAAATTAGATTTACTGCGTCCCAGCATGTCTGTAACAAACACGGAATGCCTGGTTGGCAACGGGAAGTCACTGTAGGCACTTCTCAGCATTAACACTCCAGAAAGGTCTGGTGCCAGCGAACAGCCTGGGAATGGTGGGATTTAGCAAGGGATTGAAAGTAAGTCAGGGCACCCTCACCTCTACAGAGCAGGAAGCTAAACACAGAAGCATGTACTTTGCATGCAGTTTGTCCATCAGATCTACCCAAGAGTCAGGCCACGCCAGACCAAAGGTCCAGCCAGGATCTCACACCTGACAGTTGATGGAAGAAGATGAGAACAGGGCAAAAATCTAATAATGTTCCTGGCATACGCTCCCACCCTCCAGGAACCTTGGCTCAGGCACTTCGTAAATGCAAGGTGGGGTACTTGTGGTACACAGCGAGCTATCATGGGTCTTCTCCTTAGTCCCACAGCAGCGCTTCGTGATGACACCACATTGCACAGAACGGGAGGGAGAAAGAGCCACTTAGTGAATTTCCTTTAGAGCCACTTAGTGAATTTCCTTTAGAGCCACTTAGTGAATTTCCTTTAAACCCAGGCGAACGTGCTGTGGCGAGTGCAGCCTGCATGCACAGGCACATGTAGGTGTAGCATGGATGCTCTGCAACTGGCATGTGAAGGAAAATCCGCACTCTGGCATGTCCATATGGTCACACCCAAAGCTGCCAAAGAACACAGCCATGTCACAGAGCTCCACAGGGCTCACATTTTATGACTCCTCAGCACAATAACAAATAAATCAAGTGTGCAGGAAGGAATTTCTTGTGCACTGAGCTTCCACTATAGACATTTTTCATTTCAGAAACAGGAAAATATTTGATTAAATGGATTAATATATGGCTGATGTGAAAAATCTGATGAAGGAGTGAAAAAAAATGAAAATGGTTCTTTTTAAAGCCCTGAACCTAAAGCTAAACACTGAAGTATAGGCTACTAATACTGAAGAGAGGGCAAAAACCTGCCACAAAATCCCTTAAAAAACCAATCCCTTAAACACAACAATCCCTTAAAAACAATCCCTTAAACATCAAGAGCCAAGTTGTGTCCAGCTGATCTCCTATAGCACTACATCTGCCCCCCCCCTGCGCACACCCTGCCATTGGAGGATAGAAACCATACCCAGCCTTGGGGTGATTCCGAAAGGTATGGAAGGTTTGCCCAACCCTGTAATCTGCAAGTGAGCTGCACAAAACCCATCACAATGAAATCTCTGCCACTTCCAAGAAGCCACACAGGGGAAAAGGCTGAAATTTATCTATCCATCATCTCATCCCTCTTGTGATGATAGCCAGTATTTTCTTCCCAGTCCTTCAGCCTGCCAGAGGGGTGTCCCCAGCCCAGAGGGGGCTCAATCATTGTGGCAGGGAGCTCTGGCAACAGCACAGGGCAGCCTCCTTTGAGGTTCTCCCGGTCTCACAGCTGGAGGAGCCGGAGATTCAAATATCAGGCACACGTTACCCATACACACGTGAAACCCATCACAGTGGAGAGAAAGAGCAGAGGTAACAGCTTCTGGCCTCTTTTGGTGTTACAGAATTGCACCTGCTGTTATTCACAGCGCTGCTACTTGTATTTTCTTCAAAGGACTGTCATCTTGACATCAAGGCTGCAGGTAAGGGCTCGACTTACAGTGCACTTTTCACTAGAAAAGCCTGCAAAGCAAAGTAGGTCGGTGACTGCAGCTCTTGGATGTTTCCACCCCCTGCTAAAATGCAGCCAGGTACCGTGGCAGACATTCTGCACCCGCTGCCATTCTGAGAAGGAAATGAGAGTTCTCTCCCACTGGACACTGCAGAGGGAACTTCAGATAGGCAGAATCTAATTACTTGGCCTGGAGTTCGGCCAGCAGCAGGGCCCAAGACCCCTACCCTTATGTAAAGTGTCACAAAATCTCCAATGACTGCAAGTGTGAGGACCTCAGCTTTAAGTCTCAAGCTGCTGTCAGTGATTCTTCATGGCTAATTACCTAATAGTGACCCTTGCAGCAAAGCCAAAAACCAAACCTTGGTTCTTGAAACAATTCAGGTCCCAGAGACTGAAAGCTAGACAAAATTTGCTTGGTGCAGGGTATGTTTTGACAGTAGGGAGCAGGTGGACAGCAAGCCTCCCGCGTCTTCCACTGGTAGCGTGCCACTCAGAAGCCTACTGGGGTTTTTGGATGGGCAAACATAGCTTTAAAATGCAGCACCCCCAAAACACAAGCCTACTGTATCAACTGTACACCAGAGTCTCCAGAGTTTTGCTGTATGTAGTTGCCAGCTGGTTCCATTTATTTTTCTTCATTTTTCATATTTTGACTGTAATAAATAATTAATCCATGGCTTTGTAACTTGCTGACAAATACAAATGCATCACATTCCAACGCAGTGTAACGTGTCATTCACAAGAGCCAACCTGCGTGATGCAGAAAAGTGATGTGCAGAAGGCTTTGGAAAGTAGGCTAATCATCAAGGTCACCCACAGGAGCTCAGAGAAACTTTTTCTTCAAACTGTCTGTTAGAGTATTTTCCTGCTTGCTGTGGGCACCATAATTGGGTCAATGTGTTCAAATCTACACAGGTCTAGTCACCTTCTCATGTTAGCTCAGCCCTTTCCCCTTTTGTAGCTGCTTGCCTCCCACAAACTTTTGAGAGCATGGAAGACAGAACTTGCTACGTTAATTACTCAGAGCACGTCCCCTGCTTTACATCTCTGAGAATCCAAACCCCAGGAAACACATTGTTTTCTTCCATGCAAAGACCAAGTGGAAAGCTGAGAGGAAGTCAGCAGCAGAAGAGACAAAGGAGACTGAACTAGGAAATAATTAATCCGGGTGAGACTAACATGTTTCAGAAGAGGCAGGACTACAAGACAGAAAAACCTCCTGCCTTTGAAGAAAGGTGACTGGATAGCTGGCAGCAGTGCTAGCAGCAGCAGAACAAGAGCAGTGACAAGAACAGAGGCTGAATGCCAAGGTTTACAGTAAGAGTAGCAAAGCAGTGCAAGCCATCATCAAACGACAACCGGGAGAGCAAAGGTGGGAGGAACTGTGAGATTATCAGTCATGCAATGGGATCAGGTGAATGGCACCGAGCGCCAGCATCAATTCAGAAGGACAGTTTGCTGTGGAAGGTGTCACCTCAGCTTTTTAGACTGAAAAAAAATCTCCTGTGTCTCTCTTGACCATCAGCAGATGTCTGGATTAGTGATGTGCATCGCTAGTCATTAGGAATACACAGAAGGCTGATTTTCACTTCTGACCGAAGCTGGAACTGCAAAGATGAAAAATCTTGTAGTATTTTCACTTCATTTTCCCTACATGTATTTGTATCTATCTATTTCTCATTCTATTAAGAGCTGAGACAAGGATAGAACAAAGGCACACAAACCAAAAGTTCATACTAGCCACAAAGGTTGCAGAGAGAAGCAAAACATTTCTGAGCAAGTTGTAAAATGAAGGCCCGTTCCCTGCACAACACTCATCGTGGTGATTTTAGAATTACTTCTACAAGTTGCCATGAATATGTAAAACTTCCATCTCCATGTTAGATTCTTCAAAATCCCTGTGTTACCCAGGCATAGACAAACTTCCTCCAACTTTTCCTGAAGTGTTATCTGTCTCTTTCAAACAAAAGTAACTGTAGGTCTGCAGTTGCCCATGGCCACTGTTTGAGGGTGGTTATCAGGGGCGCTCAGGTTCCGTGAGAAGGAGTGAGTGACCAAGTTCCCACTCCTGCTCTGCTTCCTAAATAACCACACACTTCTTACCGTCGTCGAGGAACACATTTTTACTCCTCTAAATGTCAGCAGCTTTAGACAGCTAATGTGTGTTTTGGCCACAACACAACTACTGACACCATGGGAGCTGTACAGTATTACTACTACTGACCTTGATGTTATCTGTGGCAGGGATTGTCACATCCTTTCTCTTCAACCACCAACATAAACCTGCACACACTCACACACGTGCTGCAGCATACACACAATGACCTCTGAACTTGAGACCTGTGGCTTGCATGTGGCCCTACAGACAGATGAAAACTGGTGTGTCCCAGCCTGCAAAGCAGAAGGAAGCTGGAACCGGTTGCTTCTCTCTACCTCCAACAGTTGTTCCCACCTCCTCCCCCTGCCTCACAGATGCCCTGGGAAGGAAGTTAGTGCTCTGACCTGCACAGGCTCAGGAGTGAGCTGGACAACGTGCTGCATACGCTCACTGTGGTGATGTCGGGACTCTTCCTCGTAGATCACATCCCTCTCATGCTGGGGAAGGTTCAGGAAACGGCGAATGGTGCAGAGGTTCTCCCAAAGGGTGCGGTTTTCCGGACTTGGGTTTTCTTTCCAGCGAAGCAGCTCACACAGCCAGCCCTGCAACAGTGGGGTCAGCACAGTTAATTCACTGAGCACCAAGGAACCAGATGCGAGTGGAAGGTCAGCTAGACCTAAAGCTCTGTGCTGCAAGTTTTCATCTCACACAGAACACCTCCTACCCTCAGCTGCCCTTTGGTCTCAACAAATCCTTGATGTATTCTGCTTCCTGCAAGTTGGAGAAACAGACACAACCAGCAGTGTTTAGCAGGAACCAGAAAGCACAGCGTCTTGCCCCCTGTTAAAATCATACCATGTTTAAAACGCTCAGATATAAGTATATAATATGGAAAACCAGAGCTGCAATAAAGCTGCATCTCCACTTCCATTTCAGAGTCCCTTTATTTCTTCATCCAAGCAAGAGGAAAGGAGACATAACCCCTGAGACTTGCTAACAACGCTCATGCTAAGGGTTACAGCTGTAGGACCAGAAATTCCACCACTACTGAAAATGTTTATAAGATATTACCAAGTAAAGACCTCTCCCAGGTTTGAACCCCACTAAAATTTGACAGCTTTAAATAATGGAATGACCACTTAAAAGATGCAACCTCACAGAAAGGGAATTCTCTAGGATTTAGCAGAAAAGCAGCAAACAGTGTCCTGCAGAAGTTACTACAGAAATCAAGATACTGAATGGAGATAATTCTAAACCCAACTATAGATCATAATAACAGTAGATTTTATTCTTGCTATATTGTTCTACAGTTAGCTTGAAATGCCTTCAAAAAGCTGCCATTGTAGGAAATGCTGTAGGACCACTCCACAGAGGTTGAGCGCTCAGAACCCAGGATAGGGAAAGCTTCAGGAACAGGGCTTCAGGAACAGAACACCACAATCAAACACAAAGCCCACCCGAGAGCACAATGGCAATAGCTTTTCAGGTGAGGACAGCCCCTGATCTGTGAGTGTGTGTGTGGGTGACACGAGGTCCTCAGCAAGCTAACCAGGGACAGTTGCTGTTGCTGCTGCTGGTGGAGGGGACACAGCCAGTGCCATCCTGCCTGCCAGCACCTGGCCCTGCTTGGGGCTGGGGACAACTCTCCTCCTGTGCCTGCACACAGGAGATGCAATGCAAATGACAGAATACGAGAAGATAATGCTGAGGATGCTGTCAACTCGCCTTACTGACTCCTGTCAAAATATTTTACCTAGTAGCTTTATAACCCATCATTTTTGAGCTACAACTCAACATTCTGACACCATTTTGACAGGCACCTTACAATACCTAGGAGAGAGCTTGATCAATGTTAAAAATGTTGGGTAGGAGAAGTAGCCAAAACCTTATCTTTCCAACAGCGACGAGAACAAGCTGAACATCCAGGTTCACTACTGGCCTACGTAGGGGCTTTTTGGTATTATTTTTTTGTGTAACAACTTGTAAGCCATTGACGAGTTCTACCGTGCACTCTAAACCCTATATATAATATCATAAGCCGTTGTTTGTCTTACTCTCCACTGTGTCTTCTGCCTTCACCCCCCCAAAAAAGGCAAGATTTGATTATCTCCGCTGCATCAGCCAAGACAGCAACACCAGCTGTTCTCATTGTGCAGCCTCTTCCTCACGGCCTACATGTTAATAACCTGATCATTCCATTTTCTCCTTCAACTGCCGGCTGCAGCACAGCGAAGAGACAAAAACCCAGGCCCATCTGCAGCAGCTGTAGGCACTGAACTGTGAAGCCACCAGGGATTTATAAACTAATCTGTAACACAACACTGCCTTGTTTTTACAAGTGAGAGGCCACATTTGTGCAGACCTGATCTTTTCTTGCAATAAACTAAGAGGGTTGGGGGGGGTAGCAAGGATGAAAACAAGATATCTAACCATTTACTTAGGGAAAAAATAATCTGTATTATATTTTCAAGGTATTTGGACTGGTATTTGGAAGATCTCTCAGCCAGGTGATGTCTGCATTTTAATGTACTGTGGCCACATCCCTTGCCTTCAGTTCTCCTCTTTCGCTTTCCTCTGCTCAGAAATACCCCCAAACTTTCTCTCTTTTACAGAGAAGACAGGAAGAAAATCTCCCGGCTCCCTGAGTTTTCTCAGGGGTTCCTTCATATGAAGGAAATAATTTTTGAAACGGAAAATAGACCATCTGTGGAAAAAATAAGCTCCCGCTTCTCTCTGTTTTCAGGGATCTGAGTAAGTCTCCAACTCAACTCTTCCGAATGTTTCAAGCAGGTATGTTTAACATCTCCCAAGGGATGCTGCAGCACGAAGACCGATCATTTAACAAAAAACACACACAAAACCCTGCACCTGGTAGAGCTAGAGCCTGGCGTGGGGCAGGCCTGGGGCCCTTCCGAGGGCTGTGGGGACAGCTCAGGCAGGCCACCTCCCCTTCCCAAAGTTGGACTGGCTAGTCTGATGGCAACTGCAGCATTTTGATTTATCTGTCCTGTTATAATCAGCACCCATTACAATCACTTAGAGCAACACTACAGGCCTCATTATGGACTAGGCACTCGCTGCCATTAGTCTTTAAGAAGGATAGCGCTCAATTTGCCTGGCAACATGCAAGGTCCTGACCTTGGAGCTATTAGGGAAAAGATTAGACTGCAGTGTGACCATGTGTGCAGACATGAGCAAACCAAATTAATTTCTGGTGAAGGGAGGCACCAGGCAAAGACCCCGCCATCCTGAGGACACCTGAGAACTTCTCCATTCCCCAAAGGACATAAGCTAATGGCACGTTTAAAGGAGCCTGGTTCTGAAGGTGAAGCACATCCGTGGTATTTAGAGAGATATTAATCCAGTTTCCCCACAAAGTATTTGCTTGGCTGATCAGATTAAGGGATCTAGCCTTCAACAGCACACCCCCACCACAGCAGGCCCCAAGAAATCTGTGATACTTCACAGCCTCAGACATATTGCACCATGTGTACCCAGCTGCTACAATAATTAGCTTATGAATGTATCAGCTGGTTCTGTGATTTTTATAAATAATAACTAACCTACAGAGCAGAAAGATTTTCATGAGACTAATATTAGCAAGAAATTGCAAGGTGCGCCTAACTCTGAATTGTCATTGTGCTAAATGCCCTGTCTTCCCTCACATTGTGCAGGACTGGATCTCCCCCAACATCATTTATAAATATTTATTTTTACATTGCAAAGGCAATGTATTTGTGGCAGCTTTCTTCACAACAGCCATCATTCGCTCACCCCCACGCATACACACATGTACCCACTGTGTGCATGTGTACACTTATCTGCATCAAATCTGTCCTTTCATTGCTCTTTTCCTATCCTTCCCTTTATTTATTCTCTCGTCCATCCATTCAAGACCTTATCTGTCTATCTACAGGGCTGCTTATTAGGTGATAGCTTTGGCCAACACATAAGAAAACACAGCGCTGCAGCTTACTCACACATTCTTTATGATTACAAGTAACCGCCTTTCCCATGCACAGATGAAAAATCTGCGTTGGATTTTTTTAATTATTTATTTAAATAATCTTAGCACGCCATCCAAGAAAGTTTTGCAGTACCAGGAAAAAAAAAAAAAAAAAAAAAAAGAAGTGAAAATGAAAAAAA
>VZRU01002868.1:43975-104244 GCA_013398155.1 Pedionomus torquatus | reverse complement strand
AAAAAAAAAAAAAAGAAGTGTAAATGTCAAATAAAACAGTGACAGATGACAGTATTCTCTATTGAATAGCACCGTTTCTTCGTGCATGTTCAATGAGAACTCATGAATTATTAATAGGCAAATCTCCCTTTTCTGTTAAAAATCTCAACTTGGGGTTTTTTGGTTGCATTTTTTTTTTTATTTTCTTTTATTTATTTCTTTGGGTCTGTGTATGTTACACAGAGAATGATTTCATTTAAGAAATGCTAACATACAGAAATTCTTGCAGCTACAGCCATTCACAGTGAATTTTCATCATCTATAGCTACAGTTATTGGTATGAAGAAGAAAAAGTGAAGAAGGAGACACTATCTCACCATCTTTTCCCCTGCTCATCCACAACACCTGAGCTCACAGCACTGCAAGTAAATCCAACTTCTCTGAACGCATTCTTAAAATCTAACAAACAACATACCCCTCCCCAGAGCCATTATACACTGTGTTTCTGATCCTGCCCCTCCAGCGCATTGCGAGTCTCACTCCACTGCACAACCCGCCCCTTTGACTGCCATGGGGTTACCAGGAGAGTTTGATACACGTCGGTGTCAATACGGGTGGCAGAACCCAGCCCTTCATGTCAGCTTCTAAGGTTCTCAAATGGGAATGTCTTCCATTAAAAATAAGAGGAGGAAAACCAGCACAATTAAAGGATGCTTTTGGCTCTACAGTCAGGCACACCCAGTGCTTGTGGTTACAAGGAATTCTGCTCAGAGCTTCCTACCTTTCACCCCAAAACTTCTAGAGGCATCGGCAATGCAGCCCAATTTAGCTCATTAAAGGGAGCTGCAGAGAAGTGCTGGTCTCTATTTTTGTTGTTCTCATGAGACAAGATAAACATTTTCTAAGCATTTTATTTGATAAAACAAATAATATCATATTAATGTCCTATTTTTAACCTCTCTCTCTGTCTCCTAATCAAATACATTTCCACATAGCTAAGCAAACAACAACAAAAATCTGCAGGAAGCCAGCCATTCCCATTGTGCTTTTATGCTGTTAAAGAAACAGCGTGCTCACTACACCAAAGCATCAGCTTTGGCGCACTCAAACCCCTTTGAGGGACAGCTAGCTGGTGCAGCCATCACCAGTCATATTCTCTGCCACTTACCCCCGAGCCCTTTTTAGCAGCTTGACCCTTTCACTTTTGCCAGACAACCTGGAGCAAGGGAGGCTGCTCCGGCAGCCAGAGGTACCAGACTACAGCAAGGTCAGGTTTTCCAGTGCTCAGTGAAGGTATGGCACAAGTGTCCTGACCCCTGCAACTGCCCCCTGCAGATCTGCTGACTTGCAGTCAGCCAAGGACCACATTTCTGATTAAGGACAAGAAAGAATGTGTGAAGAGCTCTGGCTCGCTCAGTTATGCTGGGGCTACAGGCCAGTGCTTACGCTTGGAGCAGCACCTCCACTGAAAGCCACCGTAAGAGGCGGCAGTTGGATGCTCACAGTGACTTAGGCACAGCAGCCTTTCTGCTCGGCTGGAACACAAGGCACTTGGAGTCTCGATAAAGCTGCAACTGAACTGACTTTGTGCTTCCCTGCACATACATTGAAAAAAAAAACCCAACTAATAATAATAGTAATAATAATACAGCTAGTTTTCTGTGCTGACATTTTCTAGGGTCTCCAGTGAAAGCATGAGTAGGTAAATGAGGAGTTTTTAGTAAGAGTGATTCAGGAATAAATCTCAAAAATAAATGTAAAAGGCCATTTCCTCACCCACATCATCAGTGCAGAAAATGTCAACATATGTGACAAAAGGGAAAAAAAGCAGCAGTGATCAACGCAAGTCTTGAAAGATTAGGAAAGAAATGCTACGTTCCCCAGGGAAAGCTGGCTTTCTGCAGGGGATCATAGGAGTCCTCTGGACAAACTTCCTCAGCCTCTCTTCCCTCCACTCAGTTTGGGGCTCTCTGCAGTGCGAAATGAGCCAGATAATATTCAGCTCTTGTTCCTTAGTCGCCAAACTCTCTTTCCATGAATCCAATAAGTGTCTATTAAAATAAATAAACCCCCTAATGATTCAAGATAACCTAATCAAGAAAGCTGAAATGGATAAAAGACTAACTGTAATGGAGAGTTCTGTCATGGCTTCAATGAATTCTTGATGAGGGCCGGGGGGAGGGGGATTGAACCTGAGAAGCTTTACTTGGAGCATTTTGATACAGTTCAAGGTTAATCACTCAATAGCCTGGATTTTCCCTCCCCCAAAAATTAAAGGCAAAATGCAGAGCACTTTCATGAGGGCCTGTTTCCCACTAGCCTTATAAAACTTGAAACATTACCAAAAAAATGAATGAGGTACATGAGCCCTGACCTGTCTTAGATCCATGGGAACACCAAGTCTGCTTACAGCTCTTGGCCTCAGAGGGAAGGATGCTGTGCACTCAAGATATTTCCAGCGTGCCAAGTTCAAAATAGCCTCTCCCCACGCTGGAGAGGAAGTGTGGGCTTGTGGTTAGGGCAAGCAGCCCGCCATCAGCTCCCAGGTCTGCCAAGGACTTCCTGAGCAAAGCCCCAGCTCCACAACCATCCCTGCTTCACTCAGCTGCTGAGAGGCTAAAGGCACTGCTGCAGATGCTGTCCTGGATGGGGGTCATACTATGACTGCATATAGAAGTCTCTAAAAAAGAAGTTAACGTCCAAAGGTACTTCAAAGAAATTTTAAGTTCAGTCAAGGAGAGAAATGGCTTTCTGTATTTCCTCCATGTGTAACAAGAACATCAAAATACCAGCATAACAGATATGCCCCAGCTGCAGAGATTCACAGCATCATAAACACCAAGATGCTACAGCAGTACGACGTGTCCTATATGCACACACTATATACGCTACACATCTTCACCACCAGCTGTTTTTCCTAGCTGCTGTTCATCTTCACTGGAAACTAATTAGTTTAAGGGCACAGAAAATACCTATTATAAGCTAAAAGGGGGGAGAGAAGGCATCCCATCATATCAAATGAATACAAGGGAATATAAATTGGGAAGGAGACAGAGGGAAGGACAAAATAAAGGGTTTCTAAAGCAAACCCTGCCTCAGAGTGACGCTGCTCATCCTTTTCACAGTACTTATACTTCCTTCTTGGACATGGACAGGAGGTGAGGGCACAGGCAAGTGGCGGTGGTGTTGGGTCCCTTCTAGCATGGGATTCTCTAAGGGTGGTGGAGCACTGGAACAGGTTGCCCAGGGAGGTGGTTGAGGCCCCTTCCCTGGAGATATTCAAGACAAAGCTCGACGAGGCCCTGGGCAACTTGGTCTAGTTGGGGGTGTCCCTGCGACTGCAGGGAGGTCGGACTAGATGACCTTTGGAGGTCCCTTCTGACCTGGATGATTCTATGATTCTATGGTGGGGCTAAGACCTGCCTTGGCCAGAGAACAGGCTTCCAGACAATCTTGGCAATGAGGCAGGGACCTCAGTAAGACAAAGTGAGATGAAAGGTGAGGAACTGTCAGATTTCCATCCATAGGCCTGTGTTTTTCTTAACCTGAAGGGCCTCAAGTGAAGAGCTTTTCTACCCCTGGACTCCAGCCCCCAGTCAAGTTTATTTTTTGTTTCTTCATTTTTAAACAGGGCAAAGATGCAAAACAGAGACTAAGCTTTGCCGGCTTCACATTTTTGTCAAATGTTGCTCCATGGGGTCTCTCTTGCTTTATCATGATGCAACTGGAATAAATTCCAGTCCCTTGAGGAAGAATTTCAGTTTCAAGGGTTTAATTTTTGTTTTCACTGAACTGGTGAAGGTCAAAACCTTCCTGGGCAGATCCCCAGCAGCACGTACCACACTTCCCCACGCTGCCCCAGTCTAATTCAGGAGAGTCTCTTGTCCTAGGGGAACTGATGGAAGTTCAGTCTCCATGTTCATACAAACTTTGACCTCCCTCAGACTGTGAACAACTGCACCAGCCAGCTATGCCCGGTATTTATTTTGATGCTGACTATTCATTATGAACAGAACTATATTCCTAAACTCATTTTGCCTAGACTAAGAAAAAAATGTCCGCTGAGCACAGCACAGCTTCTGCTAGGACTTTCACTAGCAGAGGTCAGAGGGGTGATGCTGCTGCAGAGCATTACAGAAGCGCTGGCACATGGTCATGTGGAAAATGGTTTTCCTTTTTGAAGTTACACTATAGCATATAAAAGCCAGTTTTCACGACCAACAGTCTAAACCTGCAGCAACTCAAGGTCAAAGTCTCTGCCTGTCCCACTGCCCAGTTCTGGAGACACACAGGACACCTGAACCTCTCTCAAATGGCACACTGGAAACCCATCTCCTTGTTAATTAAATATAATCAGGACAGCCCAAAGCATAGACTGGAAGCCAAACCCTGGTGTCCTGGCCACACTTGGAAACACACCCGACACAATGTTACAGGTCCCAGGTTTAGTCATTTGAAGGACAAAAGGCACTAGCAGGCAGCATCCCCAGAGAAGCATGCTGTCCAGTGGGCGCATCACCAGCAGCTGGCAACTGAAACAGGATGACAGCTTTGGAGGCTGTGTGTGGAGAGCACTGGGCGCCTCAGCTCCTGCTGCCTTCAAAAATACAAAGGGATGCACAGCATTTCACAAGCAAGACTAAAAATGTCTAGATATAAGTTGCAAGGAATAAAATGCATATTGAGGTAAATAAGTGATTAATAAGTCAATCTCTAAAATGAATGGCTTGGGCTCTTTATGAATGTGGATTCCCTTAAAGAAGTCTTACCATACTACCTTGGTACCTCCTTGAGGCCCTGTTCCTTGTATTTATGTTGACTTGTGAGCTCTGTGATTTGTAACCTCAGTTTCTAGCAACTGCCCCTCCCTCTAGCTGCTGAACTGAGACTCTGCCATGACTTAAGAATAAAGATGGCTACTTGTTAAATTAGAGGTCAATTAACTCCACCAGTAGATGATGCCACTTGCAATAACTGCTCTCAGTGGGTACCACTCTTCCTGCATGAAGACAGAAGACGAAATGAGGCCTCCATTGGCTCTGGATGCTCTCTTGGGTACATGACATACAGCCCTGTGTATAAAATGTCAAAACAGCCCTGTCGGAGATTCACTGGCTGCTAAAACTGTGAAGATCTCACAGCACCGTGGATTGCTGTTGACAGAACAGCAGCGCCCAACATAACACATGCCTTGTTAGCAAACTGGAAGCCTCTCAGTAGTCTGGGGTGAGGGAATAATAGAGAAAGCCAATGCAATGCAAGACAGGCCTGTGGAGAACAGCAAGTGAACGAACCTTGGCGGAGAGTCCAAGCAAACCCTCAAACTAGCTCTTTTTCCCTGCTTCCAAACTCTCTCTTCTGCAAACATGGGCAGCTTTCAATGAGCGTGTCCCACCATGTAACTCAGCTGCTGAAATCAGCAACATCTTCACCAAAATGCCCATGACTGGCACAACTGGCCTGCACAAAGCACTGGGAAAGCCCTACCACCGCGCGTTTTCAGACAAGCTAGATGTAAGGCAACATGCCAACTGTCCCAGCGGCTCTCCCCTACACAAGCAGCTGTACCCTTGCTTTTGGCATTCCTCCTGACCACAGGGCACCCCAGCCAGCAGTGGGACAGCACAGGCACACCAAGCCAAGCTGGAGGGCAGACACGCAGGTGGGCTTCGGGGCAGAGGGAGGCCCTGTACCACTATGGCACTTTGCTACAGCTTTTCTGTCCCTGCCTTCCAGTGCCCCCATAAACCACTTTCATGCTCCAGCAGAGCACTATGACATCTCGGCATGGCAAATACTGGGTCATCCCAGGGAGTCAGTATTGCTTTGGCAGGGCTGTGAAACAAAAGAAACATCAGCCTGAGAAACACTTCTTTATTCGCTGCTGCTGAAGAAACAAAACCTTTATGTGCAGTAACTTTGCTTTAAACAAGAACATTTGTGGATTCTGTTCTTTAACCTTTTGCATCTGGCTTTCAGAATCTGCCCTGTTCTTTTTCCACGTGAAAGACTATGAAACTTATCTTTGTTTTGGTGCTGGTGTGCAGAGCTGCCAGAGAAGTGCACTCAAGCTGGCACAGACTGAAGCTGGTGAGCCACCCAAATTATTGTTGGGTGGTTCAGTTCCTCTCTATTTCAAGAAGCCTCTGGGTATAATGACAGGAAGCTTGCTGGCAATTTTAAGCCAAACCTCAGAGAGGCTGGCATTCAGTCTGTGTTAAACACTCCTTATTAAAAGCTGTCCAGTCCGGATTCTGGGTGGAACTTTGATATCTGCATGGAGTAAAGAATAAGGGGCACGTTTGCAAAATCAATTGTGCAGTTTTTATATTTACTGCACGTTTACCACATATGTCATTTATTACACAGTGGAAAACCGTTAAATGCACAGTAGTTGTGCCAAGTGGCATTATGCTTTTAACAGCTTTATTCGTTTAACAGCTCCAGTTCTCATTATATTTTGCCATGTGGTACATGAGATTTTTATGCATTTAACAGTTTAAGAGGGTTCCATGGTGTTTTCCTTTTATGTATTTCATACTGTGCCTGGGATTTTGTTGGGGGGTAGAGGGGTTGCGGACTGTAACCCCTATACCCTGACAAGAGAAAGCAAAAGGCAAAAAAAATTAATGATTAAATGAGGAAGGGAAAATGAATCAGACCTTCGTGTGCCAGGGCACAACTACCTGTAACAAGGACAAGGCTCTCCCAGGTGCTTTGATAGCCTTTGACGCTTTGTTTATATACCTTTCAACCTCTTATTTTACATCTACTTTTATGACTACAATGTTGTTTCCCTGTACATGGGAAAAGAAAGAATATATTCTGCAGAGTGCTTGCATCTAGTACTTCTATTCTACTGTCTCATTGTCACAGACACATTTGTACATTTTAGTGTGCATACCGATGCACTCTCCTAGCACCACTGAGTCATTTCATCCAGGATCATAAGCAGCCCTTTTCACCAAATAAACAATTCCTTCTAATGGTCTCCAATCTACTTGCAGCCCTTCCTACAAAAAAAATCTGTCTGTCCTCCTTTCAACAAAATCCCTTCTGGTGCATTATATTTTTTTAAAGAGTTGGATGAAATTTTTAAATTAATGGATCCTCTTCAAGAATTTCACCCTGACCTAGGTTCGCCTGCATGTATTTTTTAAACCCAAGGTGGAAATTAATCCAGAAGAACTCACTGCAGTGGCCTCTCATGCCTTTTTGTAAAAACGATTGGATCTTATGTGAATTATTCACCTGGCAATACCATATGCAGCACATACAACATGCAAAAAAAAAGGAAACACCTGCCTAATATGTGGTTTCCCATTGCCTTCCCTCAGTTAATCACTTAAGAAAACAATTGCTTTGCTTGCTTGCCAAATGAGAAGGATACCACCACTTTGAAAGGTCCTTGTCCCACCAGCAGAGGTGTAAGTTACATACCAAAACTGGGAAAAGACATGCGTGTTTGTACAAAAGGGGAGAAAAGGCTTGGCTGTAAGCTCATCCTTTCCTCAGCCTATTTTAAAAGGGAAAAAGGAAACCACTTAAGCAGGCAAAAGCCAAAAACACAACAGGTTCCCTAGAGATGAAGATTATTATTATTGTAGGAGCAGATGTATTTTTATTGGTGGGAGGAGGAGATGGGTCTTGTTCCAACCTCAGAGTTTGCTTTAAAAACAAAGCCCCAAAAAGCCCACAATAATGAAATCCCCTCTACCACTCACCTGACTTTTATTGGCAGCCACTTTGGCAAACAGAGCTTGAGATACCTTGGCCCTTTTCATCTCCTGTTGGATCTCGTCATAAATGGCAGCTGTGATGTTGACGTTGGCGCCGTCCGCCTTAATGGGGAGGTCTGTTGTTGGTGTCGAGGTTTTGGCCTACCAAGAGACCATGAAAATAATAATTAAAAAAGTGCTGCTTTCAGCCCAGCCATCTGTGCAGAAATTATCAAAGGATTTCAGTCAGCTGATGCCAAACTGCATTAGCTACAGAGGGACACTTCCTGTCCATTATTCTAATCAGGTTAATTGTGATTGGAAATAATTGCAGTGCATTCCTATAGGACATGCAAGGCCCTGTCAACTCTCCCCCTCTCCCTCTCCCAGCGTGTTTATTGAGCAGCTCAACAACAGGATAGGTAGCTGGGGCGCTTGGCGGCAGGCAGTCGCTGAAGTTGGCTTTGCCAGCTAGCTACTGCAGCAGAGGCACCAGCCTCTGCCTTCTCCCCCTCTCTAACAGTGGCCTACACCTTGGAGGAAGAGCCAATTCTCCCAGAAAAAATGAGTAAATGGGTAGAGGTCTCTAAATAATAAATTATTACTCAATTTAATGCACTCCCTCAAGTCTCCCTCATTCTTTATTAAAACTATACGTATGTCATTTGAGTATGTATGGTTTCCCAGCTTTATCATCATTATGCTAGCCAGACAGTCACCTAATTTCACCTAGGAAATCAGTGGAAATGAAAAAAAAAAAAAAATTAAAAAAATCATTTCATAAAGCTGGGCTTTGGCATGCCTTTGATGTGCTGCCCTCATTCTCCTAAACTCATATTGAGATTTTGTGTATTCCACTGCACTCCTTTTAATTGAATGATTTCCCATCAGCTTCTGTGACAAATGAAGGACAATAACGGATGCTGCCAGTACTTTCCCCAGGCTGGACTACCCCTACAAGGCTTGTACCAATACAGTTCAGCAGGCTGCTACAAGACTTCTATTTTAAAGCTCCTTGGCCGTAGCAATCCCCAGAACGTACTGGCAGGTGAGGGACCAAAGGCAGTGTGAGGCTTGCTGAGCGCTCCCGGCACCAGCAGCCAGTGGAGAGACAGATTTCATTTGCTTTCCTGACAGAAGAGATACCAGGGCTGATCACTGTACCCCTTACACCTTCTAAGGGAAATAATGTAGGTTACTGATATGAAACCTCTGTTTTCTCTTGAGATGTAAAGGTCTTAGGAAGCAAAACAACCTAGGTGGCAAAGCTCACACTTCCCAATAGATCCAAATCTCCCCTAAACCCTGGTGACATTCAGATATTTGGCCCAATTACAAACTTTTTCAGCTGGTTCCTGGTTTTGTGCCAGAGTTGAAGCCCTGCTAGAGTACATCTAACGTTAACTTTTAACTAGGCAGACATGCCCAAATGCCTATTTGTTAATGAGAAGTTTAACTAGGCAAAACCAAACCTTCTGAACTTTTCCTTCTGTTTTGCTGCTGTTCTCTAAACCTTCCTCTCCCTAACATCTTTTTTGTACCAAAGGCCACATTAATAATGGGGCCAAAATCCAATCAAGACAACAATCTAGACTAATCACTCTTCCCATCGCTTCCAGATGAATCTTTAACCAACATCTGTCTTCTCCCTTTCCTACCCCCAAGTTCAGCAGGCACTCCTTTGGGCTTGTGGGGCAGAAAGACCCTAAGATTTTCCCCCTTCTGTCTAGACTAGCCCCTTGCATTCAGGGGGCAGCTGGATGGCAGTTGGGGCAGACCAGAGCCATCCATGTCCTGGGAGGCCACTGCTACACCCACCACCATCCCCAGGCAATGAACATGAGTAGGGTACAGCTTGACGGATGGACTGAGAGAGACACCATGCTCCATAATTCAATGTTCACAGATAGATGAGAGTTAGGTCAATTGTGGGAAACATAAGAAACTAACAAAGAGATCACGGGAAGGCAGAGGACTGTCCAGATCTCTCAGGATTCATGTAACGGAGCTTAATTTTACCAAAGGCCTTGCAGTGCTTTGATGGGTATAAAAAAAAATCCTTCTCAGTCTCTGGGGCCTTTGACTAGCCCAGCAGCTGAGGTCACCATGGCCTCAAAGGCCATCATGGAGGCCTGAGATCCTGGGGAGAATAAAATCAGTGTGTAAGAGAAAGATTTAAAATACAGCTCCATTCTGTATGGATCTCCTACACTGCTAGCTTCACAGCCACACATCAGAAACAAGCCTGCCCTACACACCCTGAAAGCTGTGCCATTTTTTATTTAATCACCAAAATAGGTAGGACAAGTACCAAACCAAAATATCACAGGGACTAAAAGAAAGTGTTTTATGTTAGAGGCCTAGATTCAAAACTGGTCTTGATATTAAAAAGAAGTTTGCCATTATTGAAATGTCTTGTTGTAAAGAGCAGGCAAAAAAGAAAAAGAAGTGTTTGGCACCACAGTGCCAGAGCACTGAAACCCATTTGTGACTGCTGGCTTTCACGTGCCCACAATAACCCTTAGGAGCTCAGAACCTCTTCCCCACATCTCTTACACCCATCTAATGGATCAATCTGCCATTCACACCTTGGGGCAGGCCCCGAGCACGGGACACCTACAAGATGGGCAAGGGGCTGGCTCAGAGAACCAATCCTGGTTATTCTGCATGCCCTTACACCTGCCTGCACAACTGTCCCAGCGCCAGCACCTCCACAGGTATCATCTGCCAGCGCTCTCCTCCTACCCAGTGCACTCAAGCATCATTCCCAGAAGTATTGCCACAGGAGATCAGTATCTATGGAAACCACATTTCCAAATGCCATTCCATCAGCTTCTCCAGCACCCAAATGCAATTTCCAACAGGATGGTACAGCTCCTACCGCCACCACCCCAAAGCACCCTGCTCCAGGGTAGGTAACATACCTGCTTGGGGAGGCAACACTGCTGGGAATCACTGTGCTGCACACGAGAATGGCACTTGTCTCGTCAGAACTAATATCGGGCATATGGGGAACTGCAGTAGCCGTGCTGCCTGCCCAGGAGCTGGGAAGCAGCCTCATTTGCAGAGGTGTCCAAGTTGTCAAAACAGCACCTGTGCTGACTGGTGCTGGCCCTCTGAGGCTGGGAAATGTTATCCGGCAGGCACAAGGCGAGCACTGGGTATACAAACCTTTGTGTGTTGCTTTTGCTGATTAAAAACCTCGCAATATTCTACTGGAGTCTTCAAGCCAAAATAAGGCAAGGAGGGGCTGCTTTATACTTCTACAGTATGGTTTTCTAGCAATGCTTAGCTCTTAAGAAGGCAGGCAAAATTTCCATTATTTTAAATCACGTTCCAGCTGTGTCTAGAACATGGGGGAAATATCATATTTTGACAGAGAAATGAGATGGGGCAACAGATCCAATTTTTCTTTTGACTAGATTGCATCTAATCTCTCCATTTCCTTCTGTTCTTCGATTTTAGATGTGAAACCTATTGCAATAAATAAAAGTAGCAATAAGCTAATTCTTTCATGAATAAATATAAATGCAGAAAGTGGATACACTCAAACATTATAACAGTTCCCTTTATAATTTCATTTTCACTAACAGATAACTAAAAAGACAAGAGTTATATAACGAGTTTCCCATGTAATAAAAATTCAGCATCGACTTTTGGTTGTCAGGATACGCTTGTTTTCAGTGAAAACACTTCTTTACATCATGTATTGTGGTGAAGTGCACACAAATGTCAAGGTCAAACTGAAGAAGCTCAACAGTTTCTACAAAATCAACACACCTTCCTTAAGGATGATCAGTTTGCATGTAAAACTACTCTCCTTCCCTCCAATGCTTACTTATTTTTAGCAGCTGTGGCCAATGCTCAGTAATACCATTATAAGCACGGCTAACGCAGCCTGAGACTTTGCAGACTACATGACTGTGAAAGCAACACAGCAGGAAGATTATATTGGCCCATTTTTATACTAAAGTTCAAGAGAAGTGCTAGAACGGACCTATCCTGTCTGCACAATTAGAAATTTCAAACTCAAGTTAGGCAATCTCGTGACAGGAGTTGGTCATCACTTCTGTGCAAAGAACCCTCACTTTTTCAGAGTGTATGTCTGGGACTGCAAGCAGCCTTATAAAAAGAGAGGATGATTCTTACGGTGTAGTATGTGGATGCTCTTTCTTAGTGTAAAGGAACAATCTACTAGGGAAGCGGGTGGCAACAGCACAGTAATAAACACGTGCAGTTAAGTCAATGAGATGGCAGCTGCTTTGGAGCTGTAAAGCATCATCTTCCTTCCCAGCACCCTGCCCATCTCTACTTTTTGTACTTCAAATAATTACTCATGTAAACCTCTAACCTAGCGACTGTGATTTCCTATGCATAATACGGAGCACACTAATTTCTAGCAACGTCTATCTAATTCACTGTAGACCTCTGTTCATTACACACTTTTTACTGCAACATACATATGCCTCTCCACAAGCCCAGAAACCTCCTCTGTGTTCTGCAGAATGCAACGGACACAGACAGAAAGTTATGTCCACTGTCTTTCTAGAATATACTCTGTAACAGCCATTCAGTGGGCATATATCAACAGCCTGCACATAATGCCCACACACACTCTTTCAGGCACTAATGTTACATATTTTTTTGCATTTATAGTATTGATTAAAGACAGAATCATCATCACAATGTCTTGCTGAAATCCACTAAACATCTCTTAACAGCCATTCCAAAACCCTGCAAAAGGATTTCCACAACTCATCTGGGTGAGGGGAGCAACATACAGGGAAAGGGCGGAAAGGAGCTCCTTCCGTGGACTAATCCACACAACAAACAGGTAACAAGGGATCACATCTTACCTGGGGGGTTCTGGAGGAGCTTGGGCTGCTGGCAGCTGAAGACACCATGCTCACATTGGGGTTCATACTCCTCTCTCTCTCATCCTGATAGATACGATCCCTCTCTGAGTCAGGCAAGTTGAGGAAATTCTGCATTGCCCTTAGGTTTACCAGGAGGGACTGCGAAGCTGTCCTAGGATCTTCTTCTTTACGCAGGATCTCTGACAACAAACCCTGGTTTAAAAAAAATTAAAAAAAAAAAAAAAGCCTAGTCATGTGTTGGTTTTGTTTTGTTGGTTTTTTTTTTTTTTTTTTTTTTAATTTGTTTAGTGTAGCCAGCTGGGTTGCAATACTGAGAACCTACATCAGAATCTCATGGGCTCTCCCAGAGGGGATATTTTGTAGGAAAGTGTTTGTCTTCTGGGGGCTGAGGTTTATTTTGGGACTGTCCTATTCTGGCACTGTAATAAGCTTCTGAGTATGGAGATGCTGGCTAGGAAGGTAGGTTCATTGGGTAAAAGAAATCCCAGTTACCACCAGGTGCTTGCTGCAAATATTTTAAGAGCTGTTAGCTCTCTCTCGATATCTATATCTCTCTCTCTCTCAACTTGAAGCTAGGAACACTTGGCAATTCTGTTCATCCTTGATGAATCTGCTAAGGTTGGTAAATTTAGTTTCGACATTTAAATAGTGCAGTAGGTTTATAGAGAAAAATGTTTGGCTGGGTTTTGATGTTACAGTCCGTTCATTTTGGTTTGGGCAGACATTTCTGAGAGGAGAAAAATGGAGCAACAATAAAGCCTTAGAGTCTAGCTTCAGGGATTTAACCCCTTATTTCATGCCTCATTTTAAAATACCACAGGATATACATTGCAACCACGACTGAACACCATATTCACATATTTTTTACAAAAACCATTATTCCAGGATGTAACCAGCACAACAATTCCAAAAAAAAAAAAAAAGAGCGAGAGAGATAAAAATGTCATTAAAAGAGGCTTAAATCTAATGATAGGATTAAATTTATCCATAACTGTATGTGCTCAACAGTTCCACTGATTATCTAAAAGTTAAAGGCACGAGACACAAGCCTGGATCAGGGCCTACAGAAACTACTGGGACATAGCGTTTGCCACCAGCTTCTCCCAGGCACCCCCATGCACCCGACACATCAGAATTGGTATTTAACTTCAAACAGCCGGGAGAGCACTGAACTATAGAGATTTAAATGTACTGGTGTGCAAAGAAGTAGAGAGGGATAGGGATCATTTCTGTCCCTGGAGAGTACTTACAATGTATCATAAGAAATGGCAGTTGGAGGCACGTTCTTTCAAAAGGCTATTCTGCCAATAGGTTTCAATGAGCAGGCAGATTCCCTGCCCGCTTCCCACCTGCTGTGAGCCTCCCTGCACCGCTGCTGCCACAGGAACCGTGTGAAATCCCAGCCAGAGCTCAGAGGGCTCACCTCGACCTACTGCTGTCAGAGTAGCCACCCTCTGCAACCACATGTCAAGGGACGCCACAGTGCCCCAGACACGATGTAGCTGTCGCTGCTGACATGAGCGTTTTGCAGTTACTTTCCAGCCCCGGCCGAGGCAAGCTGCCTCATGAGTAGTCAAGGATTACTCCTTTCCTGAAAGAAATATGTCACTAGAAAACAATCACGTCGTCAGACCCCTGACGTACTTACTCTTAGTTTATTTTCTTCCATATCAGACAGTTGCATCCAAAAAGCCTTGCTGCTGCCACTACAGTTGGTCAATTGACCGTATGCCAACATTTTTAGTATGTACTGATCTTATTTACCAGACTTCCTGGCAAAACCAACAGACCAACAAATGACGTACCTGTTCGTGCATTTATCTGCTATTACACACATACATTAAAACACATACATTAGAGCTCTACTTCAGCGGCGCTTACACCAGAAGTGCTCAAACCAAGCTCCACACACAACCTGAAGGTAGGCTGCACACAGTTTCATCTTTCCAGCTCGTCATATTCATAGCTAAGAGATTCCCAACTACATTTTCCAGCAATCATCAGAGTAGTTACCAGAAAGACTAGAGCTGGGAATGGAGCCACGGTGGGACCCTCCAGCCAGAAGCGGAATCAGACAGAGACACCAGCTAGTGAAAAAAGTCTACACGGAAAAAGTTTGAAGAAGGTGCAGTGTTGGGCTGGCCCTGGGTTGGCCTCTGGTATTCTGCGACATCAACACAACTGCATGCTCATACATGGCTTTTTCCTCAAGGTTTACTACCCCTTATGGAAGCTAGAGACATTTTAAAAAGCTTTCCAAAGTTTGCCAGGCTCACAGGTTGAGAGAGATTAACCAAAAAAGGACATTACAGAAGCCTGAAGCCATGACTTAAACAAAACCAAGGTTGATACAGCAAGTCCGTTATAATTTTCCCTTGAAGTCGGTGGAAAATTCTCCAAATGCAGTAAATAAATGAAATATCAGTTCTACAGATTCTCTAAATTCTTAATTTCCTGGGTCTTTTAAAGAATACATAGCTCCCTTTCTTTTTACAAGAAAAGATCAACTTCAAAAATTAATGGGTTTAGGTTGAAAGGTACCTGAAAGCTACTGGAGCTGACTCTAAGACAGCTTTTTCTCGCCTCCATCTTAGCCTGGCTAAATTTATGGTCCAATTTCAAAAATGGAGAGCAGAAACATATGTGAAATCATGCCAGCAATTACTTTTCAGTGCAGTCACCGACTCCCTATGTAAATCAGAAGCTTAGAAGTACATGTAGCTTGGCCACCGCACTAAGTGGTATCTCACTGCCTGATACCAGCTCTTGTGCTTGGAGCCCGTTTCATCATGAAAAACAGCTTATCGTGGGGGAGATTCGGTGGTTTTGAACTCTAGCCTGCACCTTGTGCTTCTACAAGGGTCTCATCTCTGCTACAGGGACATAGCAATATTTTGTGTCGCTGCTCAGTCAGCAGGCTGTGCAGCCTCACCTCCTAATGCAGGAACCTGCTGCGAGGGAGAGGGACCAGCTCCTTCCCCCAGTGCCATGATGGAGGCAGCCCCTCACCGAGCACTGCTCCCCCAGGCCCCGCTCCAGTCCCTCAGGCAGAAAACCTGGTTGCAAAGAGGGTTTTTCTGCAGCTCCTCCAAGTGCTCTGGCAGCTTAGGAACCATGTAAACAGCAGGACAGACAATAAGAAAACTGACTCAGAGGGAAAAATCTCATGTCCTCCTGCAACTGAAGATAAACAAGACTGGCAAACAACAGTGGCTAGATAGCTGAGTGATAGGGTAGGACAATAAAATAAAGTATCTTGAGAGCAATAACGTTTACAATAATATAATTCTGAGCTACTGAAGTATACACAAACTAACCAGTGAGCAACGATATAAAAAATAAAGTGATATTAAATAATCTGTTCAGCCTTTTTGTCACCTGCAACAAATTAGGCTTTCAATATGCAAAACATCTTCCTTCCAGAAAAACAAATGATCATGATTTCATTTAATTGTAATTTAATGAGGCATAATGTATTTTTTAAAGTGATATACACCAGGTGTGTGGTGAGGAAGCCGGCCCTGCCAGACAAGCCCTACTGTTTCTATTTTTGAGAAAACCCTAAAGCCAGCCAGGGACTGTTTTCATTTCTGCAAATTATGTTTCTGCTGGAGGGGGTGAGGGAGGGAAACCCGCAGCATTTGTACATTTGTTATAAAATTCCATTGGCTAAATTGGCTCATTCCAATTTACTTACATCTCACATATTAAAAAAAAAAAATTAAAAAATTAAAAATTGGCAGTTTGCAGAGCAACCAACTCTGCAAACCTAAAAGAAGATCTTCAGAGACTAGAAAGTCTCAAACTGATTTTAAATAGCCAAATAGATCTTCTACACTGAACACAGCTCTCAGGATACCTTTTAGGACATGCAGCTTGAGAATATCTTTGCTTTTCCACTCCTGTGCATCATTTCAAAACCAGTTGCTGCAGAGGCAACTGAAGAAAAGTTTAATGTTCACACAGGCTGTGCTCGCAAAGGAGGTGTGTGCTCACCCTGAGATGAGGACTCTGCCCAGGCACAGTTTAGCTTACCCTTGGAATTTGCACCATTTTTAAGATTACACACTGGATCCATAACTGACTTTTAAAAAATAATACCAGTGATGGAGAAAGGAGCAGATGTCCAATCAAAACAAGAAAGTCATTGGATCTATTTAAGGTAGGATTAATTTTGACAGTATTTTTCCAAACTAGCTGAAATTTAGTCCTTCAAACCAGTAAATTCACTGTCGTGGGGCTTTGCACTCATTCCATGAAACCATGTGAACCCATTTCTTTTATTTTTATTAACTAGAGGATTTCCAGGACAAACAACCCCAATCCCTTGGGCAAGAAATCATTTTATAAGCAACTTCTGAAAGACAATGCAGTACAACGTAGAGTGAATGTACTTCAAACTGACTTCTGCATCCGAAGGACCAACTGACCAGCCTTCAAGGCCAATGCAAAGGCTGGACCAAAGCCCACAGAAGGTGAGCAAGGATCTTCTGCCTTCTTCCCAAAGGGCTTTGGCTCAGGTCTGGAAAGGGTGCAAATAAGATCTCGGTGAGACAGCAAACTGCACTACCAGTGACCAAATGCAGGACAGTTTTGCTACCAGAGTTTTTCAAAAGCAATCTGGATGGGAGTGAGGAGGTCATGCTGGAGTGCAGCCTAGACAACAATGTCCTGGGGATAGAGAAGGATGAGGGCCATGAGGCAGCAGGAGACTTGCAAGCATGGGCCAGGACCTCACACGTGTCAGGTCCGATGACTTGGACGGGAGCTGCGCTTCCCCTCATACAGACCAAAGCAATGTGTCTACCAGGCACTAAGGTTAGAAAAGGTTCAAAACAGGCTTTGGACAACTGAAACACTGGCCAAGGCTAAAACTTAAATAAACCCAACTAATGTGCTAAACCTCTGGTTTCATGTTCTATATGAGGAGATTATATATATGGACTAAAAAAGCATAAACACTTTTTTCATACTTTTGGTTTATTTGTGCCTCTCCATACTTCAGCTGTTGCCAAAAGCAACAGAGAAAACGCTGAAATACTACAAAAATATTGCTCCTGTAGTGCTTAAAGCTCCAAGTACTGTAAGCCCAGTACCTGTAACTGACAGTCACAATAGAAAGGCTATTCTGCTTCCCATCAGATATAGATGTGACTCTTATCAGGATCAGAAAATGTAGAGATTTATTCAAATTCAACACCTGAATCTTAAACATCAGTGATGCAAAGCCGTTCCCTCTCAGCATCCCAGTTCAGCACGCTAGGCCTTATTTCTAGCACGGAAGGCAGCACTCTGGGAACCCCTGGCTAGCTACTTACTCCTACTGAACCACACTGAAATCGTACCTTCAGCATACAACAACTACTTTGATTTTGCCAGGCTAAAAATTTAAAATTGTTTGCTACTTGGAACCAAAAGCTAGAGGAGGCAGGTCAGCCCAGGGTGCTCTGCAGCAGAAGCACCAACTTCTCATAACCCTTCCAGTAAATAAAGCTCCTCCACTCGCTGTCTTTTTCTAACACCAAGGCAGGCTTTTACCACGACACCTCTTTGCCCCTCTACATTTACTCCAGGCACCGCCTTCAATGTTGTCCTCTGGGCTGAATAACATACTTTCAGTCACAGAAAACATATCTGCCTCCAAGTACACAGCACTCAACAAGAACCTCTATATTAAGTACTTGTAGGCTTCCTAGAGGTCAAGCTCATTTTCAAATGCTCACTGATTTGTTTCCATTCCCTTGCATCTCTTCCTAATTCCAGGTAGGATATGAAGCAGAAGTGCTACAAGTCTCTTAGAAATGCTTATCTTGGCAATGTGTCCAGTCCAATTTTGCTGAGCTAAATTGCTTCAGATAATCAGTGGAAATTTTTGAGTGGTTAGCCAAACCAAACACCTTTATATCCATCCTGCTGCAGTTTCCATCGGGCAAAACTCCATTTGCACCCTGTTCCCTGACCAACTCTTCTGTCTCAAGGGGTAAAACATGCAGTGCCATGTTCATGTCAGCTCATATGAACTTCAGGACTCAAAGGACTTTGACTAGTTTTCCAACAGTGTTGAGTGGGAGACCAGCTGTCTCCTGGTACTTTTCAGTATAGCTGAATGCATTGCATCAGTCCTTCTTTTAACAGAAATCTCCAGTTCTCTAGATTCACTGCCCACAGCCAGAGCATGAGCCTCGCTCTTAAACTCATTTAACTAATGCTAAAATACATACATCTCAGGAGAGAGCTGCTTAGACACAAAGCATTTAGAGGCTGATTTGAATAAAACTTATACAGGGTGCAACAATGACAATTTGATTTTTATTATTAAAAATGAAGTGTTTAAATCCTCAAAGAAAATGCCTTTATTGCATTAGTTTAATAAAGCCTCTTTTTTATTACGGTATCTCTTTTTATGAGGGAAGACAGGATGTGCATGTGGAGCTGAATGTGAGTGCATGGGGAAATGGAGGCAGAGAAACACCGACCACCTGCAGCCACAAAGTGCCACCATTCATATGACATGCATGTCAAACCTTTATACTGAAATATGCTGGAAAATGAGCAAGACACACAGCTCGTGCATGCTCTGTATATCCCTGCATTTGCTTCCAAGGCTCAGGACTCCCATGCATCAGCTGAGCAGGCAGCAGCCACCTCCTACAAGCACACATTCTGAAAGCCTGACTCACATGCTACTTAAGATCTTTTCATTCAGCCTATTGAATACAATTAAGTTAATTGAAACTGAAATTTTGGGCAGTGCAAAACCCACTGTTGGAACAAATATCCCATGTACCAAAAATCTGCAATTTATTAAATTAAGCACTTCCCTTACAGACTGCCTTCTTTCCTGTGAGTACAACAGAACGCTGCTTGTGCCACATTACACAGAAGAATAAAACAAGCAGGCAGCATGAAAGCATTTCATGCAATAAGAGAGAATTTTCTATGGGGAAAAAAACCAACAAAAAATCCCCCCCAAAACCAAAACCAGAACCCTTGCTAATTGAAAATCTGTGGACAATAGGGCAGACACCATAGCGATGAATGCAGCATGACTGTCTCACTACATACCAGGCAGAGAATTAAAGCTGCTTGTCTTCTCGCTTAAGTTAAAGGGAAAATTATTTCCAAAAAGAATTCTGTCCAGGATTTGTCTCCCAAGCAAGTAGAGGTGGAAGAATTAGTTATTTCAGTAAGCCATATTTCTAACCTTAAATCCTTTTCGAGGACCCTTTTCTGATCCCATTGCTGATTGGGGGAATTTTCCCAAAGCAAGCAGAATTAGACATAAATGAGGAGCCACCACCCATCTTCTTGCTTGCCTGCCTCCAATGCCTTTCTTTGGAACTTCCTCACCAATGACACTCCTGCTTTCAGGAGCCCCCAACCCCTCTATAACTGACCAGTGACAGCTTTGCATGCCACAGAAGCATTATTTCCCTCTTTCCTTGTTACAGGAGCCTGGACTTGCCCACAGTCACATCTGAAGCTGAGGCACCATCCATCATCCATCCTGCACTTCCCTATGCCTCAACCCACTCCTTCAGCCAAGGTTCGACCAAATTCCTTGAACAAGCTGGATAAGTTTAGCTTATTTCATCATAAATTTCACTGCATCGGAGGCTGGTAGAGCTTCCTCCTCCCTGGGCTGTTACGTCCTTTAATCCAACAAGGCACGTTTAGGCAGCAGCTAAGTGGGCAGGAGCTGAGCTGGGTAAGTGTTGTCTTCCTATATGCAGGCTGGGACACCAAAGGAGCTACTCAGGACAGGAGGGAGAGAGTTCTTCACTTCTTGGGAATGCAGTTATAAGCAGCCTGAACATGCCTGGTATTTTTACCCACCTCTCAACATATCTGACGCCACAACTGTTTGATTCTAAAAGCTTCAGGTTCATGGATATTTCCAGTTTCTGAGGCTGTTCAGTGAAACAAGTACTGGCCACTCGCCCAAACATTTTACTAGTTTTGGTTATTATGTCAAAACATTGGCAAAAACAAAAACATGCTTTAAAAAAAAAAAGAAAGATATAAACAGAAATGCTCAATCGGTCTATAGGCTTTGCAGCGCACTGGGCATTCCTGAGGAGAAGAGAAACAGGTCACTGTTCCACTGAATTAGACTGTCTGGAGCCTTATAAAGAGCCTGATCAACCATCCTAACTGCAACTCCACGAGCCTGCAGCAAAGAGAGAGACTCAGCAAGCAGGTAGAGGAGGGACAGTATGTTAATTTTCCTTATACAAGGAAAGTACATGCCACTAGTGCTACTCATGCTACTAGTCACCTTCCCTGCATGTATGTTCTAGCTGGTACACACGTGGTCACCCTGTTTCAAAGAAGATGCACGTTTCAAACACAATGGCATTTAGGGAGAACTACCGCCTGCCCTGACAGCCCCTTTGATTTTACTGCACTGTCCAAGACCAAAAAGGGCATCAAACCTTTCTCAACCTCTGCAGCGTATCTTGCAGGCACTTCCTTCACTCTGGCCTTTTCAAAGCTGTGATTGCTTTTACAAATGGGCATAGGGCAATTTTGAGCACAAGGTGCATATGCTCTGCCTCTGATAAGTTTCTCTCCTCCTATAGATGTGCATTATTACCAAACTTTTCCTTGATTTTTTCTCAGGATTGAATAGATTTATACAATCAAGAAGTGCCAAAGTGTTACAGAAAGCTAAACTTCCACTAATGACTTTTAATAGGAACTTCAGTTTAAATCTTGACTGCATGTCAAGATTTAAAGGCATGCTTTATGAAGATACCCTCATTTTAAAACAAAGATATCAGGTATGACCATGTAACTCTCAAGTGTTCAATGAGCCTCATACAGCTCTCTGCCCTCCATTCAAACCCACTCGCACTCTTGCACGCAGTTTTTAAGACCTAGACAAGGATGCCTAGCTTTCCATTAGCAAGCTATTAGTTCATAACTGCAGTCTGAACAAACGGAATAAACTATGTCACTAAACAACACATACAAATCAAGGAGCTTGCAAATTTTCAGCTTAGGGTCACAGGCCAGCAGAGCTGCAAAAGGGAGACAAGGACAAGGATCCTGGCTATGAAGAACCTGGGCACAAACTATGCAATTATACAAGCAAGAAACTGAACCTCCTGCCCCAGCAATACCACTAACCACCTTAGTCATGGCAAGCTTTCTCCGCTCCCTTGATCCACTGTTCCCTGTAAGGAGCCAGTGGGCCCCCTGATTGCCTTGGAGGAAGGGAAATGGTGGCCAGCTAATTGCAGAGTCAGGAATATAAACATCATAAATATCCCTTGTGTGTTGTCCTCTCTGCCTCCATCTCAACAGAGCTTGTGGAACAGGGCAGAACAGCCCCAGCTGCACTTCCTAGGCTATACAACCTTCTGGAGAAGTTTGAATAGCCACACACTGCAGTCCACAACAGAAGACCATACCTGGGTTAAAAACTGCAGGGCTGCTGGCATCCACAGGAGAAAGAAAGGCTACATAAAGCCTAAGAGGTGCCTTTCCAACATACACCATTCTTATAATTGCTAAGCAGGTTGTAGACAACGACATCTTAGACAAAAATGGTAGTGTGCACAAATTATTTTAAATGTTTTGAAGGTTGTGTAAGGATTTCCTGCTCATTGGAAACGGTGTCATTAAAACCACCTTAAATAACTATATCATTATCTGTGGGCCTAAGAACTCTCTTCTACATGTCCTGTTTCTGAATAAATAAGCATTTAGATTCCACAGCAGGGTGAATTAAAATTGTGCCATTGACTCTCTAACGATAAAATAAAAAGAAGGTGCAAAGGTATTAACTAAAAATCAGTCATACACATTTTGGGTGGTTTTTGTGCCTAGTTTCAAACAAATCTTAAGATGTTGGCTTTGGAATTTTCTGTTTGAAATAAACCCTCTTTATGGCTAATGCAGCCTGGGCCAGCTCTTACCCAAACACCCTGTGCAGCTCTCCCGTGTGCACAGCAGGTATGAAGCTGCCTGGGGTTCAGTCCCATCTGAGAGTCAGACCTCAATGGGAGCCCTGTGCCCCAGGAAAGGGATAGGATTTGTCACAGAGCCTGAAGCACTTTGTTTTCATGTGTCTGAACAACACAGCCACAGGTACAAGCACATATTGTCTTAAGCTATGTATTTCCAGCTTTAAGAGGAAGATTTTGATGTTTCAGAAACCATACAATTGCACCTCTCCTTCTTCTGATCCTCCTCACATCCTCTTTTACACACGCATACATACATGTGTCTGCCATTTGTTCCAATGGATTTAGCCTAGTTTGGATCAAAGCTTCCTCTACTTCATTTACCAGATTTGCTCAGACGGAAGGTCTCAGGGGAGAAATAATGTTAGTAAGAAGGGGGTTTTCAGCATTGAGTATGTAGGTCATTGGACTTTAAAATAAATTAGAGAATATTTTATCTATTAAACAAGCTTCACGGTACATATTTCATGAAGCTATACTTAATTATAGGCTGATGTGCACCACAGTGCTACCATGAAGAAAGATTAAGCACTGGCCCATAATGCAGTGATTAATACAATTATTAGCTGGCTGGCACACAGCATCTATTATTTGGTACCATCATGAGAAACAACAGACCTCCAGTTTCTAAGGCTGGCACTTCCTGCGAAATGGAACAAACCCAAACATTTCCAGAGAGAAACACACATCTCTGCATCTCTGGAGGAGAGGATTTTTGGAGGCAGCAGGGAGAGAAAGCCAACTTGAACTTCCATTTCAAGTGCCTTTTAGCATTTGCTTCTCCACCATGGGTATGTGGGAACATCCGACATCTTCTACATCTGCTACTTCTGCAGCTCAAGGCTGACCGCCTTCTTGATACCTCACAATCTCTGATGAAACGGGAAATTGCTTTGAGTTGGAATTAAAAGCTGAGGATATGTACATACACTGTTTGGCTATAGCTCCTAGGGACATGATGCACTATATATAAGACCCACTAGTCTTCTATATTAAGACCCTGTAGACTAATGAAACACAGCTGTGGGATGAGTGAATCTTTTATGAATGTTTAAGGTTTGCTGGTTCTGGATTCATGGTCATATACTGTATAGTACAGCATATTACTTATGATGGAGTGCTAAGAAATAGGTAATTTCTTTCCTTTTATATAAAATTATGTCTGGTGTCTTGCAATGAAGTGATCAAAACGGGGAAGATTCTTTTTTTTCTCTAGAAAAGATAGAGAAGTTAGTGCATCCTAAGATAAATGTCAGCAGGAGGACTAACAAAACCAGTGATACTAGTACCATGAATTACAGACCCTGTTTTATATACTGAACTCAAATGCAAATTGGTAGGAGCATCACATCACCTTTCCAGGTTCAATCCTGCCCAGGAAAGGTGCTTGGCACCCTCTCAAAGGACATGTCTGCTCAGGTCTGTGCTCCTGATGAGTTAGCCCAGTCTGAATGTGGTGTCCTAAGTCATATGGCACATTTGAAAATACTATTAGGTGTGGATGGCCACAGACACACTGCCAGGAGCCACTAAATTTGGGAAGAAATCACATTTCACCCAAAGATCTTGGTGGTATAAACCCAATAGATCTATGACAGACCACTAGCAGGAGGTATAAAAAGAAAAAAAAAAAAAAGGGGAAAAAAAAAAAAAAAAACAACAACACAACATCCCCATCCCCAAATCATTCTGCATCTAATTTAGTCCAGATTTCAGATTATCTACCAGGAGTGTGGTGCAATCTCTACTGTGACTGCTAATAACCACCACAGCCAGATGCAGTGCTGTCATCATTTGGAAAAGGCCAGAGTGGTCTCTCACATGCTTGCCCTTTCCCTACCGTCCTGGAAAGTCCATCTGCAACGTCTGGTCAGTGATATTCGTGCTCAAAGGGTTGTCGTCAATGGTTCAGTGTTCAAGTGGAAGCCAGTGATGAGTGGCATTCCTCAGGGGTCAGTACTGGGACCAGCTTTGGAGTCCCCAGAACAAGAAGAACATGAACCTGTTGGAACAAGTCCAGCAGAGGGCCATGAAGATGATCAGAGAGCTGGAGCACTGAGACAGTTGGGATTGTTCAGCCTGGAGAAGAGAAGACTCCAGGTAGACCTTACTGCAGCCTTCCAATACCTACAGGGGGCCTAGAGGATAGATGGGGAGGGACTCTTTACCAAGGAGTATAGTGACAGGATAATGGGTAACAGTTTTAAACTGAAAGGGGAGAAATGTCGATTGGTATCAGGAATAAATTCTTTACTGTGGGGGTGGTGAGACACTGGAACAGGTTGCCCAGAGAAGGTGTGGATGCCCCATCCTTGGTGGTGTTTTGGACGGGGCTTTGAGCAACCTGCTCTATTGAGAGGTGTCCCTGTCAAGGGCTGGGGGTTGGAACTACATTATCTTTAAGGTCCCTTCGAACCTGAACCTTTCTATGATTCTACGATTCTATATGCAAGGCTTAGGGTTTCCTAAACATGCAGAATCAAAACCTTTTCCACTTTTTAACACTATGGCAGAATTGTCAATTTAACACACAAGCTGTCTGGGAGCTTTCTCACTGGGGGATGAGCTTTTGGTTTAATGGCAGACTTTGGCATTACCAATCCAGCCCTCCCAGTCTGGCTAAAGCAGAGCTTCATGCTCAGAGACAATAGCAAACCCCTCACCAGCCATGTTACTGCTGACCTCTCGGTCAAGTTCAGAATATATCATTGTGTCAATACCATCTACCTTGATTATACCAGGCTTTATATACAACAGGTTATGATCCCAGAGGGATGAAAAGCTTTTCCAAATTAAAAGCAGCATTTTAAAGAGGAAATACTCATACATTCCTATGTAGTTTTCATTTGATATCCTCAAGGCTAACCCCAGAACTCAAAGTCATGTTGATTGGAAGTGAATGTTTTCTCTGAGTGCATACATCTTATGAATTTAATGGAAGAAGGGAAGTAATAAAAATGTGTTCCATACTTTAATTAGTTCCCTCATAACATGGCAATTCCAAAATGGCAGTGCCAAAGAAAATCATTAATCCAGGAGAACAGACAAAGGCACTGAATGGGACAAGGGACAAACCTCCAGGAGAAACACACACGTTGCCCTTGTTTTCCATTGCTGGTAAAGCTTACCACGAAGACAAACTCTGCACAAAAAAAAATCTGTACCAATATTAAATATGAAGGTACGTTCCATTTCTTTAACCTTGTTACAGAGTATCACAATTGAGAGATCACACTTTGAATGCCTTAAATGGTATCTGGCAGCAGAGTAAATGTAAATGGCCTGTTTTTCTGAAGACGCAGTCACCCTGGGTACTCCAGGTACTGGGCTTAAGCTGACACTATCATGTATGACTTCAACATCTGCATTTTACTATGCCAGTAGTAAAAAAAAGCTGTCAGATGTATGAAAGCAGACATGATCTGCTGCAAATGGCAGACATCTTTCCTAGGAGTCAGTCTTTAGGCCTACACATACTTGTCTTGCACATTTCTTGCAGCATTAGCTGTACCATAGGGAGGAACTGAGGAAGCAACAGAAGCTCAAAGGCACCTCTGGCTCTCAGTCTTTTGCTACCTCATCCTGGCCATCAGGCAGGGCAGATGTAGAAGTTTATAATCACGGTGAAGAACTCAGGGAAGAATTCATAAATGTAGAATTACTGCTAGAGAACAAAGCACAGGGGTGACCAAAGAGAAACACAGAGAAACAGTCTTGTTCAATCCCAACAAAGAGACTGGGGAGAAAAAAACGGAGGGTGGTTTGACCTGTTTCTGTGGCACACCTCCTGCCTTGATCTGCAAAAACCATACAGCCCCCACAAGAGCCACAACTCTTCCCCCTCAACACCTCTTGGTTATAGAACAGAAATTGATACCTGTGTGCGGTTGAATGCTACTCTTGCAAAGACAGCTTGAGACACACTGGCTCTCTTCAGCTCATCTCTGACTTGCTGGTAAATATCTGGAGAGACTTCCACCGATGAATTTGATGGCTCTGGTTTGACAGCTCTAGGGATGGGTGGATGATTCAAGAACTGCTGGTTGATAGCTTGTGGGTGCTGGTGAGCCAATAGCCGGCTGACAGCAATCTGTTGGTTTATCAGATGGGCCATTGCTATCTGCTGCCTCACCAGTTGTGGACTGAGCTGAGGAGACAGGAGCCCAGGGTTTATCATTGTCTGCATCGTTGGCACTTGGTTTCGGATTGGAGTACTGTGGTGAATTTGGCCATGAGGAGACTGTTCGTTAGTTTTTCCCAAGGTTGCCAGCTGGTTGATATTTGGTAAGTGCATGGGACGTTGACCAAGAACACAATAGTCTGAAAGGTTTTCTCTTTCCACTCTTTCCACTGTTAAAAGAGAAAAATGAGTTTGCTGTCATTTTGGTTTGTACTAACAAGAGGACTGTTAGAGTAAGGGTTACTGCAGGCGACTGTACACAACAGCTTTAGTTCACAAATCTGAAATTGCATAAAAGCTTCACAGAAACACAAGCAAAAGCAGCAGAAAGTAAAAGCAACCACAATAATTAATATTCTTTTGGACTTCTCAGGCATCACCCACTGTTTCAGGAAGCCTCATCAAATCCGTAGCAGGTATCCTCTCCAGCCTTCCTAATGAAACTAGCTTGGACATTTCCTCTCACACTGTCACTAACTTTCGAACCTGTCACTGAATTGAGTGACTTTTAAAAGACACGACTGTTTCCAAATCACTGGCATCTAGGTGGAGGGTAGAAAGTCAAAACAGTATCTACTTACACAAACCAAATGGAAACCAGACCATTCCCTGTGCAGGCCATGGAACAGCTTCTCATTACAAACTTAGCAAATGTATCTTTTCTGACATAAACTCTACTTTGCCTTGTTGGGTGTGGACAAAGCTGTCTGGAAACATGAATTTACCCCAAGGTACTACAGCAAAATCAAGCTGCTTGTGTGACAGCACGCTACAAAACCATGCAGTTCACACACGAGAAAGTTTTAAAGCAACAGTTCCTATATCCAAAGCCTCACCACCGTGAGGTGGTGTCCAGACATGTTAAAGCATCTCTGCATGAATATCCACTTTAAAGAAAGTGGCCTTACTCTTTAAAAAAAATCTTGTTTAGCACAACGTCCGTGATCATTAAGTAACATCTTATTACAAATAATTAAACAATATTAACCAAACGCATATACTGTAATTTTATATGCAGATACATATTGCCACTTTTAAATATCTTACCCCAGCAATACTGCGACATCTTTTGACATAACTGCAAAACTAAGTGTGTATATTGCAAACCTAAATTTCCTCTAAATGTAGTGTTTGAAATAGGAAATTAAGTTTTAGAAGTACATATATTTAACTATTGGATAAATTATTTAACTACTAGACATATATATCAGAGAATTTTAAGGAATCTGAAGTCATTTTACAGTAGCTTGCAGATTCCATGAGCCTCACTACATGCAATTGGATAGGCATTTATATACTGATCTGATAGAAGAGTGTTCAGGGACACACATCATACAACTAGAAAGCTACTAGCTCACCCTTGTATTGTTCTCAGCAAGTAACAAGATAGGATTTATTTCAGGAAGGTCATAATACTATTGTAACTTGTGTAATGATTAACAACTGCACATGGCTTTGAACTCTTTTTTAAAACTTAATCTATATAAAGCTCTGAAGCTTTACACAGTTAATACTCAGGATGACAGTTTACCAATGACTTTCTCTGTTTCCTTCCAAATAGAAAGACAGCTCTTTTCACCTTCCACAGTTAATCTTAGACAGAGAGGGTTGAATTCTCACTAGGGAGTCATGCCCTGAACACACACACAAGCACAGTTATTATCTTCAGAGCTGTCATTCTGGAACACCACAAGTACTGAATTTTACAACTATGTGAATTAGTGCCCAGGATTTTCTTGTAAGAAATTTTGACTCTTTCTTGTTTTAAAGAAAAAAACCCACATTTTTAGCTTTCTGTGAAATAATTGTTTTAAAAAGCCTTTTAAAATAAAAATTAAGCATTTTTAAGAAAATGTTAATTCCACTTTTCCAGTAAAGCCAATGTTTCATCCCAACTGATTTTCTAAATAAGTGCTTATTTGTGCACTACTTATCCTGCTACATTGCTCCCAGCCTGCCAGAGACATAACATGGTACTTCAGTTTGATAAAAATATTGAAAATCCCTGTTCAGATGCCCCTCCTCATGATGTCAGGTACAGAAGGCTCCATACCACTAGTCTCTGGCTTTAGGAACAGACAGGAAATTGCTGTCAAGTATGAAATAAGAGCAGTGCTAATACCAGGGATGGACCTGGCGTGAACATAGAGATGTCATGGGTGGCAAAGGGAGCCAGGAAGAGGGTCTGCTTTATGACAGCTGCAGACCATGTTTTGCGACGTGGAGGATTTGGAGCCCAGATGGCCATACTACCTATTGCCTCCTTGGCCTCTTTGCAGTAAGCCTGCACCTGAGTAACGCCATTAAATACATGATTGCCAGCAAAACCAAATGTAATCATTCCAAAGGTGCAGTAGCTACTTGGCAATCAGGAATTAGTCTGATGTAAACAGAATAAAGATGTTGCTCAGTGCACATGAAACACGCGGAGCATCCTGCTAAAAGAAAATAAAATAAGAGCGACTTTTGGTCTTCATTTACATTCCCGAAATCTAGAGTCCCTCCACTAAGAGTTTCAGAAGAGCTGAAATAAGTTTTGACCTATTTTGTAGTTTAACAAATACACAGAGAATAAGTCACTGAAACCAACAAATTACTACTTGCTAGAACACAAAAACAGTAACCAAGTGTTTTTGAAAACTTGGTGAGAAATAAATATAAATAACATTCAGTTTCTGGGCTGAACCATGTTTGCCAAGTTTCCACCCACTCTTGACTTTAGTGCCAAGTTATAAACCCCTATAAAAATAAAGTTTAAGATGAAAAGACTGTGAGGCTGTTAATCTCTGCTGTGCTACTTGGAATTACAATTACACAGAAACATCACCTGACTTACTTCCATAGATGTATTTTTCTCTTATTATCAGTTTCCTTTTTCGATCACATAGGACTATACAGTCATGCACATACTCCCAGTAACAACCTGGACTCTAGTCACTTCAACCACTTCAATAATAAAAGGTTACCATTAACAGTTACGCTGGATGGAAAAAATGTGCATTACTCAACTCCTCAAGACTCCTTCCTTCTCTAACACACTGCTCATATCAGATTTCCCGTTGTTCTTTGGTAACTGCAGACTGGTAGGGCTCTGCAGGGCTGGACAGGAGTGAGCCTGAGACACCCCTGAGATGGAGACTGGCACTGCCCTGGGAAACAGAACAGCTCACTGGCAATGCTCTAAGGAAAAGGGTATACAGGAGCCATAAAGCTGCTGTGACATTAATGTTCTGCCTCAGATCTTCTTGACATGTGATTTTTCCATTGCATCCTCTATTTTCCATGTTCCTACCCCAGTATAGTCTTCCCTTCTCCTTCCCTTGTTTGCTATTGCTCCACTCAAACTAGGGATATATTTACAGCTGTTGTAGTCCTTTATGAACTGGCTAGTACAAAAAGCACTGAACACAGAGCACCAGGACCTTAAACTAGGAAGGAAGGGCCTCCATGGACACACGCTATCCATGTTCAACTACTGCTGACAAACTTCCTCTGCTAGCAATGCCTGTGCTAGTTAAACAAAAGCTGGTCCAGGAGGACGTGATCCACCTCTGTATCTGGTGTGACCACAGCAAATGACACGGAAACGTTCCCCTTTTCTCCCTCCATTGTACTGCCTGGTACATGACTCTGCAGCTCTTTGCTTGAAGAGCTCTTTTAAAGCAAGTACAACGCTACCGCCGTATTTCAGAGCCACCCACCCTTCTGAAGCCATACGTTAGGTAAGCAGATTCAAGGTATCTGGACAAGAGGTACTGTGCCAAGCTCAACAAGCAGCTCTCAGAGCACTCGAGGGTAGCACCTGCCCTTCATTTTCCTATACCCCCCTGCAACACGTTGCTACCTCTACAGGACAGTCAGAAAGCAACATAATGCCCAGAATGGGAGCAGAAAATTGTCATATTTCAATGTTCCTTTCTCTTCTTATAATGATTACCACGTGTGTCAATATATTTCAACTCCATACTGAGTTAAAAACTTCCTGGATACAGCACAAAAGCAATCCATTACACCCTTCCCCTGTGTGATGCTCTTAACCCCTACCCAAATCTTCCTTGCACAGTCAAGCAGTTGACACAGTCCACAGCACAATAGCTTGGGGTGGTCCGCATGCAACTTTCCATTTGAAATAAAAGCAGCTTAAAAGATTTAAAATAAGATTTATTTCCCCACCTTCCCTTCCCCTCACCCTCTATTTTCACTGAGTTGTTAATAGGAACATTCTGACAAACAGCCTGTGGGGCATTTAGGCCTTATGAGCGGCAGTGAATTGACTGACAGCACTGGAAACAAAATTCCTGTGCACAGTAACGGATGTGGCAGGGAGAACAAGAGTATAACACGTCTCCTGGCACTGCAGGACCCTCCAGCACCCATGACCCAGCGAGTCCTGAACTTTTCAGTCCCAGAGGCATATGGGCACTTTGCCCCAGAATAGGAAGAGGCTGGTAAAGAAACTTTTTGTAATAAGTTACTAGCCGGCAGAATTGCCATGCTTCAATTGTGACAGGATGTCACCACCCAGGGCTGTTCTCCAGTGCTTCAGAGTTTGCTTTTGTTTTATATTATTATTTAAAACCTGGTGATCATAAAGGCCGTAACCAGCAGTGACCATGGCCAAGCAGGGAGAGCTCTGTGAATTCTAGTGTGGCCTGCATTCAGCTTGAGATAGAAAGGTTCCCACAATTTCTCCTGGCTTAGCACCATCCTGCTCACTGGAGCAAGACTTGAACTTTGGAGCTGTGTTTGGGGGACAAAGCATTCTCCAGCACAGTACCACCCTCTGCCTCCAAGAGACAGGGCTGTTGCACTATGCTGAGAGGATGCCCTCTTGCTTATCCTATACAATTATGAACTACCACTTTGTAAATAACAGAACCACTCCAGGGCATAGGAGGTGCTTTTAAAGTGGGAATTCTGTATCTTTTAATATATAATTAGGATAATTACTTATTTCTTTCAATCACAATCACAGCCCACTTAACCACTTCAGTGCAAAGGGCTGGTCTTAGGAGTCTCAACTTCATTCAACATCTAATCTTCGTATGTACCCAAAGTCATTCCTTGACTTCATTCACTACCTGGGCCATTTGTTCCTGCAGTCAGGACTCGAGGAAAAGCAGGTCAACTTGAGAAGCAGACTTGATAAGAAGTTGAACCTTTTAAAACCTCTCTCTTCTACACCTGCAGGACAGCAAATAACCTCAAAATAGGTACTGAGTACACAGAGAAATTGTTGGAACAGGTTGTGTGGGTAGCAAAGGTCCTTAGCAAAGGTCCTTTTCCTAATGGAAAATAGATAGGAAAGGCCATTGTCTGTTCTTTGTTGTGCTCCAAATCGCTCAGTTCCCAGCACAGCAGAAGTCACTATTTCTGTATTTAGAAGAACCATCATTAAAGTGGGCCTTTGACCAGCATCAGTTTCAGGTGAACTGAGCAGAGTGTATGAACACTGTTGATTCTCTCTGTGCAGCTGGCTGCCTCCTCTTGTCCCAAAGACTAGATCCAAGTCATCCCTTGGGATGCCAACACGTTTTCTGTCAATTCTGCTTAAACATACTCTTCTGAGGGGCTGTCCCTTTGGGCATTGCTTCCAAAGATGCTTGTTCGAAAAGAAGAACTTAAACTATTATGTTTAGGTCACTCTACAAGAGGGCGCACAGAAGTACAAACTCATTTATTACTAAGCACTTCAACGTTATGTTTGTAGATAGGACATGCCAGAGCCATAAGGCAGAGAAAAGCAGTATGTTGAAGGTGTTTTAGTGACCACCTGGTCTAATGCATGAATATTGGTCAGATGTGAAAAAGAAGCAGCAGTGCTAACATTACTCAGAACTGTCTGACAGAAATACAGACAGTACTGGTTTAGATGGACTGATGGTCTCATCCAATATAAAAATATCTCCCTTCCTGTCAAACTACTGTGACAGAAATCTGCCCTGCTATTTAAGTACTAACCTTTCACAGGCACCTCAAGAGGGAGGTGCAAAACCTCCTAGAATACCCAGTCAATTGTGCAATCCCTCCAGGAAGTACGTATGCATCTCTTCCTGACTTGTAACATCAGAGATGGCAAAAGGAATGACACAGAATACAGGAATGAGACAAAGCTCAAACGTCATTAAGACAGACATATAAACTCTTCAGATACTTTGAGTGAACAGAATTAAATTCTGCTGTCAGAATTATGTATTCTATGAAATCCACATGATCACACACAGACACATTGCAGCTTTCACACCAGGAAAGCTTATGCCTGTACCTAAGCTTCAGGTTTTCCTGCTGTTCCAATCAAATCTCCCTTAACACTTACTTTTTAAAAATTCCTTTCCTTTTGTGCTAATGTGTGGCTGTTTGGCAGGACACAAAAATATTTTTTAAATATGAAGGAAAATTCACTTTGAGATTCTGCAGTTTAGAAAAAAAAACACATTTGCTTTTTAGAAAATTAAGACGACCCTTGTTTATTAAGAATTCTAAAGTAGCTGGGCAGAAGGCGCAGCTTCAGAACACAACTGGTCCTCACTGAGAAAAGCACTGTCCTTGGAACAGGAGACATTTTAAAACTATAAATTTGAGTGACATTAATTGAACAGGTTTGGTCAGCGTCTCTTAATTAAAAAAGGTATAATGTCCCTGCATGGCAGGAATGAGACATGAGACAAGTGGCTTAGTGGTTTCTCTACAGAAAGGTTTCCAACCTTTATGGTACTGACATATGTTGCCTAAAGCAGCAATGGCTGCAGCTCGAGCCACATGCACAGAGATGGCATTCAGCTCACCGTGCAGATCCTTCTGCCACAACGTGTACTATTAAGACTGAGAGCCATTGCTCCAAACCAGCCAGAAGACATGAAAGACATTCTTGCAAAGTTGAAATCCATATATGCATTTACTTTAGATAAAAGCTAAGCTTAAGTGAAAAAGAAAAACCAAACAAAACCAGCAAAACAAGTAAAAAAAAACAAAAAACAGCCAAGCAAGGGATCTGTCTTAATTCTCTGAAAGGAGAGGAATAGCCAAGACGGCTACAAGTCATAAAGCACTGCAGTGGGTAAATTGTTTCTTAACAGAACATACGCACAAATCCCTCAAACTAGCATTTAACATCAGGGACAATGCTAAAATACAAAATGCTAATGTGGATGTGGAAAACAGCAGTTAAGGGGTCTGTGACTCTTGCTGAATCTTGACAACTTTAAACATATTTAAAGAGACATATCACTTTATGCTCAGGACCAGTGGAAACCAATGAATAACTCTCCTCATAAAACAGCACAGCATTCCACAGACTAAGAGGATGTCTCCAAGCCAGACATGAGCTTCAGGTCATGTATGTCATCTAGATGCTGAAAACTTTGCCTGTGAATGATGTTATTTTCCTTCCTTTTTCCTTAATAAAGTGAGGAAACTTCTATTTTTACTGAAATAAACACACAGTCAAGAGTGCAAAAGTAAGCATAGGAAAAATTACAGTAATGTCAAGAGCCACAGAGCTGACCTGAATGACCCTAACTGGTTTAGTGCCAGAGCTGCAATGAATATCCAACAAGACGTGAAATGATCTCTTCTTAAAAAATGTAACATTTCCGCCTCAATCTGTTAGTTAAAAAGGCAAAAGATCAAGATCTATGTATGCACATATATACATATATATATAATTTATTGTATATTATTTATGATATTTTATATATACTTTTTATATTTTGTTTATAACATATTACATTTATATATTTATTGTTATATATAATATTTTTTCATATTTATATAACCTTCTATTTACATAGAGAGGGGTATATACACACGCATATATCAATAAATAGGATGTTTTTAAAAGTCAAAAACACTGTCTGGGAAAAATCTGGTATGCTTTTTCAAGAGGCTTCCACAACATCTCCTTCAGAGGAACAATCAAAAACTATTCCTCAAAGCACATAACAACAATTCTCCCTCGACTCATGCTGGCATTATCACTGTGCCGCAATCCTAGGTTCCTTCAGCCTGGAAATAATAAAGCTGGGAGCCCTTATGCATCCTGTTTCTAACCTCTCTCAACCTACAACAGCCTCTCAAACCCACTACAAGAAAAACAGATTGCTCTGTCTATCCGTTATGGGAAGTTAGCAAACATACTTTTCAGAATAAAACAGCACACAAACAACAAATCAGTAATATTGGAAAAATCAAAGAGCAGCCAAAGCAAACTCTCAACTTAAGGAAGCTATGAAAGCTTTTTCTTACATTTCTGATCTGTTGAAATAAAAATAATGGAGCCCTCCTCCTTTAAACTGAAAAGCCTCATCATTTCACAAGAACTTTGAGACAGCCACAGTCTCAAAACTCCCATCCACAGAAAGCTACATTTTGACAGGCACTGATGGCAGGAGCAAAGATGAAATGTTCTTAATATGCAGACAAAGAAAATATGTCTTTTTATTTTTAAGTTCACAATGTATTTCTTTCTCCCCCCCGCCTTCCTAACTTCCTCCCACCAAGCTAAGCTGTGTCATCAGGCAAAAAGAAAAAATTCACACCAGTTAAGAGTTTCAGTTGTGAAAGAATTCTGATACAGTGATAGTCCTTCCGACAAAAATAGAAAGCATGACACTTGAAAGTGAAGTATCTATTGAGAAATAGAGCTAAAAAATATTCCAAATGCTCCAAACCCAAAACACTGGGCAATGAGTAGGTAACTGGTGCAAGTTTGACCCTTTGACAATGATCTGAGTTGCGGGAAAGTTCTGAAATACTTCTCTCCACGCATACATATACACAGGTATATAGTTACATACAATTATTATTTCTATTTGTGTGGGGCTTTGTTCATAAAATTTAGAACCAATGCAAGCCTTTAAAACAATTATTCAAATCCTGAATTTCAACAACGTTCAACACCCTCTCCAGCTTCAGCAAGCTCAGGATCTAGAGAAATGAGGCAAGTGGTTCTCAGATTGAGAGGAGTAACCCCATGGGGCTGGGTAGGAGAAAGACAGCTCCAGAACCACTGGACTAAGCCATTACTATGTAATTATCACCAGGTAGTATGTAACCTTTATTAAAAAAGGAGAACTCTGATTCTTTTTTCAAGTCATTTTTAACACACTTAAACTGTATCGTGCATGCACAACTTTGTACTAGAACGCCTTGCATCCCTCAAAAAGAAGAAAAATTAAAAAGTTAAAAGAGCTTTAAAAAAAGCCTGCACATAGTAATATTAATTCATTCATGGCACATATTCTGAAAAAAATTACAGTACAAGCTAGGTAGCTTCATAACCACCCCAAATGATTACAGTCGTTCATGAGGGGAATAGAAAGTTCACAGAAGAACTGTAACTTTTTGTTTCCCAACTACTATACATTGTCAATTGTACAGACATGCACTAATGTAAGCTCTCCTTCAAATATCTATATGCATGCCAAGGAGACTGGAAAAAGTGGACATCCTATTAGATATTCACTTGTGTCCTCACGTATCCCAAGTGGTAGGCTGAGAGCCAGAAGGAGACAAAAAGCCTCCGTCCCCACACCAGCCAATTCCCAAATCTGTCTGTATACTAACTCTCGTGCCGCTGAGTAAACTGTGAATGTCTCAAAACCTTAAGGGGCTGGGGTGGGGCGGGAGAAAAAGTTTAAGCAGAATTTTATTCTAGGATCGTCTTGACACAAGACAAAATTAGCATGCTGAGCTGAACTAACTGAAAACTTTTTTTAAATTACAAGCATAAATAGTTTAGCTGTCTTTTTGGTGAGTTCAACAGAATGCACACTGAGAATGTTTACTTGAGATTTGATACAATTTCATTTGTGTACAGTTTTTACATCTGTTGCTAATGATATCGAATTATTGATTGTTCACTTTCTTATATTTATTTAAATATTAACTATATACTCAGGAACCTGATGCTTTGCTTTGCTTTTTTCAGAAAGCTTTATTTTTGCCTGGCTTCAGTTGTAATTACTTTGATCTTCCAGAGTGTATAATTATTTTACTGTTTATTTATTTCTATGAGAAAGGAAAAAAAGTTTGACCTAGGAGATCTATATGTGGCAATTTGTAATAGAATCACACAGCTTATGTTTAGGAAATCATGGTTTTGATTAAGAAGCAACCATTTAGTTCCCACTGTTTTATTAAAACAGACATTAGCAGATAATAGGAACCACATTTAACACTGTAGGCTGCCTTTAGTTTGCAACGTCAATAAAGTTATTTTGAAGTCCCTTCCTATTTCTCTTTTACCACAGCTCATGTGAATTGTTTTTTGCTTTTACTTTTTAATAACCAGCTCTAGAGTTACACATAGATATGGGTGCTGGTCCCAAAGACTGTGAATTATAGTTTTACCCAATCTATCCAGATTACAACCCAGAAATGACTTGCTGCATCATCCATCCACCTTCATGTAAAACCCAAGTCCTTTTTTTCAATTATTGTTAGAGGAACATGTGATATCTGAAGCATATAACTTAAGTCACTGATTTTGCGCAATAACTGAGCGGTCCCATAGGAATATCTGGCTACAGAAAAGAAACAAACCATCCTGAGAACAGAGATGATGAGAAATTGAAACCACCCAAAGAAGTGCAGCAGTTCTCCTGTTTCCAGGGGGTTTAGATTACCACCCTGAAGTTGCACGACTGTTTATTCTCCATGCACCACTGTACCTGCCATAGACTCTTTGTTTTCTCTCCCACTCATATGGTTGATGAATCAACACTACTTGAACTGCTTTATAGCAGCTTGTGTTTACTTCACACATACCTTAACCTTCCTTTTTCTCCTCCTACTAACACACACACATACTTCCAAACAGCAACGACTGGCTGTGTCTCTTTGAATAGCAAAGATACAGAGTTATCTGGCACACTCTTCAGGTTTGGATCCTTGACCCCTTGATTGAGGTCTCATTCTGCTTTTACTGCACTTAACAATTTAACTGTGCACTTACTAAGTAAAAAAAGTAAGAGCTTAAAGAATTCAATCCTCTAAGAATGGAAGAAAGTGAAAGACAGCTGTGTGCTAGAAACACTCAGAAACTGTAGTGGCATCTCTACAGTTAAGAACACTACAGCTAAGGGCTTTCAATGCCTCTGCAACTGGCACCCTTGCCCAGTTTGGAAAAAAAAAGAAGGAAAAAAAAAAAAAAAAGCCCATCTCTGTTCTCCCAGAATGGCAAGTAAAAGCGAACGGTGATGACCTTGAAGCCGTTTGATTCCTTTGATTGTTTTTTAACCAAGAGGATATGTTAAAACACTTTGAATAAAATCCTTTTATTAACAGACACCATTTAGAGAAAAGAAACACTTCTGAGTCACACAACGGCAATGGTGGGAAGAAACTATCCAGTTTATCTGGCATAAGAGTAACCATGTACTAAAATGTCCAATCAACATTTTTAGTTTAAGCCTAAATCATTTTAGTAGGTGAAAAGCAACACATCCATTTCCTCATGTGCATCGTCACCCCACTTCTGCCTGAATGATCTTCCTTCTAGACATAAACAATTTTACCATAAAACATTATTAATTTTTTTTGTCCCTAGTGAAAATCTAATCTCAGCGCAGCCCAGGCCTGAGCATTTTACAGGTACACTCTGCACAAGCCAGACATGCAGAGGAAAACCAGATGCCTCAGAACTTGTTCTGATATTTTAGGCAATTTTGTTTCATGCACTCCTAACTCAAGCAGCAGGCTCTTTATGGTATTATTATGCAGATTTCTAGTCTGTCCTATGGAACCTAAACAAGCAATCTTTCATAGCTCATGTATGCCAGCCTTTTAAGAGAGAAACACGGCAGGCTTTCTGAAAGATGCTAACCTCATGTGACTACCAATACAATGGCTTCTCAAGAAGGACAGGACATTACTCTATTTCTGCATAATGCTTGTGGATCCTGTTATGATTTTCCTGGCCACTGAAAGGATCACAGACAGAAAAAAACAAAAATAGCCTGTGTCTTCTTTCAGACAATGAATCTTCCCTTCAGCAGCGTAACAGCGAGAGAAACCTATCACAGGGAAAAGCTAATCTCCATGGCTGAGGGACATTTAGGGAGAGAAGCCAGCTAGTTCACGGGGAAAGCCTTCTGACTATCCCCAAACTCCTGTTCGAAGTACGTATGTGTTTCAAAATAAAAAAAAAACTACCAAAACAAATGGTCCAGAACACACGCAAGTCCCGTCCCAAAGGAAAGGATGAAAACAAGAACAAACTATACATGACGAATGCTTGTCATATCACTCCATGTACTATTAGAAGGCGATCAGGCATTTCAAGAGTGGGATGAACTTACATGGAATAATTTTACTGCCTCAGGCATTACTCTGCTTACCAACTAATACAATTTTGTTGTAGACAAAATACAAACAATGGCTACTTTCATCTTAACTTCAGTAGGGGCAGCAGCTTGTTATTTAGCAATATCTCCTGACAATCAGGTGTTAAATACATCACTCTCATACAGATTCCACACAATAAAACACAGAGGGAATGCCAGTACACTGAGTATTGAAAACAGAGAGCAATGGTACATGTAACTTATTGAGACACATTTTTAGCTTTCAGGAATAAAATGCAACTAAGAAAATTTACATAGCAATTTAACTTTTAAATCCAGAGCTACTAGGATTTTTTTTCGAAAGTGTTTTATCTTAATCCAAAACACAGTTGATCTTTCAGCACAGCTAAATAGGATATTTTAAGCATGTTTTAAGTGGCCCGTGTTTTCACACCAGCTTTGTTTATAAAGTATCAGATTTATTTTCAAATGTGCTGTGACTGTGCCCTCTTCGTAGACAAATTCACTAATATTACTATTGCTTATTATCACTTTTACTTAATACAAATAATCTCAAACTGTCAGCAGACGTTCAAGAACATGGAAAATCAGAAAAAAAAAATCAATTTACCTTTAATCTTCTTGTATTTTTTGTACCATCTCCCAAACTCCTGGCACTTGGTTGCTGACACATTGGCATAGTATGTGCTATTTACAATGGATGAAATCATACTCTGGAAGTACAGAAAGACAGACAAAAGGGTTTTTAAAATATCTTGCACAATTAGAAATCTTTTCCAGGGAAAGTGAATGACATGTGAATGCACAATGATCACCCATTTGCAAATTTAAAACCAAAAGAAGTGTCTGATGAGTATACAAAATTGATTTTATTCTCCATTCTATATTCCCAGCCATAATTAAAATTATAAAATTATTATTACTATTTTGCATAATAATGCAAAAAAAAAAGCAGTACAAATCTAGACTGAGATCTGCAACTTGGGCCGAGGGCGGCAGTTCTACTTTACTTTGTAGTTGTGATATTACAATATCTAAACTTTAGTTCCATAAGAACAGGCAGTGCCATGCTGGGGAACACATGCTCACTGCACCCAAGTGAGAACACACATGATTTAGGAACCAGATCCTAAAGGTAAGATTAGATGCTCCAGCATGCATAATCCAAATAATGCTTTTCAGATGTCTCTGTTCTGCTTCCAAATGCAGTGAGACCACACAGCCAAGAATCGGAGAACATCCGTGCTACTCACTGCAGAACAACAGTTAGGCAAATAAGTTAAATTAATATAATATATAGAAACGTGTGATAAGCCCTTGTGTGAAAAATCACCCAAAAGAGAAATTAATAGTGTCATTCTATGACTTCCCCAGAGAGAAGGGAACTACACATACTACAATACAGAACAGTCAAAAATCACAAAAAAAAACCTCAACAAAACTGAGATAAGACTTCCAAATAAAGCACAGAGGAGTGGAGTTGTTTTGCAGCACCTGATACCCATAAAAATGACAATTATTGTCTGGGATGCTTCTGCCCATAGGGTGGGAAAGAGCCTGGTCAGTGGTAGTTTCTGTTATTTTCCCCTCCCTTCATCCATTTTACAGAGGAGGTATCATTTTAACAACATTTTCCTTTCTTTCTCCCCTCCCTGCACCAAAGTTTTCCAGGATCAAACTCTTCCCAGCACATTTAAATTCCCAGCAAGGAAATGCAATCTAACACCACTAATAAAGCAGAGCCAATGCACCTTCTCCAGAAATCACCTTTTCCTTATGGCTTCCTTCCTCATGTACGTCAAAGCTCAGAAAAAGCCCTGGCACACTGTATGACCTTTCTGCACAGAGATGAGAGACCGGGGATGATCTTTCGGTTCAAGCAAGCTATTTACCATAGCTGCAAGCTCTGGCCCACCAGCAAAGTTCTGGCCCACCAGCTGCTGCAGGGTCTTGTGCAAAACAGGACCTTGGTCATCTCTGGAAAGCTACAAAGCTTCCACTTGGCTTACTTAATTTTAACAATGCCTTAAAAACAAAAACATCCCTTCTCTCTCCCAGGTTTATCCAGCCTTCCACCCAGTTCACTGCAATATCACTGGACTCTGCCGGTTCCTGAACTCTTGAGTTTTGGGGACTTAAAAAATGTGAGCAAAACTGAGAGACTTAAGATAACTGGGTGGTGCCGATTAGTTTCAGTCTTCAACAGGTAATTTCACTTCCTCCTTTTCAGTTAACTTTTCCACTCAAAGACTGCTACCATGCACTGCAGCAGAGTCTGAAGACTACGAAGTAAGAGCCTTTTTAAGTGGCAGCTTCAATTTCTAAAACTGAGATTCAATTTTCTAATTAAAATCAATATATTGAGACATAAACCTAGCATTGTGGCAGTCAGCAGCAATTCCCTCCCCCTCCCTTGTTCCAAGTCATTTAACAAACAATATAATTCTGAAAGCCTGACACGGGGGTAGCCTCTGCTAAGGAAGAGTTTTGAACAAAGTTGAGCTAACTTGTCTTTTTTTAACAGTCACTTTAGTTAAATTTCCAGTCACTAAGGAATGGAAGGGAAATTGTTTAGTTCTGTCTACGTAACAGTTTGATTCCCCTCCTTTTTTCCCCAGATCCTCTAGTTCTACAATAAATCCACATTTCTGAAATCGTAGGGCTATTAAATATCAAAAAATATATTAACCCATTAACCTTTATTTAAGAAAGCAACACTTAAACTAAAACTTTAAGTGATAGTAAAGTCAAATTGTTAACCAATCATTGGTGAAAAATCACAGGGCAGATTATCTTCAACTGCTCGTCAGCTGAGCAAGGGAAGGAACCATAACAAATTTCAAACTACAAATCCTCACTATTAAATGAGGAAAGGAATGCTAGGGGTATTTCTGCTAGGAATCTTGATAAGGCTGCAGAAAGGAATTATCCATTCAGAAGAGAGTGGCAAAAGAAATGTGACTAATTGGAAATATCTAAATAATACAGAGTATTCCTGGGAAAATCCTTAAAGAAAGAATAGATTTTAAGAAGTAGCAGACAGGTTTAGTATGTGTGTATGGCCATGACAGCCACATAGAATGAGAAATACATAGACCAGGAGCTAAGAAATATCCACATAAAGAAAATCCAGTGCAGTAAGTTGAAGGAGAAAAACATGGGATGTGCTCAAATTCCAAGAAATCTCGCTCCAGCAAAGAGACAAAACTGGTGGTCAGTGCTGAAATGAACTATACAACATACAGGAAAGATAGAGGTCTTTATGCAAAGATGGAAATGCTGAAACAACTGGATTTCTTTCTGCCACTCACACTCCCCTCACCTACCCTCCTTCCCTCCAGCTCGGTTAACTGCCATTTATTTGTTTGAAAAGGAGCCATGCGCTAAGGGTAGCTAAGCTGCAGCCACATAATACACCTAGCAGAAAAACACCAGAACTATTTTAAATCAAAGTGAATGATTACATTTCCCATTAGTGGCAATCAGAATCCCCATCTGGGCTGCATAGTGAGCTCGGGCACAGAGAACCAGAGAGGAAGCACAGTCACTGGTGGGAGCGAGAGCTCCCTGATCTGCCCCTCTCCACTTCTGTACTTGAGGCACTGTGAACACATTAATAAACAGCAGCATTTACTCTGCAGTTCGACTCCTAAGAGACCACTCTGCAATTTGCTGCTGTCAATAATATATTAACCACAAGGGGGTTGTAATGACATTTCACATTTGGCACGATATTTTTTTTAAAACTGATTTGGGAGAAGGAATTGTATTAGAGGCATATTCAGATGATGGAAATAGACAGCTCCTATACAACCTTCCATTGTATCTTTTGCATTTTGTGAGCCCAANAATAATTAATAATAATAATAATACAAGCTGCATTCTTGCAGTCCCAGTTCAAGGGTTAGTCACCCCTCAAGGTCACATGGTTAAAAGTAAGCAAGCTCAGCTTTCTACAGAAGGATCTCCTTTTAGCTTTGTCCACCAGATAAATATTGGGGCAAGGATTTTTGCTGCTACATCAGTAATTTTCTAAATATATTTCAGATGGAGGCTATAGAAAGAGTAAACTAACTGCAGCATTTCCACCTGGTATGCTTTTGAAACTGAAGTGGGAGGAAAAAGACCCAGACAACAAATGAATTCTGCATATGAAACAACACATAGTTTAGTTATACTGGATATTGAAGAAGACTGGGCAGAGACAACCATATGCTGCAATCATCATTAGCTGACCAGATTCCACAGATAATTCTATTTAAAGAAATTACACTTAAACTGTGTGAAAAGAAAAATACTTTCGTATTCAATGCACTTACGCTCTGTGCCTATCTAGAGCCGCTGCTGCTCCTTTAGTAAGGCAAGTTACATGGCTTTTCCTTACACAGCCTTTCCGTTCCTGTCAGTTCTGCAGACACAGCGTGGCTAAGGAAGATGAGGAACATGATCCCTACCAATTGCAAAGGTCTCAATTCTGCTGTGTATCTCACCGCTGTGCTTTCCCCGGAGTTGTAATCATAACACAGTGAGGCAAATTTGGGCTGGTTATACATAAAAAGAATTGGCTGGGCTCATGGAGGCTTTGGATCATGAATTGCAGAATAAATGTACAGTGCAATCTCAGACAGGCAACCACAGGAGAAAAAAATGTTGGATGCAGGATAGCAAAGTAGGGATTAGTGATGTTTTGACTTTTTAAGATACACTAGGCAGATTACCCTATGATTCTAATGAAGTTTTTAGAAGGCAATGTATTTCTCACTCCAGCACTCCTGGTCTGGGTGCTGAAGCATTTTCCTTTGTTTTCTGAGAGGCAAAGAAGACTCCGTCATGAAAATTTTATGAATATCTTCTTATGACAATCTGAAGTACAAATAGAACTCATGATATCTGTAGGAACCTGTGTCTTAGTGTCTTAGACATGACATCACTGCTGTTTATAAAACAGTCGTGGAGAATGAGACAGAGTTTTTGTTCTTTTTTTAACATAATTACATATACTTGTTGGGTTTTTTTCCCACTTCCTAAAAATTCCTAAAAATTGGGGCACAATTGTTAAAATAGCATACTTTTTATCATAGTTGGAGGCTGATGAAAGCTACCTATGGGTTAGTGGGGGAGGCAGGCCTCTGCTAGTGAAAAGAAGCAATTCAAATCTTGCATTTGAGGATCATTAGTCCAACTGCAAAAGGCTCTGTTAAAGATCTAAATGAAGAGTTTACATCTCTCTGAACAGCAGGAGAAAAATCAACCAATTCATTCATGATTTCCACCTGGCAACTCACTAAGAAAACATGGTGTAAACATGCTCTTTTCCATATTAATTAGAATTTCTCCTTTAAAGAAAACAAGAAATTGATTTTATATTTATGGAACTGTTTAGTCTAAGCCCTTTATTGAATAAATATGAGCTTTAGATCTTGTAAATCTGGCTTTCCCTAAGCCTGTTAAAAACACTGACCTGTGAGAGAGGGCATTCTTTGGCTAATGTGCTCTGATTCATCTCTTTGAGCAGTTCCTTTAAGGCATTGCGAACTGTGGCGTGGTTCCACTGCTCTGCTGGCAAGTCTTCCAACTTCGAACAACTGTCAAAACAGAAAGCAAAAAGTAGGTAGAAACATCACAGGTGCTTACATTTTGTGTACAAGTGCTATAGACAGCAACCACAACCATGGAGTTTCCATCTTAGTCAGCCCATCAAGGTGTTTCTCCCCTTTCCCCTCTCCACCAAGCCCAAATCCCAGGAGATGTGTAGTTCAACTGAAAGAACGACAGTACATGGCAGGAATAGCAGCTAATCCTACTGATATTCTATGCATGCATAACCATTCCCTCTGGGGCTTGGTGGAGAGCAAAGGAACTGTGTAAGCAAGCCCCAGAAATGGCTCGATAAAGGCATCCTCTCCAGACAGATACTCCTGCTGGCATAGAAAAATAAACATACATGCCACGTTGCCACAAACAAAATCCCTACGCAGTAGAGGCAAGGCTTTGAGCACCAAATCTGAAAAAACTGAATTTATTTCATATCAGTTCTTATACTGCCCTCATCACTGAAGTATCCAAGAGCCTCTCAGAAGCACATTAAGCCATATGCCCAGCATCTGTCACATGTGGTTCATTCTCACTTTCATCCTACAAGAATTGCATATATAGTGAAGCTTTTGTCTTCATGTGACTTGTGCCTTTTTTCAGTTAAAGAGCTTATGGTCTGTGTCTCCACATATGAGGACAGACCCAAGAAGCACATCAGAAAGTTGGGAGAAAGTTGTCATTGCCATTTACGCCTGAGAAAATTAATGCATGCTCTCCAATCAGCCTCTGAGGTGTTTCTGCCTGTATGGCCTGGCTTTATCATCAGAGTGGAAAGTTCAGGTGTGTTTGAGGAGTTCAAGTAATCAATGACCATCTTTATCGCAAAGTCACGGGCTATCTTTTATTCACATGGCTCACATTAAAGCACTTTGAAGATAAAAGAACGTGACCTTGATCTTGGGTAGATACCCTCCAGCAATACATACATGACAATAGGCTAGATGGACTCCTGGTAGCTCATATTTCTGAGATGAGTTACTGCATTCCAGTTTTATAGTGGCTACAGGCTCTAGATGCTCTAGAACAACTATGCTACAGAAATGAAGACTAGCTGAGAGACAACAGTATATGAAACCAAGGAAAGCCCTGTTAGTGGGAACTGGAAACCTCAAGCCTCCTCAGAGATACCACAGGAAAGAAGCATTGTTGTTTGTAACGTTAATGTCAGTGAGGCACCAACTACTTACAAATTCCAAACTGAACTGAACAGTTGAAGGGTATGTATCAGCCACCAAAGGTCAAAGACACATATCCCAACAGACCCCTCTTCTGTTCAAGTCAAGCTTCAAAGAATTGTGGGCATATTAATTCCAGGTTGCCTGTTATTTTTGCCTCTTTCCACTGACATGTCCTGACCATCAAGCTGCAGCAGACTGTGCAACATAGGCTTACCAGCACGGCTAGGGTATGCCATGCACTGCCAGGGACCTGCTGCAATTCCTTATGCAGACATCAGTAATTATTTGAGGACTCTTTTGAAGGCGAATAGAGAGAAAGGGGCAGAAAAAGAGGGAAGGAGGGAAGGGAGAATAAGTAAGCGTAAAAGTGTCAGGAGCTTTTGCTTTGCTAATTGGAACTAGCATTCAGGGAAGGAAAATATTTTCCAAATGCCAAATGGAGCTGCAGTAACACATCCCTTCTTCATTTTCTCGCTTTCTCACTGGGAAGACCACTGGAGAAAAAAGGAAAGTCAACAAGCTCCCCTCATCCCCATCTCAGCAACTGGCAAAAGAAGACCAATTCTCACAATGCAGCCCCTGAAAAAAGGCAAGGATATAATATTTGATACAATAAAGCCTCAAGAATCCATTAAATTTGGGATGGTAGATGGTCTGCCTTTAAAAGCCCCGTATCTTTACTTGTTTGAGTTTCTGCTACCATATTGCTACTTCAGAAAACACACAAAATCAGTTGGAACATGCACCAAAAAGCTGCCAGGTGACCCACCCTTCTCTTCATTTTTCTTTTCATGTCATCAAAAGACCAGAAATTAATGAAGACGGGATGTGCTAATCTCTGTAGTAACGCTGTAATCAACAGAGCTGCTCAGAGAATAGAGAAGGACAGATGTTCAGAAACACCCACCTTTGTAATTGGATTTTCAATGTCACAACATGATAGACATCTTGTAGCATGTCGGCTACTGTCGCATCTGGTGCATCAGTCACATAACTGAGAGGGAGGGGATTCCACCTCCCAAGCTTGATTATTCCTGAAAACAAAAAATTCAAACTTTATATTTTATCGGCCATTTACTAAACCCTTTCATAAGCTTGTTTGTTCAGGAGATTCAGGATCTGCCTTGAGGTTTATTGCACTCCTGCTCAAAAAGATGCGTTGCACTGACTCCTGAAGCAAACCACAGGGAAGAGTAGCAATAGATTTTAAATTCTTAGCAGATAGCTGCTGACATGTTCCTGGCTCTTAAATTACCTCAAGGAAGCATGGTAGGCTTCCTTCCTTCACGTCTTTCATCAGCCCACTAAAGCCTAGCTCTCTAAGTTAGAACAAGCTTTAAATACTCTGTAGTCCTGATTTTCCAGCCTACAAAACCTTTCAGTAAATAAATGGATTGGGTTTGACTTTAACAGCAAAATTCCTACGTTAGGGCTTCTAGATAACAGTTGCAGTCTAAGAATGGTACAATTCCCAGTGTGGATGGATGGATGGCACTGGAAACCCACTAAATAGCAAGAGTTCACTCCCAGCTACAAGTTGCGCTATGCAGATGGTTGCTTTTCTTTGTGAAAAAAAAAAAAAAAAAAACAAAAAAAAAAAAAAAAACAACTGCAAGCTGCTGACCGCAGATCCAAAATAGCATTTTGGGCGCGAGGGAGAATGCTGTAAGTCCTATTTCTACTTCTGTTCATACTTTAATAGGGATCATCACCTCTTCTGGATGAGCTTGTCACAAAGACTGTAAACTTGGATGGTAAATGATTTGGTGCAGAGGTATTACTTCTGTTTAGACAATTGCAGAGGGCCCACCCATACCAAAAACAATGACTAACACCCAGGAATGTCTTCCAAGAAACACCAAACAAAGAAAGCCACAGTGCCATCTTACATGAGAGCAAAGCAGTTTGGCCTTGTTCTGCACTGTCGCAACTACTGCTTTTATTCCTTCCTTCACCACATTTCCGTTGTGCCACTCTTCTGCTCAGGTAACTTTTCTCAGCACAGCCCTGCAAGACACCAATCACCCTAGCTCCCATTCAAATTGATCCCTTCTGAGGTCTGCATATATAGTTTTTGATCTCCAAAAAGACCATCTGTAAACTGTACTGCCAGAAATACGCTAATACATGAGAAAACTACTTTATCTGTGGTAACAGGAACTCCAAGAACCCTCCTTGGGTATGCAGAAGGATGCTGTGATACCAAGAAACTTTAACCCTCCCCTACTCACTTTCTACTTCCAGTTCTTCACCAGCTCTGGAACTAATCAAACAGAAACAAAAGGCAAAGGCCTTTTATCCAGATCTCCCAAACATAATCACAAAATAAAAGCCACCTTTGAAACAGTGAAACAAAGTTTCTTGCAGAGACCAAGCCATAACACAATGCTTATGAATTCAATAAATACCCGCTATAGAATATTTTTCCCCCCATTCCTACACAGGTTGAGGAGGAAATAATTTTAGTACAAGTCCTTTTCTGTAGCACTTAAATCTTCGCATTTACTATTTATGTACTTTGCAAAGTATTCTATCACCATACACTGAAAGAAGCTGGAAGTGACCCAGTTCATCCTCAGGGGCACAAAGTTTCACTGTATCATCCTGGTACAGAAGGGCTAACATTTCAGGAGCAGATTAGAAATCTTTTGGCAAGGGGACATCTTGTCCAAATGAAACAAAAAGTTAGTAAGTGTTGCTTGATATCCAATGCTTGAAAATGGGACATAAACAGAACAAAAACATTTAAATGATGCACTGTTTCAGTATTAAGATTTAACAATCTGGTGCTGAATATGCTGCAGTATAAATAGTGCCTGGACCCAGATCCAGTAGAGTAACACACAGCACTCGTTCACAGCACCGTATGTCTCCAGTGCTGGCTCCTTGAGTCATATTCCACTTGCCAAGAAAAGCTGTTTTTCTTAAGGGGATAGTTTACTTAATGTTATCTCTGGTGACAACAAGAAATGCATATAGTACAGCATATACTAGTCATGAAATGAGCATCAAGGGTCCACTGAGTGAAATACATGCTGGGAAAACACAGCTTAGCTACTGACTTCTTTCACCCCCTTCTGCTATACAATAATTTAAAGCAAAATCACCTAAAAATCCAGAAATCTATACCAGCTTCACAGAACACTTGGCTTCCTATGTTTAACCACGCCAAGTTTTCATGTAATTGAAAAAATAAGCATCATATGTGCCCCATAAGTCACATCTAAATTGGTAATATTTTACAAGAGGCTTTATTTTTCATTCAATTAAGGAAAGCACTCAGAGAGCACACCATCTGCAACTGTTCGGGCCTGGCAATGCTTGTGAGAGATAGGGAGACAGTCGGTCACCGAAGTTACCAAAGGTGTCCCCAAACTACAAAAGTTTAAAGACAGAAACAACAGCGCAGCCAGAGTGCACCATGGGAAATACTACACAAATTGCTTTACAGGAAATGTCTGCTACTACTGGAAGTTAAGGGGGTTTTATTTTTTGTTTTAATCCTCCTCTACAACTGGAGAGGAAATTGTTTTGGCTGGATTTAGACAAACACAGGTGTTACCATAATGCTCTGTGCCTCTGCACGTTAACACCTGCCGTGAGTCCTTTACTCTGTGGTACAGCACTGCTGATGTGCACTATTTTTTCAGCCGGTTTGATATGATGTGTGAAAATTTTTTTTCCAGAGCACATTAAGCTGGTCCAAACGATAGCCAGAAGCCATGGTTTCCATCCAGCTCCTCAGCAGCCTTCACAGGTGGTTTGTTTCATGGTACCGACACTGAACTTAAGGCCGCTCTTGGGCTGCATCTAGGAAGATGATGCCAACTTGTCAAGCAAATGTATTCTCTGCATGCTAGAAGGTATGTCTGAATGACTCCTTAGCAAAATCTGAATGGACCAAAATTTTCTTCCTAAAAAAGTCCCTTCTTTTCCAGGACTGGCTGTTTCTAGTGGAACAGCAACCACAAGATGAGAACAGCCTGGTAGCAAGGAGTCACTTCCACATACAGGTCTTTTATTGTTTCATTGACACCAAATGGTAGAGCCCAGGCTTTTCATGTTAATGTTAAAATTATTTTAACAGACCTGACTGAGCTTTCATCTGACCGCAACCAGGACTTGGCAGTAAGGACAGGAGTGAGCAAAGGTCACTGTGTTACTAATGAGTATATTACTGCTCCAGGAATACCACTCCTCTGTCAGCTCTAGACCTTCTCAAAATTATGTGTGAGTAATACGCAGCAGATCAGACTGCTCAGGAAATCCAAAAGCACATCTTTCATGAATTCATGCTCTTCTGTTAATGGGTCTGGTTCTATTTCCTGTATCAATGATTCTTTGGGACTCTCTTCCTCTGAGAGTTATTTGAAGAGAAAGTTCAACAGGTTTCAAAGCTTGCACACACTCAAGAAATGGCCATACACTAGAACAGCTCTCGAGAACTCATCTAGAATTTGATGAATGCAGCCCAGGCCAATTAGTCAACTAAAGACAATAAAGAGACCAAGCAGTTTTCTCAAGAGAAATTTTTTTTCAGAACATATTTTAGAAGAGATTTTCCATTCATGCTGGATGTTAGCTCTTGAATAGCAAGTCCTTCTACAGATAGTTCTTAAACTAAGTTTAAGCTTAAGCTTCACCAAAATGCAGATAGGGAAAACAGAAAAGAATAACCTAGTTTAACATTTACATTAACTCCCTATACTCTCAAGAATGCCTGACAAACTACCAGCAAATTTTTGTGATCTCCAGTGTCAGGTTCATATATAATAACCACTGCAATTCACTGCTGTCCTTCCACTCAGGCCAATGATGTGCCACCCTGTCCAAGTGCTTTTTATTAGTTTCATTTAAAATGCAGCTCTTTTGGGAAAGAAAATGGTAACTATGCAAGTCAGAGCAGAACATTACATTGACCAGTTACATCACGGCTAACCTCTGTAGCTAGCAGAATTTGCCCCAGGATCTTTATGACCTTTATTTTACAGTATCACCTGAAAGAATGATGCATCCAAAGCACTGGGATTATTCCTGGGACTTCACCCTAGTGAAAGATGAACTGAATGGGTCGAAGCTTGGGGTTAAAGCAGACTTCTAGAATAACTACATTAATTAGGACCACCACAGCAACAGCAAAAGCAAAAAGCTGCTTTCCCAGGAAAATACAGCTAAGCTGGCAAACCCTTTCATTTCTAGGTAGAGCTTACTCTGTTCCACAAGTTATTTACCTATAGGGGCTAGAAGCCTTATTTGTCTGGGCAAACTGTGAGACAGCCACACAGTATACTCATTCTAAGCATGCCACATCTAGGGTTTAGAATATATATATATATTAAAAAAAAAGTCTAGCTAGTCTAGCTAGGACTTCTTGGCTATAAACAGGATGAGGTCCAGGTCCTGCATCTCCCAGTCACCTGCACAGTTAATTTTTTATCTGAATAGGTGTACAGGAATTCCAAGGCCATCTCATGGACACTTCAGTACACCACTATTGAAAAATCAAACTCTTAAAATCGAGCATTTTCCAAATTTCTTTTTGCAGCTAAACAGAACAAATGGGACCGGAACATGCCTCACACTGTCCCTGGTTCCCTTCACAAACTGTCTCCTGCTCCCACCATGCCTAGACTTCTGATTTCACCTGAGTTACATCTTAAGCGGATGCTTGTAGGTAGGTCACACAGGATTAATGCAATTTATTTAACATGCTAATCTGCTGGGTTAAAATAAAGTCACAGGATCAAATGAAGGACACTGGAAGTTCCAATTAGCATCACCACCCCCACCTCAACATTTTTCTGGAAACAGCTACAAAATGAATCATGAGTAATACTTGCCCAAATATGTACAGAGAAAGAGAAGGAATTTTGTATTCTTTGGCTAGAGGGGAAAAGAAAGATAGCAGAGAATACTGATTCCTGATACCAAACACTATTAAGAAAAGCACTTACCAACACTAAGCAGACAGACCATTTGAATCCCCAATGCACAACACCAAAACCTCTCACTTCCTACACCATAAGCAAATGTAACCCACTGAGACGCATGTAGGGCGAGGTGTTAAAGTAGACAATTGCTCTCCTGTGCCCTAACAGACACAGTCAGGCTGGAAACTGGAGAATTTGTTTCTTGCACTACAGCTCCATGTCCACTAGCTCTGGGCCAGCCTGTGGCAGACTGTGGGCAGCACAAGGTACATCCAGCTTAGGCAAGAACACGTGCCTATGCAGTCAGGCACAGCAAACACCTCGGTGTTTACGACAGCTTCAGAAAGGCTGAGGGAATAGGCAGTGCCCAATCCAGCGTAAGATCTCCTGGGCTATATCTACTCCTTCAAAATGTTTTGAGCAAATTTGACTCTGCAGAGTTACACTGGACCAGAGCCGTGCCTCACATGGCTGTGGCCATCCAGAGCTGTGCTCGTTGTCCTAGTGTTCGCCCCACCGTACCACAGGATCACAGCCTGAGAGTGTCCCCCTGCACACACAAGGCTGGGTGAAGACCACAACCAACATTTGCTGCTGTGCTATGAGTTCAGTCATCTGACTTTGTAACAGCAGCTCTTAATACAACAGAAACTCAGGAGAAACTGCAGGTTAGCCTGAGCACCAAAACATTTTCGATTTGATTTTACAACTTCAAACAAAAGGCCTCAGTGAAACACTCAATAAAACCCCCGCTTCTAGGACCACCAAACCATTTATCTATCAGCCACTACTGACAGAGCCTCCCTACAAGAAGATGGGCAGGCTCTTGTGACGTTGATTGCATCTGTTTATCCTCTTCAGAGGCATCTTGTCCCTATGCTATAGCATGTAATTTTCCTTTGTTCAGCTGTGCTTTGTTACACAAATTAAAAACTGCCTGTCCCATGTAATAAGTACATAGAATTATTTATCCATAAATCAGTTTGCAGGAAATCACTACCCTGCAGTACATAATAACTCAGTCTGTGTTTCTAACCTGTGCCCTGGCTGTAGTATATCATCAAACTGTAACAACATAAAGGCATAATTTGCAGTTATTATTCTTAATCCAGCAAAGGGAATGACTTTTCAAGCAGAAAGGAGAAAAAAAACAATGTTAACAATTTAAGAAAGAAAACCTGATTATATTAATTTTTGTATTACACTATTGAGCTGCCTTTTCTAGCTCTTATGGCAATTTAGAAAATATTATACTGCCTTTGCCCATCACTCTAACGGTGCCCATATCATTCTATTGAATTTCAATCAGTGACATATTGGGGTAATAGATGGGAAAAATAATCAGCATAATCCTCCCCTGCACTTCTAAAGCATCTTTCATCAGAGGATCCCAAAGCACTTTAAAAACATTAATTAATTAAGCTTCATAACATCCCTGTTAGACTGTATTATGCCAATTGACATATCAGTGATTTAGTGACTGAAAGCATGCAATGAAGATAATCCTGTGTTTATGCCAATACAAAAGAATTCCCCTCCTTTACCATTTCAGTCCATAGTAAATAATTCAGAGAACAGGAGTAAACTATGTGATTACATTGTGATGTACACATCCACAAATCAACAGGAACACCCACGCTCCTTGAACGACAAACACTCCATGCCAGCTCATGGGACTTGCGCAACTTCAGGACTGTGCCCAAAAGAGTGACCTTCACCCAAGGGGGAGGCACAGCCGAGCTACCCCAAGTTCTGGCAGTGCAAAGTCTTTCCCATTGCCGGTTTTAAAATGCCCTCGTAAACTTTGTGGACCAACAGTGATTTACAGAATGAGATCTTGCGGTGCAGCAACGCACACGAGTTGGTCAATTTAAACACTCCTATCCAGCCTTTCTGGCTTTCAGATCTATATCAGCACACAGACTTTTACACAGACTATGCATTTATATGATTATATATGATACTTATATGATTATATATTAAAATGTTTACAGAAACATGGATGTGAGTAACTGTCGATAGAAAGACTGTTACAAGGTTTAATTGCTGAACTTCAGAGTACTTTCACAGACAAAAATCGCTTTGATATATGAAGCTTGGTTGAGCTTCTAATTTTCTGAATGCTAGTGTTGCCCACTCCTTTCCTCCAGCGTGACCGTACTCAAGTATTTGACTTAAATAACATACACCAAACAGTTTGATGCCTTGTAATTCTACATATCAGGTTTACATTTTACTGTAAAAAAATTGTGCTTCATGTAATAGATGCTGCTTCACATTTGGGAAATGTTATGTGAGGACCATGACTTTTATTAGATTAATTTAATATAGGCACTAAGTTACTAGACTAAATTAATAAAGATCTTCTTAAAAAAAAAAAAAAATGAGGGAGGGGAGAGAGAAAGAACAGAATGAACCCACAAATTAAATAAAATTTTCTGAAGCTTGTTATTTTGGAAGTCTTTATTTAATTTTCCAACCCCCTATTCTGTTTGAAAAAATCAGCCAATAATTAGAAGGGAACCAAAAAAAAAAAAAAAGGTTGATGTTATTTACTTCAGGGGATTATTTTTAAAACTGTTATATGATAGAACATGACTACCACAAATAAATAGAAGGGTGAGAAAGCAAAGGAGACACAAAATATTAAAAAAAAAAAAAAGAAATTTTTACATTTTTTTATATTACTTTAAAAACTACTACCTCCATTGAGGAAAACCACATCTAGCCCTGCATAACATTTCCTTTGGCATTTCTGGGATGGTGTAAGTCTGCACTTACCTCAGACAGCAAGAAGTAATACATGAATAAAGAGAGAGAAGCTCTCTTTTTCTCTCTTTTGTCTGAGAAAAAGAACCACTCAATAAGCATCATTTCCATGATTAAGTCTTTTCAGTCATGAAAACTCATGACAGAAAGGCTGCTGTATCCAGGATATTAGCAGTTCTTAGCAGTTGCCCTTTGTAACCTTGTCACACTGAAGTTCAGGTTCACCTTCCACCAGGATGCTCTCTCCTGAGAGGCACCATCAAACTTGGACTTACTTTTCTCAGCACTATTATTCAGTAGCCCCAATGCCCATACGGTTGCAGGACCCACTCCTTCACTAACTTCATTCCCACATAAAGTCCAAAGCATGGCACTCCTTCTAAGTTTTACTTGAAATTACTGTCTTTTGGGAAACCTCTACCCTTATGCTAAGGCCCTTTCCAGCTCAATCATGGGAACAACTGAGCTTGCTCAGCTGCACATCAGCAAAGGCTATGCCTTCTCCCAGGGAGCAGTGGCTGCTGAACCCCTTTGAAATCCAGACCAGGAGTGTCACAACTCAGCCTATTCCCTGCTCAGAGAGCTCCCATGCCTGGAGATTTGCTTTGCCACCTTAAAACCACCACTGGTTCCTTTTGCTTTAGACAGCAGCTGCCTCTCTCTGCGTTGCAGGCTCCCTGGCAGAATGCTAGCTGCTTCTCTGCCATCCCTCTGGCCCTGGCACCAAGACCTCAGCTCCTGTCTATAATTTAGTGCCTCCACAGAGCCAACATAGGCAGATACTGCTAGTGGGGATCTGTAATGTGGTTCCACCTCAGGCTCACGGGCTAGAAATTGGGGCTTTAGTGTATTTGCCTCAGCTGCTAAGAAACATAAATGCAAGTGTACTCAACAGGTGGTTGCTTTTCTCCACTGCTCGTTTCTTCAACAGCCACAAATGATGCCTCGCTTATCTCGCCCCAAATTCTGGACTCAGTGACTGTATTGCCACCTCATGAGTAAAAGGACTAGAACTTAACACACATGTTTGCTTTCTAACCTCTTCTATCAGCTTCCTGCCAGTTCAACGCCACCAACACGACCTGCCTCACAACACCTCCAGCAAGGAGAAAGTGCCATCTGGGCAGACAGTCTTTGGTCCCCACCCTCCAGAAACTTTTCTTGGTATTTATATTGTCATATTTTCAAATGGAGAAGACAGGGCAAGGCAGATGTTTTCCTTCTTTAGGGAAAAACCTGTATCTGTTTCTAAAAAGATGCCTGTGCCGCAAACTCCTTCAGTTTACCCAGCTTCAATGCTCGCCTATAAGCTTCACATGGAAAGAGCCCACTGAGCAGGAAAAAAAGCACAATAACATGGCATTGCAAGTGAATACATGAAACACATTTTAAAGGCTATAAAAAAGCATTGCTAATAGAACATTGTAGAGGCTAATAGGCTTAGAATTAAGCCTACGGACATTGTTTGGCCTTGTATGAATCTGAATATCCTGCCCACTCGCAGTAGCACAGCTACAGCGAGCACAGAAAGTCTGGCTCAGGCTGCAGACATACAGTAGCCAACTATCTTTGTGTTGAGCCAACTACAAGTACATTTTAAAATTCCTGGGTCTCAAGTCCAAAGAAAAATAAGGACACACAGCATGCTGTGCTGCACAAACAAACCCCTAAACTGAATGCAGATTCATATTTTGGCCTATGTAGTTTAACAGCTTAATCTCTTTAGTTTAAGACTTGTGTCTTTTGGGGTTTTCCTTACGCTGTACAAAGACTAGCAGAACGTTTTTTCACTAAATTACTACTTTTGGCTTGCCTTCTGTCTTTTCTTTCCTCCCACTTCCAAGAAAAAAACCAACACGAACAACTGAAGAACTAGTAGAACAGCAGCTAACTAGCAGGACAGAAAAGCATATATTACTGAGCAAAGAGAGGGATTTGCTGAAAATCCCAAACAATAACTGCTTCCACTAATTCAACATGAATGCAATATGTGAATATACAGTTGCTGTTACCTCTGCAATTTGACTCAGAAGTCCTTTGCTCTCTGTAGCTGCATTATTTTAAGAGCATATCCAGATCCACACGAGACCAAATACTGTTCACAGGCTTGATCCTAGTATCTTTACTGACATTCAGTTAAGAACTAGATCCACTATGAAACAGTTCCCAAAGAAGGTAAGACTTGTATTCTAGCAGTTTTATATTAAACAATTATAAAGAAGCAAAATTGTCCATATGTAAATGTGGGCATGCACACATATATTTAAGGATATGCAATAGACCAAAGACTCGGGGTTTGTTGATCTTCAGGCTCAGGTCTCCCTCACGGCTCACAAACGGGTAAAAGGCAAAGTATGAAACCTTACCCTTCCCTTACAAATTGATCTAATAGCGAAAGACAGCACACAGTATCTTTAAGGCTGCAAAATTTCTTTTCAAAATAAATTTTAATAATCGTAGTCTCTAATCTGGGCAGCACTTAAATTCAGATACATTCCATTAAATTAAATACAAATGTTTCCTTTACTGACACTTATTTCAGTTGATAACCTGATTCTCAGGTTCCTCATCTCCCTCTTTTCTTCCAAAGAAGAGCAAAACAATTCTGCATTCCTGACAAGTCTAAATAAAGACTTACTGGTTACTCAAGTATGCTACATTTCCTATCAACAGAAAACAAAGGAGAAAAAAAAGAGACTGTAGTTCACCACTAAAGGAGATGACTCAGAGCGAGCAGGAACTGTTACCAGACTCAGAAAAAACAGTTTTCCCTTGTACCATTGATGAGCCCACATTATGCTGAGATGAACCCAGATTTGTTTTCTTAGCCCACATCTTCCTAGAACTGAACCTATTTCCTTACAAAACCACCGGTCCTTTTTAAATCCTTTTAGCATTTTCATCTTCATGCCTGTCCATTTGCGAACAAAAGACTGAAAGACAGAAAGAGGTTTTTTTTTTTAAATTTGAATGATAATTTTCAGTGCACACAGCAAAGAGAGGAAAGAGTTATTCACCTTCTGGATCTGGAGGTTTGCAGCACATGCACTTCACGCTTTGAAGCATTTCCAGAAGTTTACTGCTTCTTTATGTAGCAGCTAAAAGCCTTGTGTAATCACGGGATAGAGAAGCTGTGGAGCTGCTATGAAGAAAACTAACTCTATCCCAGCCAAAACCAGCACTGGCAGACACCATCAGACACTGCAAGACTCAATAAAGTTGCAAGCATCAGTGGCACCGCAAACATCCTCATGAGATGACGGAGAGCTCTAGTACCTCCTGTGATCTGTCCTCCAGTAAGTAGCTCACAGTGTTTCACAACCCACCAAGCTAGAAGGCAACACACCAGCACTCTCAGGCCTCCTTGTGGCATAGCAGACACCTTAAAATATAGGTCATCACAACAGCCCTGATGATGGCTCTTCTAGTGAAATATACTATCATTTAATACCAACACTCCTGTACTAAATCAATTTTTGTACCAGAACTCCATTCCTCCAGAGCTCAGAGCTCTGATCACTTCTTTCTCTGTCTTAAATTACATCTTATGTTCAAATGCAAAGAGCTTTAAAATCTCCTACATTGATATTTCAAGAAAAAAGGAGAGGAAATTATTTCTAATATTCTCCCAAAGCCCCAGGTGTCTTGGGCCCACCTATGCATGACTTGAACATGAGTGTAAGCAGAAAAGGAATCCAGAGGCCCAATCACAGCTCTGGGGAATATTGTTAAATAAAGATACATTGGGATGATGCCTTATGCAGAACATGGTACCAATACTGGAATCTACCAAAGACGCATTTCACCATAAGTTACAACCTATGCTGCTGCCAGCATTCTCTGTACCACAAATACATGACAATTAACTGGGGATTTCAATGAATAACATCATAGCAAAGGAGATAATAAAATATAAATAACAGTACTTCCCAAAGTCTTATGCAGGGAGATAAAAACACTGCATGAACATGCATTCCCAAAAGAATAGCCATCTCCAGCAATCCAGATGCATGCCCCTCTCCTCACTTGCATGGGGAACCAGAGTGAATCTCAGCACTGAGGGATCACTACCAGCACAGCAAGCATGACACAAAGAGGCAGCTTTGGGAGGTTTATCATTTTCACAATCTGATTGATTTCAAAGGTCACCCTGGAGGAAAACCCTCAATCTGGTTTCTGCCGACACAGTCATTTCCCACAGCCAACAACTATTCCCTGCTCTTGGCACTCACTCAGGTGGTGGGACGTGGGTTGCACTGTAGGTATCTGCATCTTAATGAAAGTCTATTTTACTCCCCCAAAGTCTGTTGTTCATATGGAGACATGGAACATTATTGGCTGTTTCACACTGTAGGTCTTAAGACAGGTATAAGCTGCAAAGAAAGAAAGACTTTCTGAGTAAGTAGAAACTTTATTACCACAGAATTATCTCACAAGTCTGAGACACCTTTTTCAGACTTCAAAACCATTTTAAATGTCTAACCAATTAAAAAAAAAGAAGGAAAGAAAAGAGAATATGAAGTAAAGAGGTGATGCTGCACACCCACCATATGGGATGCTCCAGCACTTCTTCCGATCTGTAAGCACTCTGAGTAGAGGCAGTTCAGCTTTTCTGCCTGTCTTTCTGATGGGGAGCACTCTAGGTGAGGACCAAGCACCCACTGTAATGCATGTGCACCTCACCTGGAAAAATCCACTGCCTTAGAAATAACTTCCATTCCCCATTTCACATTTGAGTTTATGGTGGATGAAAATCCAGTCAGAGGAGCCTATTGGCACTGAAAGAGGTCTCATGTTCTCCGGGTGATGGCCCTGCTTTACAGTTTATCACAGATTAAGTAATTCAAAGAGTTCGTGCGGTAAACATCCCAGACAGTGTAACCAAGGCACCCCTGCGGTGTGGTGTGGATGTAAAAGGTCAAAGCAACACCATTAAAATTGTAATCTAGGAGAATAATCTTAAATATGCAATGAAATGGATAAATTATTGATAAATCTATAAGATTTTGTGAGAAAGGCTTCCTTTAGATACATATGTTCTTCATGCATCTATGTTTGGTGTACATACGTTCACCGAACATGTTGCTGTTACGCAATTTGAGAAGTCATTCAATCAAGTCATGCTGAAAATGAAATTCTACAATAAGGAGTAATTTTACTGCTGGTGACCAAAATATTGGCGCCTCTGTTACTTCTTTTACCCATGCTGAGGCGAAATGCTTTTTATTGCATGCCCAAAGAAGGGGACTGAAAATCTAGAGGCCCCTCATCAAAAAATGTCTAAAGAACACTGTTAAATTATAGAAACTAAGATAACAGTTTGTAATGGAACTACTTGGTCTTTAGACTATGCTAACATAAGCTCTTTACAAACAGCAACGAAATGGAGGTATCAATTTCAAGACATTAAAGACTTAAGCCATCTTTTGTGCAGGTACGTAGTATACAAAAGGCTTCATATTCCATTAGCTACGCCTGGATACGCCCTGTTTAAGTAAGAGGAATGTCCTGTCTAAAGCATCTTTTGAATATTTTTTACACTGAAGGAAAAAAATCATGCTATTATCATGGCTGAGATGTTTTCTGCCAGTAAGTGAAAGGGAATTTGCAGGGCCCTATCTCATGAGAGACAGGTAGACTTGACATGCTGATAGGCAAGAACAATGCACACTCTCCCTCTGCCTCAGTGAGACAACAGAACCCTCCAACAACAACTAGCCCAGCCACAAAATGGTCTCAACCTTGTTGCCAGCCCTTTAGGTCTCCT
>VZRU01002868.1:0-43943 GCA_013398155.1 Pedionomus torquatus | reverse complement strand
AAAAAAAAGTTTTAATTTTTACAAATAAATGAGCAAGGTTTATTTGCTAAAACAGAGCTCAGGCTCATCCTAGTCCATAAGATGCTTTCAATGCTGGCTGAGAATCCCTCCTGGCCAGTGGCTCTGCTGGGCAATGCCTGCTTACCCACCCACCCAGGGACACATCACTGTCACCTTCCTCTTCCTGCCCACACTATGCTGTTCCCATCTCTGAATGACGGCCAACCTCCTCCTAGCTGTACAGGAATAAATCTCCAGACCACAAACCTCTAACATCCCCTCTTCCTACCCCCAAGGCAATGACTTACACTCTATTTGGCTTGAGTCATGACTTTTCTTCCCATTTTCTTCCCATGCATATTACCCAAATTTATAAACAAGAGGAACAGGAGATCACTAGGGACTGCCATGGATCTAGTCTACTGGGATGAGTGAGAGATGCCTGCTCCACAAGAGCAGTGCCCATGGGTACTCCCCACCAGGCATGTTTACTCAGCCTGTACAGTGCAGAGCACCCCAGAAAACACAAAGGTGCCAGCTCCCAAGGCAGGGCATGAGAAAGGAATGCGACAGGCAGGCACGGCAATCTTTGCCAGTCACATTTGCACCTCAGTCTTAGCTTTCTTCACTGTGCACATATGGGCTACACATTTAACCAACCGGCTGCACAGAACGATCTCTCCCTGCACTCAAGGAGAAAAAAAATATTTCTTTTTTTTTTTTTTCACTAAAACAACCCATTTTACTGCCAAAGCAAATCTTCTCATATAGTCTTTTCTGGATCAGTTTTTGTGTATCCATGATTAAATATTCAATGGAATAACTATTTCTAAATAGCATTCTAATACCTTTTAAATGGCTGCAAATATTATACACATAGTCACATAATGGGAAAGAACAGAACCATCAGTTTGAATCACACTCCCCTTACTGATTTTCATGTCAAAAGTAGTAAAGTATTTGGTAGGGAGCTCATACAGTAAAATGCAAAGTGAATCTAAAATAAAAAGAAAAAACAAACCACTTAACTTTAAGAGACTAACACTTTCCCCTCTTCCAGCACGTAAATATATATCCGCATTAATTCTGGACATTATACCAATTATATATATACATGTATGTATGCAAATTTAGACACGGGTACGTAGCATTTTGGTATGACTAAGAAATTAGAAATGTAAGAAGAAAAAGAAAATTGAAAAAAATTTAATTTTTTCTTTCAGTCCTTTCCCCTAGCAATGCCAGTGAACTCTGTATTTCATCTTGGGATTTGAAAATTAGTATTCATTCTCTGGTGATATTTCTATAAGAAGCCTTCAACTATACAAAGTTGGTAAAGTTATTATTTCTGTCACAGAAAATGATCTTCAATAAAAGTTCAGCAGATCACGACCAAAACATGACATTCTATGATTCTATGATTCTTTTCCCAAATATTCCCTATGTAACACAGATCAGTAGAGTGTGGAAATAACATAGGTATTTTGCTTCAGTGGATGAAATCAGGGGAAAAAAAGGAGGAGAAATCAGTTCATGAAACCACAACTTGCGTAACTGGTTTTGCTTAAATTAAAAACAAATCAACTGATCATTTCCTGGCAGATGAAGCATTACATTAAAACAGAATTCAAGAATTTTATTTTTTAATTATTTAGCCCTTACTCCCTATTACTCTATTCATATTTAAAAACTTGTTTTCAAAGCAGATATATTTTGAAGGAGAAATTCTGTCTCAAACTAGAAAAAGTTGAAAAAGGAAAATAACAAAACCAGATCACCCTGAAACAACGTATTTTTACTTCTAATGCCCATGCCTCCTCTATTGTTTAACTTTCTCTCACAGCAAAACTATTCAATGAATTTGAAAAGACTACTAATATATTTAATCCCCCAGCCCCTGCCCTCCATGGACAGCTTTTACGTGGACTTGTTAATTGTCAGGGCAGCAGGGCAGCAGTGCAGCCCTGGTGGGTGAGTTTCCCAGGTGAGAACTCAGCCCTCATGAATCCAAGTTCATCACTCGCCACATTGCTAATGAGACAAGTGCAGCCCAACACGAGGTTAATTGTCAGAAGCAATAATCTAAATTAAACTGGCCAACATTCAAGTAAAAGGTACCATTTAAAGTATCTTTCTCAAATGAAAGCAATCTCAGGAGTTTATTTGCCTACTCAATATAGCATTCCAAGTTTTAAAAAAACCTTCCTCTTCCCCTCTAAGGAACCAAAGTAATTATTTTTAATACAGTGACATATGTTAGACAAAAGTATTAAGGAGGGGGCTTCATTCCACTCCAAGTCTCCACGGAATTTTCCCTTATGTGATCACACATCTGAGCTCAGATTTTAACCCAACCAATGAAGATTTTTTGAAATAATGGCTATTAGCTGATGAGAAATCCTTCCATATATAATCCTGAAACATGGAAGATCTGGTGTGATGTTCCCAGCACTGAGAATCATAATTAAAACAATATGGGGAATTAAAAAAAAATAAAAGCGAGAGTTCACAAAAACATTTGTGAAATGGCTCGAGTCGACTCAAAGCTCACTTGGTTTTGGCTGGGACCGCGGGCTCACGACAGCTTCAGGCTGCCAAAATAAATACAACCACCCGTTTCTTCCTGATGCTTTCACCAAGGGAGGGACCTGCTCCTTTGCTTTCCCCTGCTACGATAATGACATGCCTGCTAGGATTTGATTTGGGTTCGTATCACTGCCTGCCTTCGAAACAATTATTATTTTGTTAATTGTGAGAAGAAAAGAACTTAAGTGGCACCTCAGACTGACATCATAACCAATAGCTTTCAGATAATTGTTATGTGCTGTAATTAAAATAATGCGCATCATTTAGGCAAAAAGTTTAAAAATACCTTGGGGTAAAGTAGTTCAGAATATAATTCCACACAAGGAATATGTATAATTTTGGGTGCAACCACAGAGGAAAAATGTAGAATTTAAGATACAAATTATTCTCTTACCATGCAGAGTTAGTATAAAAAAGTGTATTCATGTAATAAGAATGAATGTTGTGGGTGCAGTTACAATGTTTTATGCATATGTTTACCCATAAGCAATGACTACAACATGCATGAAAAAGTAGTTTTCAATTAACCTTTTTTATATTTTTTATATTATTTTATTCTTTGTCATTTTGATGAAGAAAAGCTGTTAAGTGGATACAAAGCTCCCTTTCAAAGCACTCAGTCATCTATACTTAATCTCTGCACTAGTGACAATCAGAATACCCAGGTTTTCAAAACTCCATAATTTTAGCCTTGAACATGAGATCATTTTAAGTCTGGTAATGCAGTGAAAAACCTCTTAACTCAATAATGATAAAAGTAACAAGAAAAAATAATGATGCACAAAATACTAGGAAAGTGTGGATTCGAGAAAGTAATATTACATGAGAGAAAAACTTGGCTCAGCTTTTAATGATATTCCACAAGAAGCGCCCTTCTTTTTCTAACACGGAGTTGAACTCTTGAATCACTACGAATGCCTTAGGTAGCTGGCAAACACAATGACATGAAAAGCATCTTGAATTAGACTTGGCCAATTCCAGATGATGGACACTGACTTGGGTTAGTGATAAACATTTTTACATTTCTCTTTTTTTTTTAATTCTTATTTGGGAAGCTGTTGGTCCCTCTCCCAAACATATCGAATTCAATCCACAACACAGAGGCTTTGTTACATTCCATTCCTTTCCTTGGATCCATTGGACAATCTATTGCCTACTCAGGGGGAACGTACAAAGCAACACTCTCAATGCACTAAAATGCCCGAGTCTGGAAGTTTGACAGAAGTACATATTTATCTTCAATCACCAGCGCAACCAACTGCAGCAAGCTGTAGTAGCAGCACACTCAAAGATGACTTCTTGAAGGCAAACAGGCAGTGGCAAAACCGTGAAGACTTAAGAGTTCCTGAACTTTTGATGTAGGTATTAATCCTAGGCTACTGCACTGCTGTTGCTGCCCAATTCTTAATGTGCACACAAAAGCAAACAACAGATGGTCAATTCATAAGATGGGCAATATTGGCATAATCAACACAGAGTCACTGATCTATGCCCACATTCAGCCAACCAGAGGCTGGTAGATGAACTGAGCAATGAATAAAGGTGCTTGGAGTACACCTGAAGAAAGGACTTCACTCACTGGGTCAACTGAGTAAGGCTCTTCATGGTCCATGCTAGCATATTTACAAAAAACCACTTTTTATTTCTCTTCATATGTAGTGGTTTGGTCTTCTCCTTTTACTTTCAGATGTGGGAAGTGGCCAGTCTTCATTTCACCCCGAACATTATTTGAAGTCCGTAACACAGTCCCACTTAAAAACGTAAGGAAATACTCTAATGAGTAACTATTACAGATGCAAAGACATAGAACTGCCTGTTTTTAGCATTAAAAGCAAAAAAAATATTTCCAAGCATCTTTTCTAATTGGACTAAAAATATGCTAAACTGCATCCAGTTTATCAAGTCTAGTTCTGAAGTATACTCTTCATCCTTTAATGGGAGGTTTAAAGAAGGACACTACTACAGTAAGGCCAGAGGCGTTAAGTAGTTAGGACACAGGAGAAAAAGGTAAGGCAAGCCTTGAGTTTTTTCTTTTTCTTGCAAATAAAGAAATGTACCATCGAGGCCTCCTACCTGCCTGAGATTTGTACCTCCAGCAGTCGAAGAGCAAAAAGCAGATTAGACAGCTGTAGGACTGCAATTTAGCAGAAGCTTGTTTCCTGTCCCAGTCCAAAGACACTGATCCCAACAAAGCAAACTACAGAACAGCTACCTGAGCCCTCTTGGTGAGATTAAAGTTACTGACTTCTGTCAATTTAAGCCCAAACTTTAAATGCTTATTCAATCTTCTTACAGCTTTCACAACTCAAGCAAGCAGGATGATGAGACCACCTTTGCAGGCTAAGCTGCCATTTACCACTAGTTAGGAATTAAATAAAAGCAGACAGATTTGGAAAACCTAAAGCACTTTCAAAAAATTACACTCTGCTCCAAGACCTAACACAGTAATAGATTCTCACAGGAATAGCTATTTCCCTGGCAAGACAGTGCAATAATGCAATTACTGCCATTTAATTAATTTATATTCTCAAAATCTGTCTCTTTACAATTTCTAAGTATTTCACTTTAACATCAAGACAGGATTTTCTGCCCCAGTTTGCCATAGCAACCCCTGCAATAAATAGCAGTTGTCTATAAAAAGGGGGGCTCTTTGAGCATGCATGCACGGGTTGGTATGGTTTGTTTTAAAGCAGGTCAGAGCACAGTGGACCTTTTCTACCGTGTGAGATTGAATACCAAGAAAGCTCACTTCAAGGGCTGCCATGCTCCTCTGCAAAATGAAATGACACTGCTGCTAAGTCTGGATGTAATTACAGATATGAAAGGATGGCTGTGAAAGTTTGCTTGTATCTTCCTCTCCCTTCTATACTACAGATGTATTTGCCATACAGCTGTTAACATCCTGAACAAGTAACATAGGAGACTTAACACTTCCTTTCATTTTGCTTAAGTGTTAGTATACAGTGGTGGCTGTTAAAGCACATTTGCCACTAAAGAATAAGACCTTTGTCTGTCTGTCACAGGCAGAGCTCTCTTATGCCTGCCTGTGCAGCCTGGGGCAAAAGCTATACTGGGAAGCCTTGACCTCCGGCCCAACAAGGATGCTTAGCAGGGCTAAGGGTAATCCCGACTCCTCCTTGCTCATTCAGTTTCTCGAGCTGTTTGAAGCAATCATTACCAACTCAGCTACATTTTGTGGTCATATTATAAAATGAATCATTGTTCAACAGTCCAGGATTGCTAAACTCATTTTATGTGTGGTTTAGAGTAGAGTCACTGGGTTGCTCCGACCCCTCAGAGTTGTACTCCCTCCAATCTAGTCTCAGTGGGGAAAGTGCTCGTCCTTGGCAGTAGCACAGATGTAGAATGGTGTAACAGAGCAGAATTTGGCCTCTAGTACTTGTTCTCACAAGCTCCCCATGAGCTAGCCAAGATTTTTTCAGCCACTTCCTTCTGAAGAGCTTTTACGTCCAAGAGTCTCAAGCTTTCGTGCAGTCTTAACATGATGACTTCTGGAAACCGAAAAATCTACCATTCCTTTTGAGGTACTCCAATTACACCCTCCCAAGCATAACATGTTCCTATAGGCACAATTTCTGTTTTAAGAGAGCCTATGGAATATTTGATGTTGGGATTTGTTAGGAATGAATGAATGCCCCATTATTCACCCTGGTGGCACAGAAGTGGTTACTCTGAAGTTTTACAATGCAGCGTACTGCTATAATGACATCATATGACATCATAAATCTCCCACGATTTCTAAAGCTTCTGATGAATGTTCCTACACGACCACCTTGGTAATAAATGGGGGGGGAAAAAGTTTATCAAAGAAAAATCTTGTGCATTTGTGCACCATTTAAAAGGCTACAGACAAATACTAACCACCTTATATTTTAAAAATAAAACTCTATACCTTTAAGTTCCAAAGAAAAGAAGGCACCATCTTGATCTATGTATGCAGTTAGACAGGGAATCCTGCTTTTACATGAAAACCTCACAAAGAAAGCTCCTCTGCAAATATGTATGAATCTTAATTTCAAGTAATATTTCTAACAAGTTCTCTGAAAACAGAAAGTTACTGTAGTTCTCTTATTACACCCAGCGTTTATGATATTTCAACCACAAATAGTCCAGATTAACAAATATTTTCCCCTCCTTTCAAAACCTTCCTACATATATATGTGTATTAGTCAAGCTAAAAACCAACGTCTTCAGTTCTTGCCAAAAAGGTGGATATTCACCATCCCCAACTTCAGTCAAACACACACACAGACATACAACTAAAGCAACACCACAGCCTACTGTAAAGTTCCTCACCTCAGGCTTCACATGTGTCTACCCTCTGCAGCTTTCTCCTTCCTCCAGTCTTAAGAAAAGAACTTGAAACGAGGCCAAATCTTACATATATTAGACCAATGTTAAAGCTCCCGCGCTTCTGTCCTCTGAGGACACAGATTTCATCTTTCTCTATGACTCTGCAAAGGTAGGAGGATCCCTACAAGTAATAATCTATTTTATTGTAGCAGTTGAAGTCACTGCATCTCAGGTATCCACATAAGCAAAAATCCAAACCATTTCTACAATGTATTATAAAAAATAATTAAATTACTCTGAAGATCATTAAACAAAAAATACCCTGCAAACGGATGGCTTTCATATAAGTAGTAAAATGGCTTTGGCCTATCCATCCTGTAGCTCACTCTAGAATAGCTGTTTTGAGTTTGTTTTCCATATTAGGACACAGCAGAAAAAATGCGTAGTTGGAACACCCCAAACAAGTTCTTTGCAAACAACCAACATTGCTTACTGATCCTATAGATAAATGTATCTGAAGCTGTGTTACCCATGCTCCCAACCTGGCCCCCAACAGCGAACTTACTTCTTCATATAAAACAAGTCTGAAATGTAGCTTGCCATGCGTCTGGACATAAAAATCACGTTTCAACCTCTGCCCTAAATTGCATCAGTGGAAATCAAAAACTCCACTGACTTCAGAAGCATTTGACTTTATTTACACTACCGTAACTTAAACTACAGCTTAATTTTCTTGTAAAGAATTTCTTGTTGAAGCTACAGCACCAGAAATTATGAACACTAACAGCATTGTGTGTGCTGATTTTGGACTCTACATCACATAACTGGATGCCCGTTTAACTTTTGCATTTCACATAGCCTCCACACCGAAAAAATCTTCCTAGTTCCATTTCTTGCCTTACTACAGTAGTCCCAGAACATTGCATTTACATTTCCACCATCACAAGAAATATTTAACTCTGATATATGCACCTTACACCTAAGTTTTAAGAGGTCAGGACATTATCTTAACTACTATCAGCTTTTTCACTTCTGTTCTTAGTACTTTCTACTAAGCAAGAAAAGCCCCACATGATATCGTCAGCCTAGACTCTTCGTGGCTCAAAAAGTCATGTTCATGGTGTGGAGTTCCTGCTTGGCATCTCTCTTCCTTTCCCATCTCTCTCTTCATAGGATATCTAATGGAAAGTACTGCTTTTTCATAACCCATGATAAACTCTGTTAGCTCCCTCAAGTCACTTTTAGCCCCAGTTTCTGTCAATCCCTATGCTGACCTGCCAGAACATCAATAAGATGCTAAGTAGTATATGTAGTTTCAGGAAAATATCTAATCTGCTATTTTTGCAAGTTCAAATTGCTGTGCTGTCCATAGTAGGAATGGGATAATAAGATATTACTCAGTACTGAAATCCTCTTTTTTCTGAGAAGAATTAGAAAACATATGAACCGTCCTATAATAGTCAGTGGTTTGCTGAGCATGACTACGGTCCAGCCACATGTCATAGTGTACATATAGCCTTACAAGTTTATACCATGCTGAGGTTTCTGCTTAATTTAAATCTGCTACTGAATTCTAATATCTAGTTCTCTCATTTCCCCATCTCCACACATCCCCCACTGGCACTCAGTGCCAAAGGCTCAGAAATCACAAAAGGGCCACAGGAGGCCCCAGGCGTGTTTGAAAGCAACACAGACCCACGTACAATCACATTGTCACATGCCTGCATATCTGCAAAGTAATGTGCTTTAGAGAGCAATAAACACTTTATCCCAAAGTTACCAACCAGCTCCTTATTTGTTCCCAGCAAACTGAAAGACTCGGATTCCTTTCTATTGCATATTCTTAGGTCAAAGACAGGATTATGCTCACAATCTTCTGAGGAAATCCTCTAAGATTTTAGTTTTTATTTCTACAAATTAAATTTTTAAAGAGAACCTGAAGCTCCCCTTATCAAACCCCCCAGGAGTATGGAAGAGAAAATGTCAAGAATTATCAATGCTAAGTATTATACTCCAACACAGGGTTAATTTTGTTTCCAAATAGCATGCAGGAGTCTGTCCCACCCATCAGATGAGATACTATACTTCTATTAGCGTTCTGGCACCTCCTTCTGTACAAATGCAACCCTTTTCTATAAAGCATGTTATATAAAGACTTAAGCCAGCAAGAATGGAACTAAGAGATTTTCTTGTTTCCAGATTTAAAGTCATCACTCCTCATATTAGACATCATCTTCTTACCCCTGAACACTGCATCACACAACTAGCTGGACGTAAAAAGACATTCAGTAGGTGTACATATCCGGGAAAACCAGGGCCAGCCTTCCTATACAGAAGCTGCTACAACACAAAGGCTGACTCAATATGCCAATGATCCACGCCAAAATTAAAACACATTCCGTCTCTCTTCCTGATAAGCTACAAACTGCACCTCACAACTGCTCGGGGAAAATAACTGCAGGTTTTGTAAAAGACAAATTGTGTGTTGTCAGAAGTTATTTTGTCATAAACCAATTACATTTTGTGTCTAAAAATACGTGGGCTAGGGGCTGCCTATCCACTACAGTATATACATTCTACAGCTACATTGCTGCAAATGCACACCTTGTCATACACACATATGATGGTTTTAAGAGTCCTAAATACAGTTCAATTAACAGCAGTTTGCATCTGTACTCAGTTCCTGGATACATGGCAAGATAAAATCTAGAGAAAATGCTAAGCACTCAAAGGAAAACAAAGTACACACTGTCTATTAATTGCATGGGAGTTAGCACTGCCATCATGTAATCCTTGGTGAAAACATGATGGGTTTTTTTAATTTATTGCGATCTGTTAAAAGTCATTCCATTTAAACAGCATTGCACAATTTCCAGACAACTGAATCTGTGAAAAAAGCCTTATGGCTTTGTGTCAGGTCTTTCCACATTATTATGGTGCAAAGGCTACATAAATTTATCTCCTCCTAATTCTGGATTTTTTTAAATATCAAGACACTGGGGTTTTTTTTCCATCTGCAGCTAAGATTTCTTCATCTCTCTCACATTTACATGCAAAACGAGAGTTTATGCACAAGAGACAGATAAAAAGGATTCAGGAGAAGCCTTGAAGATGCTTGCTGGCAATTTTGTTCTGTAACAGCCCTTCCACAAAATCCACATTGTGACCATGGGGCACCACGATGCCATGTCAGTACTACGGCTCTACCTGCAACTCCATCCACACCTCGCTTCAAAATGAAAGGGAAGAGTGGGACAGAGGAGCTGCCGTACCTCCCTGACATGGTGCAAGTGCTTACTACACTACTCAAAATCACACTGCTGTTTCTCACAGAGACGTGACATTGCTATTACAAATAGTGTAGAAACACTTGCCCTCTTGGCTCTCTCTTTTTTAAAAAAAAAGAACCAACCAAAACTCAAAACTGTAAAGCACAAAAAGCCCTTGCAAATTAACTTTTACCACAGAGCTAGAGAAAGGTAAGGGGAAAAAAATCTCATGTTTTTAGGGTAATAAAATTATTTCTTAGTCTTGTTATTGAAATCACTTTGGATTATTAGGCATAAATGTTTTTAAAAAGTGTAATCCATGCTTCACCATAAATGCTACAGTTTTCTTTTCATACCACTCAAACCAGACCATGGAAGCTCTCTAGCTTTTTCCTACTTGCCTTTATCACATTCCATACTACCCTTTTGGCCGCCTTCTAGAAAAATTCATAAATGCATACATACATTGGGTTTTAGACAATTTGGCACTGGTGTTTTACTATCTGGGAATAACAATCAGCTTAACAAAAGCAGCTTTGTATCAGTAAACTTAATAATAAAAGTACTTCTGGATAAATAAATAAAAGAACGTCTCTATTATACAATACCAAACTAATCCTTGCAATAAATTTATTAATTCAACCCCAAAAAGCTTGGTAGAGTATTAATTTGTTCCCTTACAAAAAATACACTTGCACAAAATAATGAAACAAGGTTTAAGCTGAGCTGGTTAAACAGATGTTTAGTAACATTCGAATCGCCTTGGCATCAACTCTGACACAGATCGGTACAAAATGGTAAATTTACTATATTTTATACTTACAACAGCATAAAATTCCACAGAGAGTAGCTACAAAACGCAAATCTTTAATAATTGCCAGCTTCTACTAAATTCTGCCATCAGTATAATATTCAGTTCCTGAAGTAATACGTCACCTTGTACTGAAGGAGAGTATGTACTGGCTGTGCTTTAAGGTCAGGAAGGCTGGGGGGGTGGAATTTGTTCAAGATTCCTCCAGGAGAGGGAAAGAAATCCTAAGTCTGCAGCACCTGGGCATCCCATTAGGCTACATGGCGCTAACGGGGGCTACGGCAGGACCTTTACTTCCCTTCATATCAGGGAAATGCCCACCTCCAGTACACTGTCCTATACATCAATTGTGCTTCCCCACTACAAAGCCAACCTGTAATCCTCTGCCTGTGTGCTCTGGACTGTGGCATCTCTTACATAGCTGGAAAATACCATTTTGCACCCAGCAAACTCATTTTTTTCTGAGATAAAACACGCTTTTGAAATCAACAGGTCTTTTCTCTACAAACAAAAGAGAAGTTGCACATTTGATCCAAGAGGCAGATCCCGCCACTTCTATGAATGCACATAAAACATATTTCCTTTGGAACAGATTTCCTGCATTCCGCATAGAGATTTATTTTATGGGTGGGGCTGGTTTTTGTTGATTTGGGTTTCTTCGTTTCATGGCAATGAGTTGTAAAACACCTTATGATGCATTGATGGAATGACTGCTTGACAAAAAGCACTTTGTATCTTATTGTAAAATATTCAGACACTCAGCCCAAACAAATGGTGTCTGTAATAAAAATACTGTCGTATATCTTCATTTGTACTAGAACAAATCACTTTTATTTGTTCATTCTGTGTTTTAGTGTCATAGGTCTCTTAGAAAAGATAATTTATAATTCCTTATGCAATTAGATATGAAATTAAGTCATCTTACTCTGCAGAAGAATTTATAATAAAGAGAGCAGGTTCAACCAGTTCCACTGAAAATATTTTGATAGCGTCAAAAAAGACAGCATAAAAACCTTTAGTGTTTTAACGAATTAACACATGCCTTTTGGGTAAAGTACTGTACATGCTGTTAATCTTTTAATTAGGTTCTCAATTTCAGATACACATTTATGGTAGCGGGGATTTTTAGTGATCAGAAAATGAAAATGCATGATGTTGCTATGCTCTTTTAGCAGATATCAGGAAAAAAAAAAAGAGAGAGAATTATTATGTGTAGCCTTCTATTTAAAAGCTCCACAATAAAATATTAATAAATCTTTGTGAATATTACCAACTAAATACCATTCTTCATTCTTTTAAGCAAACAAATACAGCTCTCAGGCTGAGGGGGGAAAAAAAAAAAAAGACTTGTTCTCCACACTCAAGCCACAGAAAGTTTTATGTTTGTAATGTGTGTAGTTGTTAGGCCCATCATCAGCATTTAAAAATATGTAATTGATGCTAACTATATAAATGGATACATAAATACTGATGTTTGAAACATATTCTACAGTAGCATTTCACAAAATGCCAATTTTCTCTTGCTGACTGCCACACAGTTCCGCCTAAACATCTCCTTCCAGGATCTTGAAAAGATTTAGTATTATCTATAGTCCCTTATTTGATACATTCTTTTCCTCAAGCAATTGGTCCATTCTCGGTTGCAACACAAGATAAACACTTTTCCACCCCAGACTATTTCATAGACTCTATAGCTGGCGCTGGAAAAAAGCCCTACTCAAAAAGGCAGACAAATTGCCATCAGTTAAGGATCCCTGTGCCAAGGGACATTTTTAGCATGGAGTTGTCACTGTGAAAGTAGGAACTATCTACTAGCTATCCCACATAATGATTTTTGTTAGAAAAAGGAAAAAGGCCAAAATGCGGCTAAGCAGCAAATATATTATAAAAACAAAGTATGAAAGCAATTTAGCTAAGAATCCTGACTGGCACACACTCTCCTCCTTGCTTGCTTGTTTGAATTTAACTCCTTATTGGTAATGGTGGAAACAGCCAGGTGAAGTCAAAGATGCTGCACATACAAAATTGGGGGGTGAAAACAGAATAAAATACAGACCCCGGATCCCAGGATTACTATAGCTTTATAGTTTCTTTGACAGCTACTTCATCCTGGAAGAATTATTTTTCTGTTGGAATAAACTTGAAAGTAAAATTGCCCATAAATACCCAGTGAAAAATACCCCAACCTCTTCTGATTGAACTTGATGTAATGCCTATTTTTAATCACATCTGTATAAACATGTATTTCCTAAGTTGTCAGGATAAATCAAATCTATTGACTGGCCGAAAGGAAGACAGAGTATGAGCCGTTCTCCATAAGCCTTGCACAAGTACAGAGAGGGCACCCCGAATAACCAAGTAGCCGAGTGGAAAGGAGGAGGACAGACACACCTGCTTCTCTCAGCCACAGCTTGAGTTTGGACCTTCATGGTTACTCTCTCAGTGAGTTTCCAGCAGGCAGGATAGTAGGCAAAAGGAAATCACTAACAGCATTGTCTTTTGCTCATTCCTTTTGCATTCCATAAACGTAGCCATTTAATCTCGCACAGACCCCAGACAACAAACAATGCAGGAGGGCACTGCAGACAATGCAGCTTGCCCTTGTCAAATTCAACCCATATGGAAAGATGCAAACGTCAAACAGTTGCCAATTGACAGGTAAGGGCCAGAAGAACTAAAGCTGAGTCCCCTCTACAATGTTCACATGCAGCGGTGAGAAGCCCTCTGAATTGACCCATTGCTGTCAATGCCAGAAGGACCTTTCCTAATGAGATGATCAGCCACAGAACAGGGGTCAGTGTGTTTGAACTCACTCTTTTTTTTTTTCTTTTTTTTTTTTTAACCAAGAAACACTTTCCATTTATCCCCTTTAGGTTTTCTCCACTCACTTTGTTGAGTTTTCAGTTTCAAAACAAACTGGTTTTCATGCAGAGCCTGTCCATGTGGTTAGAGGGGACTGAGAAGTGCTGCCTTACACCATGAGCTTGCAAGGGAGCCGCAGGAAGCACAGTGGTTCTCCACATGCTCAAATCAATTGCCTTTCATACGTGCAGCGAGACCCAGACCACGGCACTGATGATAAATGGACTTTGGACAGACTGGCCTACAGAAAGAACTCTGCTTTCTCTCCAGAAGCATATCCATTGCAAATACAGCATAGGAGAGCCTCTGTCCACAGCAAACCAGAGAGCCTAAAAGTTGGAATGTGGCTCCTGATAAGCAGAAGCCAATCTAAGGGATGAGCCCTGTCTCTGCTAGGCTACAGGACAGAAGACGCTGGAGGTAGCCTCAGCTTTGTGCCCCTGTGGGGAAGACAGATGGGGCAAGACAATCCGCAGCTAAGGCGAAAGGCATCTCCTTGTGCCACAGGGTTAAACTACCGCTTCCCTTATCTAGAGCAGGGACTGGAAAAAATGTCAGCAGACAAGAATGTCTAAGAAATAAAAAAAGAATAAAAAAGAAAAAGGAGAAAACCACCTTAACTTGTGTTAACCACCACCAGGCTTTGCTTTCCTCATATAATACTGAATGTTTAAGTATTTAGCTTCTCAGCTAACAGGCTGCTAAGTGCACCTCATTTTCCTTCGCTAGACAGAGGAAGACCTAGCCTAACCCAATTTATTCCCATTTTTAAATACAGCACTGCTTCATTATCAAATTAATGCAAAAAAAAAGACAACGAAATTTTATTTTAAATTAAAATTAATAAAGGCCATTTCCCAATTTTCATCAAAAATACCAGTGGTTCATGGGCTTGTGGGCTTAGCTGAGAGGTTGGGAAGGGGGCCAAGAAAAATCAGAATTTATTATACGCTAGTCTAAGTTTTTAATTGAGTACACACAGGCCTTTTGGAGTGAACTTGAATTTTATTTTACCCCAAACTACTATAAGGATTGCTGTGACACAAAAAAGCCTGTGGCTCAATTTCCCCAGCATTTCTTCATTTTTTTATAAAACTTGCAGAATATGTGAAAATATTTCCCTGTAGAGAGTGAAGATTGAAGAAACTTCTGTCCTGCAGCATTATCTTTTTACACACAGCCTGCAGTGTAAAGTAAATGGAAAGTGCTAAAGAACACAGCCCTCATCAAACCGAAGCACTGATTTGCTGTTATGGCCTTAGCAAAGTTTCTCAGAAACAAAGCGGGAGAGAGGAAAAAAAAAAGGTTTAATGATTTGTAACCACTGCATGGTCTACCAATGGAGTTTGATCCATTATGACTATGGAACAAACAAATGACACACTACTGCAATATGCCCAGTAGTACTTCCAGAACCATCACCAAAACACGGCGCATTTCAGAGCACTTGGCCTCAAATTGAGCAACTGATATCATCTACCCGACACTGTCCCACACAACATCCTTGTGTATAAACTGGAGAGACATGGAGTTGATGGATGGACCATTTTTTTGATAAGAAATTGGCCACACTCAAAAAGTTATGGTCAATGGTTTAATGTTCAATTGGAGACCAGTGACAAGTGGCATTCCTCAGGGGTCAGTTCTGGGACTGGTGCTGTTTAACATCTTTGTTGGTGACATGAACAGTGGGAGAGGGAACCTTCAGCAAGTTTGCCAACGACACCAAGCTGTGTGGAGTGGCTGGCACGCTGGAGGGAAGGGATGACATCCAGAGGGACCTGGACACACTTGAGAGGTGGGACCATGCCAACCTCATGAAGTTCAACCAGGACAAGTGCACCCGGGTCCTGCACCTGGGTCACAGCAACCCCAGGCACAAATACAGGTTGGGCAGAGAATGGACCGAGTGCAGCCCTGAGGAGGACTTGGGAATGTGCTTTGATGAGAAGCTCAACGTGAGCCAGCAATGTGTGCTTGCAGCTAAGAAAACCAACCACATCCTGGGCTGCATAAAAAGATGTGTGGCCAGCAGGTCCAGGGAGGTGATTCTGCCTCTCTGCTCGGCTCTGGTGAGATGCTGCCTGGACTACTGTCTCCAGCTCTGGAGTCCTCAGCACAAGAAGGACATGGACCTGTTGGAACGAGCCCAGAGGAGGGCCACAAAGATGATCAGAGGGCTGGAGCATCTCTGCTATGAAGACAGGCTGAGAGAGTCAGGGTTGTTCAGCCTGGAGAAGAGAAGACTCTGGAGAGACCTTACAGCAGCCTTCCAGTACTTAAAGGGGATCAACAAGAAAGATGGGGAGGGACTTTTTGTCAGGGAGTGTAGCAATAAGGCAAGGAGTAATGGCTTTAAACTGCAAGAAGGTAGATTTAGATTAGGTATCAGGAAGAAATTCTTTACTCTGTGGATGGTGAGGGTTGCCTAGGGAAGTTGTGGATGCCCCATCCTTGGAAGTGTTCAAGACCAGGCTGGATGGGGGCTGTGAGCAACCTGGTCTAGTGGGAGGTGTCCCTGCCGCAGGCAGAGGGGTTGGAACTCGATGATCTTCAAGGTCCCTTCCAACCCAAACAATTCTATGATTCTATCAAACTCCCATTGCAGCTACGTGAAGTCTCACAGACACGCAGGAAAGGAAAAAAGGGTGTTTTCATTGCGACAGCCAAAGCTCACTCTGTCCACTGCACTCCCTCCTTTCATCTCTGCCTCCTCTCCTGCTTATGAGCAGTGCTGTGCTCAGTCACAAACTACAAATGAGATGGAAAGCAGTTGGTAGAAGTGCTGAGCTGTTCAGGGCTACCTTTGGTTACTTCCCTTTAAGCTGTTCAAACGCTAATAAATTACCCATTTGCTTATACTACCCAGATGTTTGCCATCTAGAACAATAGATTATTACTTGTAAGAGGTTTTGTTCCATCACAAGAATCCTGTAAATAATATGTTGGGATCAGAAAGCCAGTACCATGTGACAACTATTAGATGCATCAGCACAGGGGGTTAGGGAAGAAAAGAGGAAGAGAAAGAGAAGAGAGAGAAAGAGAAGAGAGAGAAAGAGAAGAGAGAGAAAGAGAAGAGAGAGAAAGAGAAGAGAGAGAAAGAGAAGAGAGAGAAAGAGAAGAGAGAGAAAGAGAAGAGAGAGAAAGAGAAGAGAGAGAAAGAGAAGAGAGAGAAAGAGAAGAGAGAGAAAGAGAAGAGAGAGAAAGAGAAGAGAGAGAAAGAGAAGAGAGAGAAAGANGTTCACAAAAACACTGAAATGCATATAAAAAAAAAAAAAAAAAAAAAAAACAAAACAAAGAAGGAAGAGGTTTTCAGCATTCCCATTAAATTCTGACTTGCTCTCACAGTTCCTGTAATTGAGTTTCACTTACAGTTGTCATGAAGTTTTGTAGGGTAGACAAAACAGTGATTTGCTGGTAAATGTCTGTATATAAGGAGGGAAATAAATATTTGAGAAGTACTCAGCTCACTTCCTTCAAACATCAGGGAGAAAGACAAAGAATATAAGTCAAAGAATGTACAATTCAAGAAGGAGCAGCTTTTACAAGGAAAACTTTGATCTGGATGGCTGAGTAATGCTGCAAGAAATCCATCCTGCTTAGCAATTCCAGTCAAGTTGTCATGAAATTGCATGTCAGAGTTTAATGCAAGATGTCCATTTGAGTCATAACCCTCACATATTAATACTAAATGATGTGATTTGGGTCTTTTACATCTTCACCTCCAAAACTATAGAGAAGAAAGAAGAGCTTATCCATAAAAAGTGTCCTAAATAGAAGCAAGGGGAACAAAGGCGGATTACTAAAGTTAAGGAGCTGTTAATTATGTATGGAGTAAGACCCAATGGCTGAAAAGAGCTCTGAAAAGGGCCGACTTGGTTTCTTGCATTTGTTTTGGTGTACGTTTGGTATAGTTTCTTTGCTTTAAGACATATTGGTTTAGAGAGTGGTAATTCTGTGTAGCAAAGGAGTTTGATCTGAGAAAAATACAACTCTACACAGACTGACAACAGGTGAGACCGCTATGCTAACTCTCCTACAGATGACAAAGAAAAAAAGTAGCAGCCAACAGTGACAGAGACAGGAAATGATCCAACTTTTAGGGGTTTTAGCACTGTATTGTCTTGCTATTTATATCACCCGTGTCTCTCCTATTCATTAAAGCCAGTATAATACTGGCTAGAAGGTTGCTCACGTGAACAGGGCACCACAGCTCAGATACACAAACGACACTGGGCACTTGGCTGAGGAGTCAGAAGATCCCATACTGTAGCAACCTTGTAATTTATTAAACATTATTCACAGGAGAAACCTGAGCCCAGATTTCCTCTCATTTTTCCCATATTGCTACTTTGCACTTGTGTTAAAAATAGCCTATCTGGTCTTCCCAGATGCAGAAACTTTAGCTGTATACATCAAGCACAGCTTAGCAAGGTTTCACTACATTTTTACTGTACCTTTCATGACACAGAAATATAAAACTAGCTTGTGTATGTTCAATACAGCCCCCAGCTGGTATGTTCTGCCTTTACCTGACATTCAGTTGGAAGCTATTTGTGGTCCTGGAGACAGCACAGATGGGAGTATTTCACAGGATCTTTCCCTACTAATCATCTGCTCAGATCCTTCTAATTGCCCTGGAGCCCTACCCTCTTGGATCTGCTTAAGCAAATCCACTCTCTCATCGGTATTTATACCCTTCAAATATTTGTACACACGGTTATAATTCTGTAAAATGGTCATACTGGCCTCACAAAGGCTAGCCAGAGTGAAGGAGCCCAGCATTCAGGCTGTCACATTCTCACACACAGCCTGGGCTTTGGCCTGATTTTTTAAATGTCATCATATCAAACAGATGTGGTCTTTCCTTTGAAAAACTAGTTAAATGCAAGCTGCAAGTACAAGAGGCCTCCAATTAACAGCAGAGAGAAGGGCTGAGCTCTCGTATTTGAACCCTTGAGGGAAATGGGCACACTTGCAGTCTGGGTTCTTTCCTGCCCCAGCCGTGTGCTTCATGGAACCAGAGGAGAGCCCTCATGTGTCTGCATCTTGGTTTTCTTGCTACGCAGTCAGAAGAGCCTTCTTTCTCTCTTTCTTTAGCTAACTGTGAGAGAAGCTCCACTTCTGCTCCAGAGTGAAGTGCTCTGCAGAAGCACCAAAGCCAGCCCGAGCTTGTCTTAGAACTTCCCATGGCTGCAAGCAACATCACAGCCTCCCAGGTGACGCAGCTGGAGGACTGGTGGTCCTGAGATACACTTTTGGGTGTCATGAGGTTAGGGCAGAGGTACCTCATCAGCTACTCTGGCCAGGTATTGACTGGCAGCAACAAAATTCTCTTCCCTACTCCAGTTGCGCAAGGCTGACAGCATGATGCTGTCTGACCTCAGCTCGCTAGGTCACAATCCCCACACAGCATCATTCTCCTCCATTGCTACTGTAACTTCTCATGGCAAGGTAAGATTTTTTAAACCTCTCCTGTTTCTCATTTTTGTCTTACATCTTCCCTATTGACCACTGCCAGCCTCTCTCTCCAGCCTTCCACTGATCAGCCACCCTCGGCACTCTTCAGCCATAAGGTTTCCCACTCTTCAGTCAGTACACAGCACTAGAAGAAATGAGGCAGCATGAAGAGGGGCCTCCAAGGCATTAACGCAAGGCACTGCCTCTTGCAAGGGCTCTGCTCGTGGCAATACATTGCTTAAGAACCAGGGCTTGGCAATCTCTACAGTGACAGGGATGGGAAAGATCTAATTGGTCTGTGTTAACTTCCCTCGGCTGTTTTCTCACCCCTCCTGCTCCACTTGGCACCCCAGCACCATTTCACTCTTCTATACAACCCTTGCCTTGTGGTGGCCACACAGACCAACTTAACCTAAGCAACTACTTTGCCCAGCTACAGCTGTCCACAAGCAGCAGTCAGGGCAGGCACTCCACGCCGCCCTGCCAACGCACCCAGCAAAAGCACCTGGCAGGAGAAGGCAAATGCCATTTTTATGGCCCGCTCAGCTTTGCAAGCTTTTGCAGACAACGTACACCAGTTCTGTGTATACACTCACAGCAGCTAACAAGGAACTGGTCAAAAGAAAAAAAAACAACCCAAACAAAAACATATATACATATACCCGCAAGAAAACAGACAATTTTCTTTTTCATATGGATTGTAAGTACAACTTGCTGAAAGCATCAAACTAGCATTGCTCTTCCTCCACTCCACACCAAGGAGTGAATCAGCTTTCACAGCAGGTCCCAAAGCTGCAGGACTGTACACAGGGTACTCCAGATTGCAGCTACTTTCATACTACTTTATCCCCAGCACTCAGCACTATATACTGCATGCGGTCCCTATCGGTTCCCTTCTCTTGCATAGCCCAGTAAGAATACCCTCACTCACTTGAGGAAAAAAAAAAAAAACAGAAAAATTGCTTCAGGGCATGTAAATTTTATTAAACTACACCGAGAACAGGTGCCCCTTTAAAGCATGACTCTTTTCCTCTCCGGAAGGCACATGTAGCAGGTTCCCTAGTGTCAGGTGTAGACTCAAGTGATGAAAGAAAAATACATAAATGTTTATTAAACCTTTGTTGCCATTCACACCACCAACTTTCACACCCTAATGCCAAGCTGCTAACGAATTCCCATGCTGTTCCAGAAGACTTTTCACAGCTCCTGTCAGAAACGAGAAGTTTCACGAGGGCAGCACTCACTGGAAAAGTCTATGCTCTCGCCACCATCAACAAAAAATGTTCAAAACCAGCTGTTTGTGGAATAAATGTGTCCTGCCCAAACTGTGTGGGAATAAAGAGCTTCTTCCAGTGAGGCATGGGGCTACTTTCATATATACCTCCCGATACATATTTGTCTCAAGATTATTTATGCTAACACTTCTCCATTTACCTAATGACCAGGACTGAAAATTGGCCATGATAAGCCAAGTGATGACAAGCTGGTACGTGAGGCTCCAGGCCAGGTAGCAGCTGAGTGTGCAGGCTACAACTCATATGCTCGGACATGGCGTTACCTCCTTGGGGAGCTCTGGAGCTCTAGCCTGCTGCCCAGGCAGGCAGCCCCGCAGCAGGGCCCCTTTGGGCGCACAGACCCCTCAAGGAGGTAACGCACCACCTACCCTTCCATGCCACGTTTCCCTTCTGGCACCCAGACTCTGCTGTACAGCTGGCAAGCGTGAGGCAGGGCACCACAGGCAAGTCACACGCTGCCCACTTGAGCCTCACAGCAGGTCTGTAGAAGCGCCTTGGTGAACCAAAGCAAAGGCAGTGTGAAATTGCACAGCAATTCTCTCTGCTGCCTCAACTCTTCTTTTCCCCCACAACTAGCTCTTTTACCTGCCACTGGAGACCCTGTTCTAAAAAGAACAGACAGAGGCACGATATTTCCCACAAGATGAAGTGAACATTGCTACTCCTCTCAGAGCAATCCAAAACAAGAGGTGGGGGGGAAATGAAACACTTTCCCAACTCAAAAAGTGACAACTATTACACGCTACATTACAGCTTGGCCAGCCTTTACAATACAGAAGCTTTGATGAGCTCACATTTACTTTGTCCCTGGAGGACCTGAAGACACCTACTCATGTCAGTGTTTTGCACAACATGTTGCTCAAAGCTTTATCATTTTGAAAAATGCACCTGAGGATCTTCAACTTCTCAGGCAGATCCTGTAATTGAGCTGATCATAAAGCACAAAGAAGAACTAAGTGACTGTTTATCAATGTATATTGATAAATTAAATCAACCCCAAGCACTAGAAGAGAAACACTTTTTCCTACAACCAGAACAAATAAAGCAAATAGCTTTATTTTTTCCCTCTTTTTAATATCAGAAAATTATGTTCCAAAGTAAAATTTTATATCAACAATTTAGCCACATGCTTCTGTCAACTCTAGTTGACAGATTATAGCCCAATATTCCATAAATTGTCTCATTAAACTAAACAATCTCAGAGATCTCCAAACACTGTCTCTGCTTGCATGCCATCTCTCAGCTTGCAGGCAGCTAACACAGACACAAGATACTACGGAACACACTGCGTACTTGAGCTTCATATCTTATAATCAGCATGACCAGTATTTGCCCAGGATGTACAAAAGACTTTGGAGAACTTCAGTGTGAAGGTAAATAAGCCAACCAGGTAAGATATTTGTTAGTAGACAGATCTTTAAGGTACTTTTTGTTGTTTCTAAATAGTATACCATCTGATGTTTTCTAGTGGAAGGTAATTGCTGCCTTGAAGACGAAAATTTAGACTTAATTACAACAATTAGAGATTTAACTTTTCTAGGCGAGTTCTTTGAGCAGCACACCAAGCAACAGATTAGTATCTGAACCTGCTCATTCTCAGAGCCTGTAGTTCAAAAACGCAGTGGCCCTTTCCTCCCTGCACAGTGACTAATTTCCTTCGTGAGTCAATCTGTCTCTCCTCCTTGTTATTCTCACAACAGAGAGATGCTGCAAAAGCAAGGTTCCCCCAAGTGAGATGCTCAGGCAGTGTGGATCACTGCACTGAATGGCACGCCTCCTTGGAGCAGGTTTCTTGCAAAGCCCATTCCCCTTCGGAAGTGCCAAGAATCCAATCTTGGCCACCTAATGCAGCGTGTTCCACATGTTAGCTCGCAACACGTTGAGCAACTGTGTTAACTGAGATTGATAGTGCTGTCAAACAGGAAGCTGGCTCACCAGGATGGAAACAGTGGGATATGCTGACCCTTTACATTCAGAAAAAAAGCGCTCCTGAACGGACATGAAATGTTTCATGTTAAAAACCAAAACAATTACCTTCTCAAAAAGCTTTTATTACCACATTGTGTAAATAAACACATGTACATGAGATGAGCTCTCCCTGTATGCAGAACCTGAGCCGCTCTCACAGAGCAGAGGCTGACAGAGGAAATGAATCGTTATCCCCCTGCTTGGAAAGAAGCTTCTATCAGAAGCACTGCACTATTAACCACTGCCTGGAATTCCTGAATTCAATACCACCACTTCTCCCTCTGTTCACACATTCAAATACCTAGCTATACAAGGTGTCTAAAACTAATAGGTAAAATCAAAATCCCAGGGCAAAGTTTCTATTCAACTACTCAAATGTGCACAGGTTTTGCTGCTGACTTGGAGATGAAACTGAAATTTACAGGTTTCTTATGCAAAAGACTAAGCATTGAAATAACCTGTTTAGAATAAAAAAGCCTCTTGAAATGCAAAGTTTGTTCTGGGAAGATTTTTCCCAATCCACCACCTCCTGTCCATCTCCTTCAAGATTAGGATTTTAGATTTGTTTTTCTCAAGCTGATATTTTGGGTAGAGAGAGGGAATCTTTGCTTATTTTGCTGTTACAGGAGAATCCTCTCTAAGTGAAAGGGACTATAGAGCTTTATAAAGGGCTTTCCCGCAATATGATAGGTAAGCGAAAGCAGAGAAATGAGCCTGCATGTATAGCACTAAGTACTATTGGCCATAAAGAGAGCATGTACTTACACATAGATATAACCATTATACACAATCATAATTTTCAAAGTCAAAGATTATACTATGCTGTTCAGACCTGCCCTGAGGAATACCAGATAGCATCTAACTGTACATCTAGAGGTTCTATCCAGCTCTTCTGTGCTGACTTCCTCGAAGCAGCAACCTGCCTCGTGGTACAGAAAAAATGTGTCATGAATATGCTGACTGATCATTATCACCATATTTCACACTTCAGCAAGATCCAGCTAATGCTTTCTAGGCAGACTAACAAGGTAGGGCTTGTTGTACACCTAGTTTAAGATTAAGCAGCCAACACAACTGATATAACCACTTCAAAGATTTGCCACCGACTGTCTTGCTTTCTCCTTACATCAAACAATCTCAGGTGCTGCCTTCTGCCAGGGCAGAGAAGGGGAAAAAGAACTTTATTGAATACCTTGTGCCTGAGCTGCAGAACTGTGGGAATACCCCAGAGCCAGGAGCGCTGTCTCCACCAGCTGGCTAAAGAGCACATCTTTGCGAACCAGAACGAACTCGGCATGCTCTTCTCGATTATCATATTCAAGAGAGGCATCTGACTGCTCCACCACACAAAAGACTGGAATCATCAAACCTAGATGATAAAAAAAAACAAAACAAAACAACAAAGTATCAGTAAGAGAGGAACAAGAAGTGTTTCACACATCTCTGATTAAAGCTGTAAATTAGAACACCTCCTAGAAGGCTCATCTTAAGTGGAAATCTGCCTTTCTTCCCTGTGGGATAGCTTTTGTTTTCTTTCCAAGGGAAATACTGAAGTCTCATCACTTGACTCATTTAAAAACCACACTAAAAGCTCCAGAGAATACAATTCGAGAACAGAATCACAGTCAGCATGAGGATGAACAAGATTTCCTAATAAGACCTTTTCAACATAGCAGAAGTTGTCTACAGTTCCATGAATGTCCCTGTTCTTTCAGGTCAGGGCTTCTCCACGTTCAGCCATGTGAAAATCTGACACACAAATGTCGCTCCTGCTTCCCTCTACACAGTGAACGTACGGAGGAATCAGCTAGTTCCACACTCAGTTCTTCACCGGGACAGCTTATTCGCACATTTGCAAACCACAGTCAGTCTTCTCACTCTGCAAGGATAATACCCTTGCACCGGTTTTGTTGAAAACGATAATCTTGTGTTGGCAGCTAATGGTCACGCAGAACCAGAGAGGCCAGTGGCTGGTCTCCCGCTGCACGTATGAAGAGTGAGAACAGCTCCCTTTGAAAGGGGATAAAGGATGAGGAGGAACCACAGCAGTGGAAAACTCAGGGGGTGGTCTGGATTCAATTTTGCTCTGTTTTATAGTAAATTCACTTTTGTGGTTACAGGATCAAGTCATCTATGGCAATAAATTGTGGGGCATGAACTTAAAGGGATTCAGTATTACAGACAGTAGAGAAACAAGCCAATTTGCAGAAGACGGTCCTACAATACTCCAAGCGCATGCACGGAGGGATGGCAGAACAGCCAGAAAGCCCGCAGAACTGCACAGCCCTTTCATTGCCTGCTACAGGCCAGGATGTAGTCAGGGGCTGGCAAAAGCAAAAACATTACCTCCGGTCAAAGAAATGTATTAATTGGTTACGCACAATTTGTTAGCCCCTAGATAAACTAGGAAATACGGGGCAGAGACAAATCTCAGCCTAAAGCGGTTCTCCAAACATGCTACCTAAGACTCGTAATACTGCCAGAAAATTCACCTCTCACTCCTGTTCTTCAGAATTAAATACAGCCATTTCCAGTACATGACAACTATGAAAAATAACTGAGTATATTTATGAAAGGTCAGACACAAATCACTGCACTTCTCATGGGTACTTCTTTAAGGGAAAAAAAGGAGAAAGCCGTATTTCAGTTCTCCTTCTGTACAAAGTCAGTTAAATATCTTCAAGATCTACTTTCTTCAGTATCTGCAAAACAACAATGATATATCCCTTCAGAGGAGTTACACTGCCCTGAAATAGATACAGCCACACCAGTAGGAACTGCTAAGGGACTTAAATGTTCCTTGTCTTGAATTTGCAGAGACTAGATTTACTTTAAAATATATTTTAGACACACAGTTCTCACTTAGTGACCTATCTGGCATGCAGTGGCTCCCAGTCTCACATTTTAACTGCAGGCAGCCAGCAGCAGCAGCTACAAGCCACGATATCCAGTTGATCTGGTTTAGCTCTTTGTTTAAAAACACATCCTGAAGTAACGTGTAAGTAGGTTATGGCATCACATTAATGCTGCTCTCTCTTCACTGCTTGATTCTGGGTTAAACTGATGCATTTTGCAAGTTCAAACAGCCAAATTTTAACACAGCGTGTTAAAAAAAAAAAAAAATCTCAGTGAAAAAAAACATCTAGGTGGTTTCCTGAAAAGACCGTGCAAGGTCGACCCTGTTCCTCTGAAATCAACGACAAAATTTTTATTCCTATCAAAGGTTAAAAACTGAGTTCTATTTGTCCATAAATCATTTAACTAGTTGAAGTGAAATTTAACCTCCGTAAGTGACAAATTTCCCCTCCTGTTGAACATACAGTCCATCACATCACTTTTGATGGAGCTATTATTGTCTTAACAAAAGATTAAGATACTTGGACAAATGCTGACATTGTGATATCGGCTGTGTAAATTACATTTTCGTAAGACAGAAAAGTAGATGCATGCAAACTGATGGCAGTGATGCATCTTTTATCCTCCTGCTGGATGCTTTCCTTGGCACACAACAGCCTTTCCACCTTCTCAGCACAGAAATTGCACCTATTCTCCACACTCATCTACTGTCTCAGTACAAACAGGTTCTCAAATGCTAGAACTGATGCTGTACCTGACATCACTTTATGGATGGCACAAAGGGCCCAGGGAACTCTTGCCCATTATTACTTTCCTGTCTGTTCCTGCTGCCTGTGCTTACAGGGACCCTGCTACAGAAACAGCTTTTGCGAAAACATCTCTGAACTCGGTGACCCGGCATAACTGATGATAAGCTGCTATTAGTACCTTAAAAACAGAGAGCAAAGGGCAGGTTACCACATCTGCCATTGCTAACCTGTTCTCATGCCTCTTGCTATAGCGTCTGGAATCTTAATACCAATTCTATTTTACTAAAAAACCAACAGTACTCCAACTTATTTCCAAGTAAGTCTCACTCCAAGGAAGTTCCATTTGCTTTGCCCTCTACTTCTCATTGGAGACTTAAGCTACAACGCCACCAATGGATTTATTGCCTCAAACTTGTCTGCTTCCTGATGTTATCTGAAAATAAATTAACATCCTTTCAGTATGTTGGAATCAGAAGAAAAACATCTACAGCCAAAAGTCAACATGCTCTTTACATACCAATATACACAATGTCTAGTCCCTAGATGCAAATATTACACTTCCAACTCGCTACAGGGTCCTCACAAAAGAGGAATGCAAGTTAGTCACTGCTCATTGTCATTCCAGTTGAAGGCCTTACAGCAACACTCAGAGAGTGGGAGACCTGGCATCCATACGCATTCGTGTACAGTACTACAGCAATGCAAGCCAGCCTTGCCCACAAACCCTGAAACTCCTCAGCTCTTTCCCTCGTGTCCAATCAGCCAGAACTACTCTCACTCTCATCCTCCCTCTCCCATGTGTAGGCACAAAAAAGGCCTAGGTGCCCTCTGCACTGAACTTCCATGCATTCACTCGTACAGCTTTAGAGAGATGCTGCAGTGAACGATGCTTTACAGCTCATAGTAGATGACATACGGCACTGATTGTCATACATGCAGAAAACAAGAGGTAATCTGAGGGCTAAAAAGAAAACAGTTTCCTTAAAGGATGAACACAATGCAGGAATGCACACAAAATGTCAATAGTGATGACAAATTATACAAAAAAGACTTTTTCTCTTTGATGTTAATTTGCTTAACTGACTTAGAAGCATCGTGCTTCTCACAGAGCTTTGACCCCATATAGATAGCATCCGTATAAAAGGCTAGAGGAGCATAAAACAAGATCTACATAAAGGCTTTTATAAGGATAACCATACACAAGAAGAATTCCTTCTAATCCATGGAAAAGAACAGGGAAAAAAACCATTCCCACTATTACCCAGAAAAACAGAATGGCTACCCGTGACCTGTACCTTTCTATAGCATATATTTGTAAAAGAAATCAGAGATGGGATTTAAACTCCGCTATCACTTTCACAGAAAAGCTGCAATGTACAGAGAAAGCTTTATAAACACAGTTGCATTTTTTGCTGAGGCTCTTCTAAGGGACAGAGAAATTAGCAAGAAATTTTGTATCAAAGAGACCTGTGTCCAAATGCACATTTTCTCCTCACTCCTTTCAATGTATACTAGAGAGCAATCTATTCTTAAAGAAAAGAGAAACAGGTATTTCATCCAAGAAGTGAAAACTCTGGACACTCTGCTGCATAAAACATTCATTTTTACAAAACACTTGAAGCCAGTTAAAAGCATTAACAAACTCCAATCGTGCATATCCCTGGAAAACATTTTCAATTTTAAGATTTTCAAATAAAAACTGTAAATTTCTAATGACCAACTAGATATTGAGCAGATATTAAGAAGTCCTGCACTGTTTCTTCTGTTCATTCACAAATGATACTTTGCCCAGTGCATGATTTAGAGCAAGCCAATGATTGTGATACCACCTGCAGTGAACTTCTACGCTTTGCCTGCTTCCACATACCCACCATATGCTTGGCTCATACAGCAAAAGAAGAAAACGATACAGAAAGCTGAGGAGAAGGTTGAACTACTTCAGCCACCCACCACTCCAGCCACTCAACTGGGAGCAAAACTTGCATGTTCTACTAAGTATAATAGGAAGACCAACCAATAAGGACAGGCACCAATAACATTTGTGTCTTTTTAGATTAAAATCTGTTTCCATCAGTACAGGTTTTGAGCCCCGTCTAGGTGTTATTTAATTTAATCTAATTTGAACAATTTCCAAACATCAGCTTGATTAATTTCAACAGCACGGTGTTATGGAAAGATTTACTGTACAGGGGTTGTCTAGCAGGGAATTAATAAAGAAGCCAGTTCTTAGCCCTGAGTAACACGAGGTTTTAAGACTTCCCAGATTTCTAGTGGGAATACTTCACAGCACAAGCATGTTTTCTTCTGGGAGTGAAACCCACCAAAATTATTAAAAACTGAGATCAAATGGTGGTGTCAAACCCAAAGGAAATCATTCTACAGTGGAGAGATTTTTATCAAATGAAGAAAGTGGAAAATAAAGTTTTTGTTGTTGCTGTTGTGCTTTGGGTTTTTAGCTTTTGGTTGGTTGGATTTTTTTTAAACAGAACAGAGACACACACACAGAGTAATCTCCCTCAAAGACAAAGCAAATTTCTATGGCCGGGAGTTCAGAAACCAGAACATTTATTTGAGAATTCATAAACTACTGAAAACTCCTCATTACTATAGGCAGAAAACATTTTCCTTAGCAGAAGACTGTAATGTGGGTCATTCTTTTCTCTATATTGGAGAAACTAGCTTAGAGAAAGGAAAAAAAAAAGAAAGAAAAAAAAAAAGAAAAAATCCCCAATTAAATCTAACCAACAGCAGGAGCAGAATACACAAATGTTTATTCCCATGCACACCTCAAAACACTGAATTATGAGCAACTTCAGTTGGGCTTCTGAGATGAGATCCTTGCCCTGCAACACAGACTGGGAAGTTCAATTAGCGAGGCATGGGTCATCTTCAGCAAATCATCCAGATGAAGATTCCATATATTGAGCGATACAGCGTGCTTCCACAGCTGGCACTGAACACAGGAAGCATCAAACTACAAACATTCCCTAAACCTAATCTGCTTGGTTTTAGTTTAGGAGAGCCCTTTATCCAGCAAAGACAGCAAAGAGAAAGTAGTCTGTTTGTTTATTTCTCTTTGCACTGCAATAGAGCTGCCTTTATGTATCCTTTATACATGTATGTTAAAACTCTCTTTCCCTTTTGTTTAAACAAATTTGAAAAATGAGCCTAAATTGAGAAAACTGTTTTAAAATCCAGAAATCAGCATCCATGTGGCACAGGAGAGGTTTACCAGTTCTCCTCACAACTTGCAGGTCTAATTGAAAAGACAAAAACCAATAGAGTTTGACAGCTTTCAGTTATTCAAAAATACCTGAATTTCTGCACCAAAGACGGCCATCCTACATCCTGATCCAGCATAAATTCATAATTTCTATTCTAAAAAATTTAATACAAGCACACACACACACAAAAAAAAAAAAAAAAAAAAAAAAAAAAGAACAAAGAACAAACAAAAACAACAACAAAAGTAAAGCTCCAGTATGCCACTTCTTCTAAACAGCAAATCCTGAAGTGATCAGAAACGAAAACCTAGTGCATATGCTAATAATCAGGAGGTTTCTACTCAAGACTTGACTAACTGAACAAACACAGACTCATTTCAGTTGGAAAAGACCTTTAAGATCCCATATAATGAGAGAAGATAATTTCATAATGAGAAAAAAATCAACTGCATTCCAAAACGCTATTTTTTTCTGAGAGGAAGTACACCGGGCAGTATTTGAAAAAACAGATTTTGTTGTCATCTCAACACCACTTTTATTTAAATCATGGTGTAGCTGTACCCGGTGCTGAGGTGAGCTCTTTTATCAAAAAATCCTGCAGAGTCCAGTGGAGGGCTGCCAATACAGGATACACAATGACAGTCTGAGCAGGCACAAGTGTACCATCTCCACTGTGCTGCAGGTACCTAATTATTCGCATTCAAGAAGGATTAGGCTTGAAGCAGATCCTGGGTTCAGTTCATGCCTCATTCAGTGATGAGGAGGAAGAGACAGAGCTCACACATTTCAGCAAAGGTTAGTCATGTCAATTAAGGCTTACTTTCAAGCTACTGCATAAATTATAAAAATAATTAAATGGGACAGAATATAAGCTGTTGGTACTTATTTACAATAAATGTTTGGTTTGAGTAAATGGACTGTGTTTCAGGCTTTTACGTATCAAGCACCAGCTTACAACATTCTCATTACGAGGCTGAGAATTCTTCCACTGTAAATCTTTTTTAGTGGGGACTGGAGGAACGACTTTGCAGTTGTTTGTCACTAACCACTCGAAACCACATGAAGAAAGCTGTATCTGCACACTCACAGGGGGGCAGCGGGAAATCTCTACGTCAAATATAGGAGACTGTATCAGAATCTTTGCAACTGTGCAATCCTATACAAAACAAAAGCATCAAGCACCTCACCACAGCAGAGGGTCTTGTTTAAAAGCAAGGACCTTACTTTCTGTTAATCCTCTGCTCTCCAATGTGTTCTACACAAAATGTGAGAGATCTGATTTTTGCATGCAACCAGTAATGCGATGCTGTTAAAACTCCTGCTCTTTGTGGGTTTATAAGCAAATAATTTGTTCCAGGATGCAATTTGGTAAAGAAGATGAATTTAATACATTTGCCAAAGAGACAAAATCACGTTAAATAACATTACATTGTAGAATTTGTCGTCTTAGGAGGGCCAGAGAATGTAAAACTGAGGACAGTATCTTTCTCCTCCTCCTCAGTTATTTTTTCTGGCTTTACATATTCAATAAATCCGTAGGCAGGAAATGCATTTCTACATATTATATTTTAGCCAATGGTGAATGCAAACCACAAGATATTATTTACATCCTTCTTCAGCTTCCAGTCCTTTCTGTGGCTTCGGTCTCCCAACCATCACAACTATCCCAGATCTCAAGAAATCTTATAAAGTCACTAACATCTCTGCAGACGTCCCCTGCTTCTGACAGCTTAACTAGCCGAAGAATCCTTCTCCTGGCTGAAATAACAGCTTTACTGTTTAACACAAAATATTCCAGGCCACTATCCCACCACAGAAACATACTATGAAACATGTAGCTTGATTTGATAATACTTGAGTTTCTCAAAAATAGTGTATAGAAGAAAAGCTGTATTCAGAGCATGTGCTGAGACAAACAAGAAATGAGAAATAGAGAGGGATACAAATATCTGCCTCTAGAGCAGCCTCTCCTGCTGAGTTTGGGACAGAAGTGTTACTCACAGGAGATGAGGCCTTTTGTTAGCGAATGTGGATCAGCTGCTTCTGGGAACTAACCCCCTTCGCTAAACTAGTTGCACTAACTCAATCCAAACTTTGAATCCGTCACACTGGTGGAGTTCAAAGGGCAAGAAAGGGAGCAGCCACTGGAGCTTTGTGCCACCCAGTTAGCCCAGGCACAGCCGTGCACACGGCAGCCGGGAGGCAGAAGCAATTAAACGGGAGAATAAAGCACTTCCAGCTCCCCATCTACATGAGTGAAAAGTGAGGGCAACAATAACCCAGACCTCAAAATACGGTTTTAAGGGAACCCGAGTCAGAAGGCACAAACAGCTGTCCCTGCAGTTTTAGCCCCTGCCAGCCACACCCCCGAGATGTGCAAGAACACCTATGGTGGTACCAGCACCATGCACTCAGCCAGAAACACAGACACAGAATCACATGCAGGCTTTCCAATTTACAGAACAGAATCATAGAATTATTTAGGTTGGAAAAGACCTGTAAGATCGAGTCCAACCATTCACAAAGGCAAAGGTAAAGACACTGTAGGTACAATTTTCCTAAATGAAGCAGCTCAGTTGTTTCACTTTGTTTCCCAGTTAAAAAAAAAACAAAAACAAACAAACAAAAAAAAAACCAAACAAACAAAAAAAAAAACCCACAGCAGTACTATATAATATGAACTAATGGAAAATGGAAAATTTACTCATTTCATTGATAACCAGTGAAAGAAAAATTTTTAAATTTAAATGCGTTTTTAAAAAAATCATCTTAAGCCATTAATTTCCTATAAGTTTTAGGTTTTGCTTTCTGCAACTTAAAAATAAGTTTACGGTTCAGGAGGGGATTTTTGGTTTTGGGGGACTGCTTTCTGTTGTTTTTCTCCCAAGTAGGTAACAAAACTCGCCTATGGGATTAAGAGTACGCCAAGTTCCACCCAGAATTAATTTTAATGACCAACATTTTTAAACCCTGAAAACTGTAACCACTAATAAGCCCTTAACTCCAGTGGTGCTAGCAGATGCCACCATATTATGCAATTTTTAAAGCAAAAAAACATCTTTTAGCAAAAGCATTTTAATGAAGGTTCTATTAACTAGTCTCCTGGTACTGGGATAAGTCCCCTGGAATGTAACAGAAAAGCTTTCGTAGCTGGTTTGAGGTTTATTTCTGGAGAGGAGCTATGTACCACACTTGGGCCTGTTTTGGGATCTCCACTGGGACCCACCAGTAAGCTCTTCTCTCCTTTGTGTCCATTCCTCTGTGAACTACCCCCTGGCAAGAAAAAGAAATTTTATCACCCCTCCTTCATGCTACCAGATAAACAGCTGAGGAAGAGTCTAATGTAACTACTGCGCTGACATCTTGGTCTTCAAGCCTAACTGCAGGCTCCAGCTATAAGAAAAGCTGAATGGAACTGTAATCATTGTCTCCTTCCCGCAAGTCCTTTAGATACTGACAGCATTAGAAAACCTCATTTCTAAGTGACAATGTCAACAGATGTGGCAGAACTGGTTATGGGCAGAAGTTACAAGTATGCATGCAATAGGACAAGCCACATTAAACACTGTCTTAGAATAAATGTCATTGAACTCAATGGTTACTAATGAAGACTTTCATCCTACTATGCTTTCAGCAAGGGTTCAGCTACTGCTATGGCAACATCATTACGAGACGGTATTTTTCTGGTATAAGGAGACCACAGAAATCTTCATCAGATCTTCAGTGGGAAAATGAATGGAGGAGAGAACCACAAGCAAGAAAGAGTAGGAGCCACTCTGTCATCCCAACCTCTAGAAAGCAGCTAACTTCCCCCTCTGTCTACCTTTTCACCAGCTAACATGCCGTGAGTCTTCAGCCAGCCTGCACCCACAGCCCATTAAGGGTTAGGAACTGGCATCTGAGGCTTGGACTTTTCACTTAAAACTCAAATGCTCCACAGCCCACACCCCTGCAGAGAGAGAACAACTTCTGAGTGGCACTCTCTCGTACTCTTTCTTTTTCAAGGAGAGATGATCAAGAGCTGTAGGGGGAAGGACTCCACATTTTCAGAAAGTCAAAACACATTTGACAACTACCTATTTGGATATTATTCTTTTAGGAACATTTATAAGCCAGTAGGTCACATTCATTTAACAGCTTTTAATAACTACCACATTTTATCAAACACGCCACTAGGTCAAGGAACAGGAGTTAACAGGTACATCCTCCTTCTCAGGTATGCACAGTACACTTACTTTCTTCAGCCAGCGTGCAGTATTTTGGGGAGAAAGTGGAAAGGACCTACCTACAGGCTGATCTGCTGGGGGGAGATTCCCTTGTTAAAAGTCAACAACCCATGCTTTTGGGGCTCAACGGGATGAATTGCTACATTACATGCACAGAGCTACACTGGAGAATCACATACTTCTCTTAGTGCAAACGTATGTGCTCCCTGAGAGGTCTTAGCCAAAGGAAACGGATTACATCTGCTCTCTGAAGGCTGACCTGGCTCCTGGTTCACTTTTGGATGCCATTCCAAATGCTGATTTATAAAGCTGTATGGTGTACAACTCCGAGGGATTTCTGTCAACAGGGCTTTAATGAGAAGACTGAGATGGTGAGGTAGCTAAAGGGTCACAGAAGAGTCAGTCCCGAGTAGTGATGGTCTAAGAGACCAAATTCTCTTATTAGCATGCATGTCCACAGATTTGGAAAGAAAAAAAAAAAAAAAGGAATAAAACATAAAGTAGCACATCTTTTTATTTTGAAAGAAAACCAAGTCTCTCTTGCTACTTTCTACCTGTCCCGGACATTCCCTGAGCTCATCTATTTGGCAAGTCAGTATGACACCATGACCAAATCAATATAATCAGGAAGGCTCGAACCAATGACAGAAACATTACATTCACTATTATGCCAAACCCAGACACTCAGATAATGCCTAACTTGTGCTTTGCTGTCAAGCAGTACGCCCACTTACTGCATACTCACTCACAGGAGCCCATATCAAGTCTACCATCCAGACTTCCAGCTCAAGCAACAAACTCTATTTAAAAAAAAAAAAAGGAAAAATTAAAAATAAAAAAAAGCCCACACTTATGTTACTCTGCATTTTCTCTAAGTCTAAAAATTGGTAGAGTGTATGACAGGTCCACCCCATTTTTCTTAATGATGTTTTTATTATTCTTTCACTCAATTAAAACAGAAATGGATATTGCATCTTCTGACTGTATAATTGTTATTGTAATCTGTTTTCGATCACTGCTTGGGAAATGGGTCCAAAACAACATAAACTATCCAGAGCCTCAGAATACAAGTCATTTTCTTTTACTACGATACTTAAAGAGACATCTATCATGTTGCTCTGCTAGCATGTTTGTATTATGGCAAAAAAGTTATTTGTAAGTTGGGAAAAGACATTATGAAAATCACCTTTTACTCCAAAGTATAGTATAACTCATAATTTATAACTACATTTCTTAATAACCACTCAAAATAATAAGGCTGGAAATTGTGCACATCTAATTTTAATATATAAATAATGGAAATGCATATAACCCAAAATATGTTCAAAATATGAATTTATATTACTGTCAAAAAATAGGCTAGTTATAGTTTTGAAAATTATATGCTTTGTTTCCAATATACGCCTGTCAGATGAATTTATGACAAAACACTCTCTGTGAGTTTAGATTACCAGGATGGGAAATGTGAGTTTCCTCACTTACGTGAAGTTTCTGTCCAAATGCAGACAAAGTCAGCAACTTGTAGAGTGAAGTGTCGGCTATACACAAGTAAAGACAGACTAATCCAATTGCTTCTCAACATTATACAAAAAAAATAGAATATCTGAGAGAGAGAGAGAGAGAGAATATAACCTTGTGGCTGTATGCAGCTATACAAATCATGGAGTTTGATACAAGAAACTCCCCTCGCGACACTTCTTGCCAGATTTAGTACTTTTTGAAAAGATCTGCTGTCAATAGAGTGTCTTTTCATCTCAGCGTGTGTCTTTGGGGAACAAATAAGGAGGGAACATATTTAAGTGGGAGACATTTCTACTGCACTCTAAAAATGCAGTGGGCGTACGGTTATGTCAGGAGATGCTGCAGCTTCATATAAAAAATAGTCTGACAGGTTATTTTTATTAATCTGTTTCTGAGCTTTTTTACCTCGCTGACATTGCTACTAACAAGGCGCAGTTGTGCTCAGACTGTTTAATATTGCATGTCTGCCTGATACAAGGACATCAGTTAGAGCAAAATGACTGACAATTTTTACTATCAGCCAAGTAATTCTCTATTTAGAAAACAAGTCATGTACTTAAAGTCTTACCTAGAGCTACCTGTCTCTTTTCATCAAGTTCTTTCTGTTCCTTTCATAAAGCTTCTACAAATAATGATAATCTCTCTTTTTCTTAACATCACTGCATGTAACGCAAATAGTCACTCAGCATTGGCCAGGATATTAAAAATATCTCTTGAGTTCAGCAATGAGATCTCAAACCCAACAACCAGCTTATGATATTAGCACTGCAGGGCTCACACTCCACCTTTTAAACAATCATGCAAATTTTTTGTGGAGCCTTATTCCAAGTAGGAAAGCCTCCTGCAAGGAGTTTTTATGTAAGTTCCCGGATATTAGCAACATCAACATTCACATCTTTGAAAATCAAAGTAAGAAACACACACCTTAAAAATAAAATAATAATAATAAAAAAAAAAAGAATAACCTTTCAAACATTTTTTATACGGGTTTCACAATGTCAGGAGCCTTAAATTGCTAATAGACAAATGCTGACATCTAGGAGTATTTAAAAATCTTCAGGGGATACCAGCAGAACTAGTAAAGGTACTTAAAAAGAAAAAACAACTCAAAATACTAGTTTATGTTTTTACCAAGGTTCTTCAAAACAAAGGAAATAGAATTGGAAATATGAAATCGTTTTCCCTCCCTCATACTTGGAACAACGCAAATTGTCAAAGGACAAAGTACACACAACAGCTGCAATATGTGCTTTTGTACAAAGCGTAGGAACTGTGGAAAAAAAATTATTCCTACCTATAGAACTGTGACAATATGGACAACATGACTTGCTGGCTGAGAATGTAACACACATTAAAGCAGCCAACACTTCTGAATGGCCACGAGAACCTCACCTAGATAGCCTAACTATTCCCCTCCAAGTTAAACAGCAAAGCGCATTTTCTGTCTTTCAAACAACTAATCAATGTAAACTCATTTGTATGTAACCCCACAGCAAAGACTTCGCTGATGAGCATTCTGCAACAAGTACAAAGCCTGGTGGAGGGCAATTTTTTTTTAGTATGGCTAGAGGCTAAAAACCATTTCTCAAAAGCCATCAAATACTCTGCTGCCTTTTGTCAGTTGTGACTATTTCTTACATCTGCATCAGTGACACGTGTCACTGATGTCGGGACCAATGCATCTGATCCAGGTCATTTCATACAGTAGGGAATCAGTTACCACAAGACAATTTTTGTCAAGCCAAAAAGGGCATCGTTTCCTCGTTAACACGCTGGGCTGGTTTCAAAACCACTTTGAGCTTCAAAAGGAGAGCAGGCTTGTTTGGTAGTTACAGAGTCTAGATCGGGCACAGGTTATCTTGAACAAACCTCCATCGTATCAATTCAAAGGGACTTGGAAATACTTTATACCTTGACAAACTGGGCCTTTAATCCTAAAACAGCAGTAGTTAGTAATTTAACTAAATTATGATGAGGGATTGTAATTAAAGGCCTTACTTATCTATGCCTTGCAATTTGGGATTCGAAATAAAATCTTCTTAAGTTTTACAGATTTTCAGTTATTTTGAAAAGTTTAAAAATACAATTTAAAAGCAGGTTGGGGACTGCTTGATCACAAAAATAAGAATTTTCCTAAACAGGTCACACAGCTGTTTGGAAAATATAAATACAGGACTGCAGTAAAACTGTCTTCATTTCACAGCATCATAGATGCCATACTGTATCACCATCTTCTGTGTCAATGCGAGTGGCAAAAATCATACTGCTCCAAGTATTCTACTTGAGCTCCAAGTCGCTACTGTGGCCCTTTTCCTCCCCATTCCACATAGACAGTTTTAAGGAAAACAACAATAATGGAAAGTAACTGCAAAAATAAATATTCAGACTAGCACCTCCATGAAGAGTATTAAACTCTAGCACTATAAAAGGTATTTTAAAGTAACTGATACCATCTGAAAGCCTGTGCTACAAGCCAGAAATTTTAAATATTACATAGGTGCCTGCTGAAATGACAACTGGATTACAATTACGTTATGCCAGTTTTTTTCTACTTTTAAATCTAGATAAAATATTCAGCACAGTAAAATAATTTAAATAGAATATAAAGACTCCCCAGAGTTAAGTATTTAGGAAAGGAAAGAAATCTGTAAACCTCACTTTTAAGTGTTTATTCACAACAATAAAATTTAATACCGGTTTTCTTCCTTTGATGTCCGAATCCTTCATCTAAATGCTGATTAAGAATTGAGTAGATCTTTAATTTCTTGAAAATACATTTCCTCACTGGCATCTTTATAGTCTTAAATATAATTTTGCTGTGTTCTTCAGGCATAAAAACAATTCTGGGGAGTCACTGACAGAATCACCTTAACAGCAGTTTTCAAACAATCACCTTATAAATAATTGAGAGTTAATCTATTCTATTCTATCCTAGTGAAACTAAGAAAAGACAGGACCCAATTTAAAAAGGGGAGAGGTAGAATTAACACCGACTTTTTCAAGCATGTTGGCTCCTTTTCCTTCCTTTGGTTCATGATGAGAATAATAGCATATAGTTAACTAACGTGGCCATGGGTATGGGGTGGGGAGGAAGCGGCAAGATGACTTGAAACACTTCGGAACTGTTGCGGGGGGAAAAAAAAAGTCTTACTACAGCTAATCTTAAATCTTGAATTTAAAATTATCGGTGGCTTTCTGCAGATGCAACTTAGAGTCCCAAAATTACTCTAAACAGCAAATTATGCCTAGGTCACCAAATGGGTGGATACCCTATATTATGTTTAATGTGTATGTTCAATTGTATGTATATTTTAACCAACTGTATCTTTATTTTAATAACAGACTAAGTAGTGAAAACACATAAAGAAAGACTATTTTTCTACCTCAGCAAAAAAGCAGCTGATACACTACATAACCCTCCAGGAGTGACTGCTCTGTTTATTCTATTTATATGAGATAATCTGATTGCAAAATGGGAGTGAGGGGTGGAAATCAGCAAAAGGACCAGAAACTCATTTTTAACCATCAGCCATGAAAAAAATAAATAATCACTGTCTTGCTTTTCTTACTGTTTCTGTTAAATTAGAGGTCTCTTCCTCATCACCTAAAAACTAAGCATTTACATTTCCTCATAATCCCTATTGAATTGTAGCAAAGTACTAGGCAACATTTTCCAACTATTCTGCAACAGAAAAAAAAAAAAAAAAAAAAACAAAACATAAAATATGTTCACATACCTGCTGCTTCCTTAACTAACAAGGATTTCTGCCTTCCATGCTTCTGTACCTTGAGGTGTTTAATTCTTTCAAAGAGCTACATATTTTTTTCAGGCAGCCTGAAAATATTCTTCATCTAGGATCTAGGCAGGAAGACTATCTAAAACTTAACCTTTCACTTTACTCAATTCATAAGGACAAGGGAAACATGCTTCCTTACTCTGCTCAGGATGCCATTTAGAGCTTAATGTTAACTAACCGTTTAGAACGGAGGAGCAAATTTGATCAAGCTGTACTTCTCCGTCTGCACAGAAGTGGATTTTCTCTACAGTAAAGTACTTTAAATCCTTGTAAAAGATCTAAGAGGTAGCACAGACTCTACAACATTTTTGCAGAAATGTTTAGAATAGATTTTGACAAACAGCTCTTTAACCATCCTTGGATAACATTTCTGTCGCCCCAGAGATATATTAAAACAGATTTCTAACTACACCTTAGCAGACAAGACCGTGATACATCAGAACTTTACAGGGCTTACAGCCATTAGCAGCAGCGCTCCGAAGAGTCACTGCATCCATATTTCTGGTGCATCTGACTTCGTACAAACATGGTGACAGCTACTGATTAACATCCCGATTACACGATTCAGTTTGAATTGCCTGAAAGTTTTCTCCTCCATTAATATTCTGTAAATTAAGTCACATATTTTAACAGTTAAATGAATAAGAACATACTGCTATCAGACTGCGTCAAAGAAATCTAACCAGCAATTTTTTTGCAATCATTTCCTATCCCAAATTTGAATGTGTGTCTTGGCTGTATTTTGGTTCGACGTTTCAATTTCAGCAAAACCAAACTTCAAAACGGCTCATTCTGCATACTGGCATTTAAAGTTGCATTCAGAGGCTTCAGATGCTTAGTTTCTATGCTCTTCAAAATGAACACATATATGCACACATCCACTCGTACACAAACAGGTTCATGAATTGCAATCAACAATTTTGTAAATATAAGTTTCCTAGCCATTAATCATCCTTTTTTTTTTTTTTTTAATCCTTATGGAGTGAATTACTAACTGAGAGGAGACGCCAATTCTAGTAAGTGAATGTTACCCAACAGGGATATAAAGCTGTCAACACCATAGTGCTCTTGCTTGCTCTAAACTCTCTCCCAGGCTTCATATGTTTTTTAAAGCGATACTAGCCTTTTTTTTCCCAGGGACCTTTATAAGACCTGCTTCTCCTGAACACCTGAGCACTTGCGCTTTATTACATACAGGTTTTAAAAGAGACCGGTTAGATAACTGCTGAAACATTTTAGAAAGCACCGGGCTGCCCACCAAAACTGGACTCTAACACGTTGGACTGATGCTAACAACATCGTAAACAGTACAGAAACTTTTAAATCCCCTATAAAACACAACCGTTAAGACCCTGTTTATCTTTTTAGTGACCTTCACTAGTTTATTATAGCTGCTGTAATGGCCCTTTGAATTAAGCACATTCAGGTTGGAAATAAAAAAAAGGGAGAGTCATAAGCCAAAATTTCTCATGAGAACAATTGATTTTCTGTCTGCACTACAAAAGCTTATTTTAAAACACTTTTTCACTCATAAATCTAGACAGAAAGCTAAAAACACCTACACCACTATAATATTTCTCTATTTCTCGGGGAAGTCACTGGAAAAATAATTGTAGCAAACACTGCGATTATAAAACTTGTTACCAAAGGTCATCGGTCTCATCATAGCACCATAGTTGAGAGGTTATTGCTCTGTTCACAGGATTAAGTTCAGAAACAGGTATTATTACACCAAAAAGCCACTCGACAAGTAAGAAGGAATTTCAGCACTTGAATATCTAAGGCCCAAAATGAGAAAAAAAGCACAATTCCTAGCATCTTTCTTTGCTTTCAAAACCTTCAGGTATACTTTATAGAATAAAAAAATACAATAAAAAATAAAATGGTCTTTAGTTTCCAGTAAAGTATTTCACTTTTTTTCCCAATTGAAGTTCACATTCCACAAATACTAGTGCTTTATAAAGCATCAAAAATAAGAATAATCTGAAAGACTGACAACCAAAGCCTTATATGACAATTCACTATAGCTTTTGGTAGTTTCTTTTTTATCAAACACTAGGGACAATAAATATTAAAAATGCCTTTTTTAATATTTATTTGAAGAGAAGCTTTATACTAATTTGCCAGTAAATTAAAAGTAAGCCTTTCTGCGACCATCTACATCTAACCGCATTTCACAACTCAAGTGAAAAAATTACTAACACTACAGCAATCACTGCAAAGACACAGACTTCCAGAAATACCCGAAATGCTGGGATTTGCATTCAGCAGAAGATCACTTGGTCACACAGGTTCTTAAAGATCAAACTTGAAAAAGAACAGACAAAAAATATCTGGAAATCAGCTATGTTGATTTATTTTGAGAGTACTTCCATGAGGAAAAAAAAAAAAAAAAGAAATCAATTTTAAACAGCACCATTATCTTATTAAAAAAATCTGCCTTAACTAATTTAGTATTGAGCATTATGGAACCCAGGTAAGTATTCAGACAAGAATAATTTTCTTCTTGCTTTCAGTATCAATAAGGAGTAATGAATAAACTTTAATATGAATAGCCTAAAACCAAAAGAGATTGAGACTGTTTAAAAAGCACCAAGCAAGGGGGAAAAAAAAATTACTCCTGCATTTCCCATTCCACCACACTTTTACACTCCAGTCTACACCAACTTTATAAATGAGCTGAAGAGTAATGAATGAAAATGTAGCCTCTTAGAAGTCTGATTTCAGAAATGCAAGTCCATGTCTTAAGTGGAAGAAACCTTCCATAACTTGACAGGCCAGATTCAAGCTGAACCACGGATATAACTATAAAAGCTGGTGAATTTCTCTTGGCTAACACAGCTGCAATTAGAAAGCAATGTACATATTCCAAAACATTTAAAAACAGTCCTTTAAAATACATTTCTATAAATGCCACAAGGAAAAAAAAATTTAGCTCCAGTTCTAACAGTCTCTTTAAAATCAAGCAACTATAACACCTCAGTCTTGAGAAAGGCATCCAAACCTACATGTATCACTTTTTTATATAATTAACTAGTTAGTTAAAATTATTCAACAAATTATTTCTCCACCAATTTGTAAGAGGAATAGCAGTACAAGTCTTTCACTGCAAATTTGTTTCTTCTTTTTCTACACATTTGAAGAACACGGAGAAGAGGTTTAAAAACCAGACATAAAGTCATCCAAGAAATATAAAAATATGGTGAGATCTCTTACCCTTCATTAGGTACATAATTGAATCCTATGTTTTTAAAATAAAATAAAATCTGCAGCCCCTTAGCAAACTTCAGCAATTAGGAAGCCTATTGAGCCAAAGAGGTTTAAAACAAGCATCTAATGGTAAAATCGCTAAATAAACCTCACGTAATGGAGAGTCATGTGACGACCGTATCAAAGTATCTCTTGAAATGTCATTTACACAAACTCTTTGTGCATAAACAACTACATTTGCATGTTACCACTCCGCACATTTTAAAACACAAATACAGAGGTGTTTTTTTCACAAAGGTAACCTTACTTGTGGCCTGTCCTACACTATTTTGCTCGCAATGTCTGCCTAACTCCGAGACTTTTAAATATATTCTTCCTAACACGAGGCTGCACTGTGTTAAATGTGACAGCATCAGAGTTAAGATGAAAATAAAAAGAGGGCATTTAGGAGAAGTGACTGGAAAGTTCAGCCGCTTGGAAGAAAAGAGGAACAAAAAAAAAAAAGCAACTATGCATGTGACTTAAACATGCTCTAAACACAAAATTGACCAGCAACTAGAAAGCAAAGTAAGTATGAAAGTTGAAGTGTTCTAGAGTATTACAGGAATGCTGCGAAACTAACGCTCGATAATCATGCAGAAAGCTGAACCTTGCACGCATTTTGCCCTGTCCTCTTTTACAATAACTGCTACAAAGTGCTATTGACAGAAAGTTAAAAAAAAAAAAAATCCAACCAAAATAAAAATAATCCCTAAACGCAAACATCAACTGCCGTTCCCTCCACCACAGATACCCCGCTCTCGGGGCTGGGCCGGCCGGTGGGTGTAACACCCCGAACTTGTGTCACCCCCACCCGTGCCTGCCCGCTCCCCACCCGGAGGCGATGCCCTCCCGTGCTGGCCGTGCCCTCCGGCGGCCGCTGGCGATGCGGGGCGGGGGGGGCCGCTGCCCGCCGGCGGCGATGCGCCCGTTCTCCTGCCGAAAGCGCCGAGGGCTCTCCCCAGTCGCCCTCCAGCAGGGTCAGGCCCGGCCCTTTGGCGCGCCGCCTGGCTGGAGCCCGGGCCTAGGGGTGGCCTCTTTGGGACGGCGGCCTTCGACCCGCAGGTTCTGCGCCCCGCAACTCCCGGCCCGAGCCCTCCCAGCGACCCCGGGCACCGCAGCGGTGGGGCTGCTGCCACACGAACCTGCCGGTGCCCTGGGGCGCGGTGTGCCGACCCTCCCGCCACACACCACCCCTCGGGCACGCCGCTCCGCCCACCCCGGCCAGCGGGACCGCCGAGCCGGGCCGGGCCGGGCCGAGCCGGTGGTGCCGCCGTGATCGCGGCCGCACGGTTACCTCCCACGGGCTTGGTGACGGCACCGTTGGGCCTCCCGCGAGTGCCCATAGGGCTACCGTTCTGCTCCAGCCTGGCCACCTTCCCCGGTGGGGGGCCTTTGACATCGGGGCTGCCGCTGCCTCTGTCGGGGCTGTCCCGCAGGCAGGGGCTCTCACTCCTCCGCTCCATGCTCGGAGACGCGGCTCCCGCTGGCAGGTCGCAGTAGAAGGAGCAGGGACCTAGGGCGAGAGAAACACGGGAAGCTTCAGCGGCTGCCGGTCCCTGACGCCGACCGGCACCGGGGTTCCCGCATCGCGTCCTCCGGGCAGCTCGGCCGCGATGCCGTCCCGCTCCCGCCCCTGGAGTCGGTCCCGCTAAAAGCGGAGCGGTTCGGACCCGCCCGGCCCGCGGGTCCCAACCTGCCGCGGACGAGGACGGGCAGCGCTGCGCCCCGGCCCCATCGCCCCGGGCAGGCCGGC
>VZRU01002866.1:293154-305495 GCA_013398155.1 Pedionomus torquatus | reverse complement strand
TTTTTTTTTTTTTTTTTTTTTTTTTTTTTTTTTTTTTAATCAAACAACAGGTCAAATTAGTGTTTGTACTTGGAATACCATAGAGTGTGGTATAAATTATCATAGGCTCCAAAGCAGCTCATTAAAAACTTTAATCTGAAAATGTGGGAGCTGGACCCTTCTTCTGGGTCAGAATTAGAATTGTGGGCAAAAATCCTTATTATGGAGCTTTTTTTTCATCTTTTTGGTGCCACGGGATGGGCACATAGATCACTTGGAGGTTACACTTAAACTTTGTGAGAAGCCAATGTAGAAAGCAGAATTTTGGAGTGTTCTTGAAAATCTTAGTGGGTAAGAAGATGCGGGACTGCATACTTGACTGTTTGAAGTCTCCTATGAATGATTTCTTTACCAGGAGAAGTCACTGAAAAGACAGGGCATCAAAGAAAAGGAAGTATGTCTGAACCACCAGGTGTCCACTGCTGTTGTCTTCTGCAAATGGGAGTTTGAAGTTGTAAAGTGGTGGCAACACCTGGGAAGAACTTCATGGGATATGGGAGAAGACAAGAGAGCTGGATGGGGGAAGTGCATCACAGAAGACTGCAGTAGCAAACATTAATGAAACCAGGTCATCACATTAATGATGGAATAGTCTTTGAGCCAAATTCACAGGCAGATGACAGATTCTGTGATGAGATACCTGTAGAGTCTGAAAACCATCAAACTGAAGAATGGCTCAAACACTCGCAGCTGGGTACTTCCAGCTATAAAAGAGTACAATGTAATGGCAATGCCTCAAAATGCCACCTGCTCTCAGGAGGTGAGAACTCACCTCTGTTGCTCCTGAGTTTATTTTCAGTAGTCCACTGATGGTTAACCAGATGATCTTGGCTTAACAGAGAGCTGATTTTGATGACAGGATTGTTTCTACAGCTGAATTCTGGAGGGATTGTGTAGTTTTTCGTCTCTGCACTGCATGTGTGCCTTTCCAGGGAAGACATGGGAATTTCAGTAGACTCTCCTTCCTGTGGGAGATTAGAAAATTCTAGTGATCAAGTCCATTGCATGCTGCTACCATCCAGGAGAAAAAATTAATAAACAAACGTCCTCCACCATCAAACTGAAAAATGTGACTAGGCAATGTCTAGTGCTAGTCCTTGCTGCAATCCAGATAGTGCTAGATGAAGATGTTGAACTCAGTCAGTTGATATTTTAGGGCAGCCTTTGATCAATTTCCATGTGAATATGTTCAGAAAGCAAAGTTTGGTATTGGATAGTAATATCAAGGAAGGTAAGGAGCCAAAGAACAATTCACTATTAGCAACCTTTTGTAGTCTTGAAGAAGAAAGGAAATGTCAAATTGCAAGAAAGGGAGGATTTGTCACTCCTACAGTTCTTTTACCAACTGGAAGAGCAGAGATGAAATTGCTAAGAATTGGATGATGTTTAATATTTTTTTGTGATGCAAAAATGTTGAATTCTTAGAGTGAAATCAAGCTGTTTCCTGGCTGATGGAGGGACATTGCTTCTTTATTAAGTATTCCAAGAGTATGTGGTCAGTGAAGTAGGTAGGTTAGGTGTTTTTCAGCACTCAGATCTGGGCTGTCCTGTTGTCTGCAGATAGTCTGATGATATACTTCAGAGTCTGAGTAGCTCTTTGGTGTGAGATTTGATGGCTGGAGATGAAGAATTAAGTTTCAGTCGCCTGGCGTGTAGCCTTACAATAATCCCAGAAATGTTTTATGCTTCTGCTTCTTTGAAAAACATATACGTGGTTTGCTTTTACCAGTAACATATAAATGGATAAATCAGTAAATGGCCTCATGAGATTAACATTCAATTAATAGATGATTTCCTCTATACAAAGATTTTTATTAGCATTATGATTACTGAAAATAATTAGTCATAGAAGTCTATACTATCATCAAGTTGAAGAACATTACTGGATCTAATTAAAGCTAATGCGAAGAATTGGGTATTGCATTTTGACTAGGATGGTAATGCAAAATCCCACGCTCTTGTCAAATATGAGCTTCAGTGACATCATGTGGTCAGGACACACTTTGTTTCATTTGAAAGAAGGCATTTTCAAAACCTAAGAATGGAGGCATACTGCTTTGTGTAAACCATCCATGTGAACTTCATTAGGTATAAACCTAATGGCTGCGGCACGCCATCCGCTGGCATCAAAGATCACACTAATGACACAGACCTCCTGGAAACCCGATGCTGAGAAATTAGAGAGAAGCTGAAGAAACTTGGTTTCCTTCTTTCTCTTGAAGTGGTTCTTCAATTCAAAGAGGAACTAAAATTCTTCTTCTAGACCAGGGAATGGCCAGCTGAAGAAAAGCAGCAGCCCATTTTCTACTGCTGCCTCCAAAGCGTTGGAATACTGGAAGTAATTTCTGCCTACACTTGTGGATTGAGTTAAAAACATAGTTAGATACAGCAAGTTGTTATTATTCACAGACACGAAGAAGATATTTAAGGTAAAGATGATCATTAATTTCCCTGTAATGACTAATGCTTTTATATTCCCAGAGGCCTACCACTTCTTTGATGAAATACCTGCCAAGCTTTGGCTCACTCAGGGTTTCCTGCAGTCATAATGAAGCTATATTTGTACTTTCAGGGAAAAAATATCTTTATGATGTTGATACAATGCACATGAAGGTGTTATAAAGGAAGTGAAATGAGCAGGTACATAAATAGTTCAGATGAAATCACTATCCACAGCTGAAACTAAACTTTTTTTTTTTTTTTGAGGTTAGAAAGGCTTAGGTTAGAGTTTTATTTTTCACTTCTAGAAAAATGTTGTAGGAGAGCCTTTAGCCTGGTTGGTATAAAAAGTAAGATTCATGGGGAATAATCTAACAAATTAGCCAGTATGTAGATTCAGGGGACAGATTGACTTATTATTTAGCAGCTCATATTCCAAGCCATTATCCACAATATATTTGATGGCAAGGAAATTAATAAATTCCACTTACAGTGATAGGAAAAAAAAAGGGCTTAGTGTTTGTTGCTTTCTTCAGATTCTTTTGATGTGTATGTAGTTGATATAGGCTGTTGATTGTAGATGAATAGAGGAAGTCATTTAATGAAACCCGCTTTAATAGTTTTGCAAAGATAATCACATGTATCCAAAGAAGGTTGACTTTTACCTTTAACATTACATTGACTTTTACATTAACATTTTTATTTGTATTTAAAGAATGTAATGTTGGGACTGGTAATTTGAAAGAATTTTTCATCATTTTGTGTAGGTTGCTACTGCTGCTGGGTGTTAGCAAGTGCATCACTAATATACATTTAGAAGTTTTGAGAAATTGAATTTTTAAACAACAATTGTTGCCATCAGCTATTTTTTCCTCCCTATGTTTTTCTCACAGATCTCCAAGGAAAAATTAATATTTTCAACTTGCGTGTATTAAGATAGAAAGGTCTGAAAGGCAGACTTAGATGTCTAGAAATACCACTCATCTCATGAGTATTAGGTATTAAAATCTACGTGAAAGTAGTGGAATGAAGAGTGAACAGATTTGAAAGCTCACAACCCAGTAAATTCTAAAAATCTGCTCTTTCTTTGTTTAGATGGAAATTTCAGAGACTCGATAACACATCAACTGTGAGATAAGCTGGAGGTGTGAAACAGCTCAGTCTATCTATCTCCTTTTTTTTTTAATTTTTTTTTTTTTTTTACAACTCCTCCTTATTTTATTCAGGTGCATTTGCAGTCAGAAGCCTCTTATCAAATGTGTGCTTATAGTTGAAAATGACACACCTGCCCAGTATCTATGGTAACAAAGGCTCTTTTCAATCTCAGACTTCTTGGTACTCTTTTCTGCCTTTTTATTCCCGGGAAGAATAGATAATAACAAGTATTTTTAACAGTTTGTTTTAATTTCTGTTGCCATTTCTTTGTAAATTTCCTGTAATAATCTGAGCATTTTGTTACTCTATGCTTTTCTCCAGTGATTATAGCAGATTGACATTTGCGATGGTACAGGGTTTTTGTTTTTCTCCTTAAAAATATAATTACAAAGACAATAAATAGTAAAATAAATGTCTTTTTAGAAAAAAAGAAGGCCAATATGAGAGTTTTGTATAGTGTGTAATACTGCATCAAAGAATTCTGCTTCTGACTCTGACACAAGAAACTGCAGACCTATAGGGAAATTGCTTTATTCAAAATCATAAATAAACTCTAGTCCAATTTTTTTAGTATGGACTAACTGATCCAATGTACTAAGCTCTTTCTTCCGGCTGAAATTGTTGAAAAAGGGAGGGTTTGGTATGTCACAATATCAGTTAGTTTGGGTCACTCCATAGTCAATCAATAAAACATGGAAAATAATCGGATTAGTAACTTCCTCTTTATTTATACACCATGACAATTAAAATAAAATCCAAAACATAAGGTCTCTTTTTCCTCTTTAAACCTCTCTCACTTTTTCAGAGTTATAAGTACAGCCAATATTAGCTAAAGGAAAGGGCTACCATCTGTTTTGCCTGGTTCTGAGATTCTTTCAGCAAAATCAGAAGACAGCCTGGGCATATTTTGAGTTTAAGTGGTATTGTTTGTACGTTCTTTTAAATCAAGGTGAAGAGACAAGTCCCCCTGTAGAGTTCAAGAATCTCTTAGCAAACCAGATCCTTGTCAGAAAACATAACAATATTCTTTCTTTATAGTGCACTCTATTCAAGGCTACCCATGACATAAGGCTGCTATTCTTCAGTTCCTCCTGCTCTCCTATTTCTCATTTGACAAGCACCTTCCAACAAGTGCAAAATCCTTCACTTCTAAGAACAGTCTTTCCATTAAAATGTGATGTAATCGTCATCTATGTCCTACTTATAAAACCTCATAAGCTAATATACTCCACAAAGGTCTGTGGGTCAGATTTTGTCCCTAAGAGCAGCCATGTAAATCTCAGTGAGTGCACTGAAGTTACTGTAGATTTACACTGGCACAGCAGAGCAGTGGTCTGCTCTATTCAGTACATAATTCTTCAACCACTGCATCATTTTAATATGTTGTAGTAGGAATGTGATGATCTATTCTTTTGTTCTCATGATAGCTCATCCAATCTGGATGCAGAATATGCTGGGATCTGTGTAACGCTTTAAGGAGAGAAGAATTTCTGAAACAAAATTACTGAAACACATGGTTTAATCTGAGCCCATAAAGAGTTTTTCAAATGAAGATGTCTAACTTGGATGCAGCTGTGAAAAGAAGATCTGTAGAGGGATTCAAAGTGTAATATGGTCAAAGTAGCTTTCTGGGAGTACAAACTTTGCAACAGTGTCTTGAACAATTATGATCTGAGCAAGGGTACATTCAGAAAAGGCGCGAGAAGGGATGTTGTGACATTAGAAATGCAAAAGAGTGGTTGAGAGGATTCACATCTGCAAATGGCCTCTAGCCTAAAAGCTTAGGCACTCAGCTGAGAAGTGGAAGGAAAACTCGGAATCCCTTTCCTGTTTGACTTCAGAGCAGTGGAGATATGTAGTGGAGATTTTCCGGAGTTTTCCTGAGTTCTATGACCAAGATCTAATAGATTTTAGTTAGTGAGTTGGTCTTAAGGCTAAAGAAAAAGTACTTTGGAAATAACAGACTTTCTACCCTACTTCTTATTCAGCTATCTGGCTGGGCAAAAAATTACTTGCACATCTCTGTTGTTCATATTATATGTCTTTTATTTCTCTTCTGTGGCTAAATCAGCCTTCCATATTGTATCTTGTTTTCGAAGTGTAAACATGATTTTCAAGTATATGCAATGACTGCGGGTAAAAGGGTTAGGGCTGGATTGTGCTTGCATGGAGTTGGGTGTGCTTGCACACCACGCAGCTGGACCTTCTGGAAGAAATCCGTAGTTGAGAGGCACGAATGGGACTTGACGATGTCACTGGCTTAGGTGATAGCTGCTTTTTTCTCTCTGTTGAGCAATTTAGACCGTGCAGTGGCTGTTGAAGGCAGAATAGGTCAGGCACGGGAGTATGGGTATTTTGCTCGCATCTATGGGGGAACCTCTGTCCTTCAGATGTGAATAACATTGATTACCACTTGTTGCCTAATGTCTGTAGTTTGCTGGCCTTTTAATGGTCAACCTTCATGTGAAGGTTGACCTTCAGGACTGAAGAGCAGAGGTAGTTAGTGAATACAGTTGTAGGTGAAAATGCATACATACGTATATAGACATATGTAAATACTGAGGGTTTTTATATTTTTGTAGCTTTATATATAGACTGCACTTTATCACTCTTGTTTAGTTTCTACTTTTATATTACAGAGTCCATGGAGAGTAGTGATAGCAAGGAGCAGAGGTCAAAAATATTAATAGGATTGTTTAATATTATAAAATAATTATGGTTTTCAAGGTTATTCTAATATCCTAGTCAATAGTAATATCATCAGGGTGTCTTCATGTAATCAGGTTATGCTTAATAAAATATAGTGCTGAATACTCAAAATTAAAATTAAGATGAAATAGGAGAGGAAGATTGTGATAAAGAAAGTAAAGTTGTCATCATTATTTTATCAAATAACTTCTGCTGAACAATGGTGAGGCTCCACATTAGCTCAGTGGCCTCGTGCACAGAGGTCATCCAGAGATAACATGTCCTTCCCCATCACCATTTCAATTATCTGGTTGTTTTCAATTTTCTTACAGAGCTGGCATGGATTTTAGAAGCCACAGGGCTTACTGCTTGGAGGAAGACAAATTCTCTTCATCCAAATTATGAAACCATAGAGTAGCCCAGGTTGGAAGGGACCTTGTGGGAACCCTTTTGTGGAAAGGGAGCTTAGATGAGACTAAGATCTATTAACATCTGCCTAATCTCATGTTGAAAACCTCCAGTGATAGAGACCCTAACACATTCCTTGGGAGGAAATGAAACATGAAAAGCTACCCAGTTTTTCCCAGCTCTGAAGTGTGGGTGTTAATACTCTTCCTTGAAAAAGCTCCTTGAGAGAAACTCCTCCTTTTTCACTCAGTCACTTTCTGCAGCCAAACAAGACAGCAATCTACAAAGAAATTGGTAAAGAAGACAAAAATGAGTGGGGAAGAAGCTAAAGGCTGGGAGAATAAAGGAAATGATATTTCTAAGGGGAAGAGAATGTGATAGCTCAGGAAATAATGACTTGTTACTTAATAAATAGCATTTCTTCTATTTATTATGCAGTTAGAGCTTGTTTGGTGTCTATGAGGAAATAATTGATTTGACTTTTAGCAGGCACTTAATGAGTTATAGAATAGCTTTAGAAATCTTCATACTGTGAATGGAATTGTTTTCACAGCTGATTTGTGAAGACAGGCCCAGAGTTCAAAACCAAAAGTGAACTCCTCCTACATGGAAGGTTTATTTGGATCATTCTTCATGCTCAGCCCACTTGTAGCAATTGGATTAAACAGCCAAGATGAAATTTTTCTGCCTAAGCTTAAGGGTTTTTGAGCCTGAGGTGCTGTTGTAAGGTTCCCTTTGAAATTTTGTTTTACAAGTAGTTTCGTGGTGATTGACTATATCATATCCTATTGCATAGAAGAAAACGAGGACGTATTAACTGCGTTTTGGTGCACCGTATATTTCTGATGGATGCATTCAGAGCCATGATTTTAAGCTTCACTATATAATTTTATCTTGAATGATTAACATGTTAATAGAACATAGAGTTTGGGATTTTTTTTTTTAATTGTATGGAGACTGCAACACACAGAGAGTATTTTTGCTGCATTTCTACTCTGCTTTCAGCCTTGTTACTTTAAACATGAGGGGGAAAAAATCTCTTCTGCAGGCTTGAGGGCTTAAATCTCACTAGGGAAAAATGTGACTGTGGTCAGTTTCCAGGCTGTGAGTAAATGCTGACTCATTTAAAAGTAAAAGAAAATAATCTTTTCTCCCTAACTCCAAATGTAAGGGAAAAACTGGATATACGCTCTTTAAAGTAAAGATGGAGTTTTTTAATCCCCCTCCCACTCAGTTGATCAAGGCTTTGAGGCTGATTTGTAACTGATAGAGTGTAAATTTTGGGAAATAAGTATCTACAAAGACTGAGGTTGCTTTTGCACCATTTGATAAGAACCTGTGTGGTGAACAGATAAATGAGAAAATTACTTTTTTCTATCGTTATCCAATATTAATATATTGCAGGTGATTTTTTAGATGTTACACATCTCTAAGAATATACTTTTAACCATGAGAACAGAGTTTGCCAGTAAAAAAAAAAATCTCTTTCTAATGGATCTAGTAGATTGAAATGTGGCATTTTTTTTCATTTTAAAGGAAGCCAAACCTAATGCAATTGAGGGGTACAGACAGCTGAAGAGACTGACTGAAGGAACCAGTGTTTTAGCACACATAAGAAAACATAAATACCATAAATGCCATTTTTATTCACTGTCTGTGATTTATTACTTTTATTGCTGAAGCACTCAAGGACCTGAAGACCATTGTGCTAAACACTGCTCAGACTCATGAAGAGCATTTACAGAGGCTGGGGACAACTCGTGTCTTTGGTCTCCAGTGGCCAAAGGCACAGGGGCATCCAGTGAATGGGAAGAAATCCAGAGGGCAGAGAGGAAGCGGGCACCTGCAGCAGTGGGGCACTCTCCACATTTGCAACAACTGACTCAGGAATACAATGGACTTCTCCACCATTTGAAGCCCTAAATTAACTCAATATCTTTTGTAAAGGTACATTATTCCATCCAAAATTTGATCAGAGTTATGGGGTGATGATAAGTGCTCTGTGGGAAGCTAGGGAATATTTTTTTCATGCCAAAACAAAACACATGACTTCTATTGTGTTTGCAATCTGAATATATCACTCAGTCACCCTTTTCGAACTGTTCTTTTCTTCAGAATAACCAAAATTTTCTTCTGGGTAAGATGAGGGCCAGAAATGAGTGTAGCAGTCCAGCTGGTGGGTTACAGATAACGCGATCATAAAAATTAAAGTTATACTTCAGGTAATTAGGAAGTTTGCTTATTCTATCATTAATTGTGCAGCTGTTTAATTTAAATATAATCTGATTCAAAGTGCTAAAGTTTACTCCAAGCTGAACGCTACTGTTTTCCCTGCAGTCTGCAGCATTTTGTCAGGGAAATATAAAATCTGGAAATAAAAGGAAAACACTATTTTTTGTTTGCAAAATTACATGTTATGCCTATCTGTAATTTTTTTTTAATAAAAGGAACTTGAAGTAATGCAATTATTTCGACTGGGAAAACCCCTCAGGAGCAAGTTGTACACAGTAATTATGATTTTAGACTGAGCTGACATCTTTACTAAGTTCTGTGTTATCTTACCCTATATTAAGTATGTTCAGTTTTTGAAGTGGGTGTTTCAAATGTCTTCTTTTAATTATCACTGTGTAACCGGAGAAAAGTACAAACTCACAGCCCCACAAATGTGAAGACTGTTTTGATTTGGTTTGTTTTGATACTGTTTTTCACATATAAATCATATAGACACATCTGCGACTGAAACAGGGATAAGCCTCCTGGTGTTATCTTATTTCTTAATTGTAGGCTCTCATTTTCCAAGGCGTGTGTTGACTTGGTCCTTTCCTTATCATGCCCTCCTCTGCTGTTTACTTGCTTATTTACTGGCAAAGCTGCTTATATTTTAAACCTATCTAGGCAGAGCAAGCTTTAAAAATGCATGTCAGATTTGTTTTAATTCAGAAACCATTTTCTTTAGCATCACAAGTAGGCTTGCTCAATGTTTTATTTTTTTTCCCCATTTTCACACTACAGTCATAGAAATGCCTCCCTCCTCCAGATAACAGAAGGAGGCAGGTGTTATTGAGAATAGTCTTTGTGGAAAAGTGGAGCCATTATTAAAAATACTTTCAAATAAATGTCAGCCTTTATACTTTCTGATATTTAACCCACATTTCAAGTTCTATTTTTTCTACTTGAGTATCTGTGGTGCAAGGGGACTCTTTGTATCCAGTAGGATACAAAACAGAGCTGCTCCTGCTGCTACACTACTAGTCCTGAAGTCCCAGACTGAGAAAGTCTTGCAGGATTTTTGACTCTAAGCTGCATATTTTTCACCTGGCTATAACATTACGAGGAATAAAACCCTGTTGCACTGCCTGTGGCTGGATGCCCTTTCACCTTGGCACTTAGTGGTTATTTGGTGCTTTCCACAATGTCATATGCCACTTCATTTGCAAATATACTTCCAACCCTCTGAAGCAGAGACAGCTTTTTCCACTGATGGAAAAACTGAAAAACAGAGTGCTTAAAGCAGGAAAGACTAGTGAGACCAACAGGAGAAAGCCAATGCACTGACTATGAAGCTTCTTTTTTTTGAGCTTTGCTGTTTATCAGTTATTTGGGATATAAGAATAATTATATTTTTAAATAATATTTTGATGATCACAGCATTTTAGACATATTATTTAGACTAATGATAACAACCTGGGAAGACAGGTTAGTGCAACCAGTTTTGTTTTGCAGATGAAAAGTGAGGTTCAGAGAGGTTACATGGTTTGCCACAAGGTTACAACATACACCTTGTTAGAAGTGGGGCTGAAGGACAGGGTTGAACACTGTGCCCGGTGACAAACCAGCCTCAGCTCTGTGTCACAAATTTGAGAAAACATTTTTTCCTGCCATAGTATCTTGATTAGTCGACTCTTGCTTGGCAGTACATGTGGTAGCAGTGTCTCAGAGTACCAGTATCCTGTTTTGTGAACCTTTTAAAGGTCGTCTTCTTCATTCTGCACAGCTGTCATATCCTGTCACAGTTATTTCATGACTAAGTAGAAAGTATATTTTGCATCTAGTTTAAATGTGCCAGATAAAATGGGGGAATGTGAAGTACACGTGGATGAAACAGTAAAGGTTTTAACTCATAGGCAGTACCGAAGAGAATCTTCCAGATGTGATAAATCCGTGTCTATAAATGATTTATGTTGCAGTTAGCTGTGCATCCAGGCAGCACAAAATTAATAGAACAGAACGTGAAAGTTTTGGAAAACAAACAGGAGATAAAAGTATTTGAAACACAGAAACTGTTCTCCCTCACAACAGTAATTTTAAACCCTTTCGTCCTGGTAATCAAAAATATTCTGATAACACAAAGCAAATTTCAGAAGACTTCAGACCTAAAGAAATAGCAGGAATTTCCAGAGGTTTAAAAGAACTACCTTCCCCAAATACTTCTGAATATGTTTCTAGATAAATTTATAGTAAATCATGCATTTTGCTGAATTTTACCTCAACTTATTTATAGGCCAAGAGGAAGAGTCAAATAAGAATAATACGATCTGAAAACTTCTGAGTAACCTAAAAATATGCTGTTAAAGGAAAAATATAAATTACAGAAATAGAAGTCAGAGTCCAGTGCTTTCAATTTTTAAGGTGTATGCCTGTGAAATACATGCTAAATTCAGAGATCCATCCTGCCTGATTTCAGGAACGCTTACAAACATTACTTTGCATGTTACTGGTTGTCTGCTAGACTAACTACCATAAATAAGTAATGAAGAGTTCTGCGATATGGTGAACACTGTCCATTTTCTCATTTCTCCTTGCATCTGCACAGTCACTTAGTGCACGCTTTTCTGTAATTTTGTTACATTTAGAAATCCCCACGTTATTTAGAATTTCCTGTATCTACTTTTTTTTTCCCCAGTTTTTGTTTGTGAATCTTTTTGGTGAAAAAGAAAAGAAAAAGGTAACACTGGACAATGTACAAAGAACATCCCAGTTTACTGACTTGTTTGTGACTAATAACTTTTTTTTTCCTAGTAATATCCTCTTCATGAACTTATTTATGTTTTTTTTTTTTTAATATTTTTTCCTTGGAATTGATGTCAATAGAAACTTTAAAAAAGCCTGTCTCTTATGGATAGAAATAATAGACTGGCATATTTAATTTTTGCCTTTAGATATGTTCTTTTCATGCAGTCTTCTCTATGAGAAGTGTTGTGGTCACTCCATATCATTTGCATTCTGCAGACTACAGTTTAAAACTGATTTAATATGGCCCTATTTCAATTGTATGGATTTTTATTATCTGATAGTTTTAATGCTCTCCAGAAAGCCAGTTTGCTTTGTCTGAAATTTTAGTACTATTTTAAAATTTGTATGAAAAAGAGAGACTGTCCCTGTGGCAATGGGATGGCTAAAATAAGAATGAATAAGAATTAAAAAAGAAATGCCTGACAGAACACAAAAATCTTACTTTGGGTGCTGAGTGCAGGCAGAAATATGTGTGCAGAACTGGTGTACAGTTGGGTTTCACTCCTCCTTCTCTTGATCCCCAGAATTGTGTGAATCAAACTGCTTCGCTTCACTTGTCGAGACAGAGTTTTACCAGTTTTTTTTTTTTTTTTTTTGTT
>VZRU01002866.1:208178-293140 GCA_013398155.1 Pedionomus torquatus | reverse complement strand
TTGTTTTTTTTTTTTTTTTCCAAGGAGCTTTTCCTCAGGCCTCCTGATACTTATAGCAGTGATACTCTTGAGCCTGCAGCCATACAGAATCTTTAATAAAAAGAATGAGATTCTAGGTATGGCCCTGGGAATTTCCCACACTGTAAACTATGCAGGCAGATAGGTGTAAACCCCTGAGAAAACACTTGTGGAGCCTTCTGCAAATGAATCCTACAGACTTTGTGGCACTGTGCTTAAAATGCCTTACCACTGGGAATAACACTGAACTGGTAGTTTCACCCAGACTGGAAGCCACTGCTTAAAGTGTCATTGTACATCATTTTTCTTAGTGGCACCTCGAGCTGTTTATATTTCATTTAGTTTAATAGTTTGTTTTCATGCTGCTGCAGATTTGGCAAACAGTTAATTTAAAAAGTATTTAAAAAGTTTCTGGGGTTGAGGAAGTGTTGTGGATGCCGGATTCTTTAGGGCTTGAAATATGTAAGGTTGTTTTTTTTTTTTTTTACTAGAAGTTATATTTGCTAGGTGTTTGTGCTAAAATTATCCACAGTGAAACAGTTAATAATAGTAACGTGAGGGAGATAAAAAGTGCAGTTCACACAGCTTGGAGTTATCACCTCTACCTCTTTGTAGACCTGGGAGGATGTAACACTGTATTGGATTATATTCTGTTCATATTGTTAAATTGTTAAAAATTGTGAAGGAGGAATACTTTACTGTGATCCTGCTGGTTTTGTAGCAAAGAGGAAGAGACACGGAGCACTTAAATACCAAGATCAGGGCAAGAACAACAGACTGAGCTAACTGGAATGAAAACCTGGCTGTAACACAGAGACTTCTGGAATTACAAGATGTCCCTTTCCCATCTTGCTGCTTTGGGGTATCTTTAGGAGAGTGTTTTTAAAGTAACTTAGGAATGTGCCAAAGTCTTGGCTTTTTGGCCTGCTGGACCACTCACCATGGGACTTCCATTTACATCTTTATATTGTTTCACAGATAGGACTAAACCTATTTTTTCATTAATTAGCTTGTAAGCTTTTGTGGCAGGGACCAACTCACTGTTATGTCTCTGTACAATGCTTAGTCCAATGGGATCATTGCTTATTATTCATATCAGAGCCAGCTTAACTCTTCTCAGCAGTGTAGGCAAAATTGAATTTTGTTGCCCCTGGGAGAGCTGACAGGGTCGGCAAGGTTTTTCAAGGGGATATAGTGTGGGGAGCATTGGAAGGCTTTCGGTATTGGGAGTGTCAGTATGTTTGAAATGATTGTGAGATGTTTGGGGATGCTGTAGAATAAGGCTGGAATATTTTGCCTACCTAATTCCTGACCTCCCTTCAGCTTGCCCTGCAGAAAAGCAGGGGCCATGCCTCATGCTCTGTCTCACAGAAGAAATTTGAGGCCAGAGGCAGGGATGCTAAATGGTGGCCCCTTCTTTTGCTGTCTGGCTGGGATGAAAACACCCCATGTGACATGTGATCCACAGAACTGATGCTTTCTAAGCAAAGGAGTGCACACAAGACAGAAATATGTCACACACTATGGTGATACACAAACAATTAAAACCTACTTGAGGATCAGAGTAATGTAGTCCCTTTTGTTTGGGCATCTTTAGCTTTGCACAAATCATCCCTGCAATCAAAACACAGACTGCCGAAGAGAATAAATTAAAGTTTTATTGGCAACACATGCACAAAAAATGGCTAGGCTTTAATGAGCTGTGAGGCTAAGCATTAGCATCCTCACTACCTAGAAGGGTTCTTGCCATCTAGCAAAATCTCTACAAAAGCCAGGAGAGACCTCTGTGGCTTGTTGGAGCTCCTCCTGGGTGGTTCTGAGTTGCCATCTTCCACCCACCCCAACATGGACATAGATGCACACACCGCCACCAACTGAGAAGCTCTTGGCTCTCAGCTCACTCCTGACTGAATCCTCAGTTTTCTTTTGTTTGATTGTTTTATTCTGTTATACCTTTCCATGGTGGTATCTTTCTCTCTGTAATTTTATCTTTCTACAGACTTTCTTATAGCTCTGTCTCATGATTGTAACAATTTCCAAGAGATTGGATGGCAATAGGGTCTGGGGTGGCTGCTGTAGTAGAGGTTACAGTAGGGACATTACCTGAGCTTAACTGGTCTCTAGTGTGGGCTGCATCGGCCTCACAGAAGCGTAGAAATGAGAACTGGGTATGGGTCAGCAAGTTATGGAGTGAAATGAAGGTGGAGGAGGAATGGAGACACTCCAATGTGAGCTAGTGTCACATTTTTCAGACTTACAGACCTTGCTTAAGACCTTGTCATGCTCCTCAGTAATATAATATCAAGCAGGTACCGTGAGATTAAAGCGAAAGCAGAAACAGTGTGGCTCATAAGTACAGTTCTAATGGAGCTTCCAAAATCAGAACTTTTTTAACTTTTTTTTTTATTGCAGAGCATTAGGAAAGTATGACAAATGGTAAGGTGACTGAAGCAAACCGTGTTATCCATAGTCCTTCAGATAGGTCACTTGATTGTGAAAGAAAATAATGTTGTCTTTCAAGATTTAACCTCACTAAAATAATAGTAAAATAGTCTGGGTCAGAAATACTTACTGCCAAAAATATGCTAGCTCCATCTTTTCATTTGGGGGAAAAATAATTAAAAGCCTGGTTGAAAAGGTATACTCTTCTCCATGGCTACTGCTATTTCAAAACAACAATATCAAAGGTTTTAATACTTTTTCATCCCTATATAGTTATTTGATTACTTTCAAGAAGAAAGGGAAAGTGTCTTAAAAATATCTGGTAACATAAAAGGTAGACTGTGACCAAATGTTTTGAACTTTGAGAGTTTGTTATCCTTTGCAGCTGATAATGCTAGAATTAACTTACAAAGGCACCAGTCTGACTGCAGAATAACAGAAAATAAGAATAAATATTTGCTTTCGGTTTTTGCCCTTTTCAAAATATTATGCATAATATAGCGAAATAATAATTACTTATTATCATATAACAGAATTCTGAATATTTTTTCTTGCAATATTACTGATATCTCAGTCGGCCACACTTTAAAGCAAGAGAAGGATGATGTGTGCACATGGGATAATTATCCTCATATCCTGTAGTAGAAAGGCTCTTAAAAAATGTTTAATCTATAAATTATTTTTGTTACATGTCAAGTGAAGATTGCTCAATTTTGATCTTACAGTTCTTTGAGAACTGTGAAAAAAAGATGGGCATGATTCAGAGTTAGTTAAATGTTACCTAGGTTTCTCTCACAGAGTTTTGAAACTTTTTCTGTTTCTAATGCTGTCTAAAGTCTGAACATTGCTTGATTTTGACATAATGCATTAATTAAAGGATAGGTTACTGCAACATATTTACAAAAAGTTCTTCTCTCAATATTGTAACTCATCTGGAAACTAATACTGATAGAATGGAAAGGAAGGAAAAGGGTTGTATTCAGTATTTGATTTCTGAAAAGAAAATTACCAGTGTGTGTATTTCCATGCATACTATACTGGACTACATACTTCTGGAGTCTATAACTACAAAATTGCCAATCTTGAAATCCCTTTTTTGCCCTAAAAAAAAAATAAATCCTTGTTTTTTTTTCCCTAAAAAAAAGAATTTTCTTAAAAAGTTGTGGAATTTGTATCTGTTTTTATCTTCAAATACATCAAGAGTGAGAAAAGCTCATTCAGTAAAGCATGTCAAGGGCTTTATGGATTTATTCAAGAGAAGATGGATTAGAAAATTTAAACAATTATTTAAATCTGATTTAAATAACATATTTAAGCACGGAGTAGCTAAGTTTAATACCTGATAATAGTAGAAATGCACATCTTAGAGAAATACCCAGAATATTAAGTAAAATGCTCTTTACCTGAATAATCGGGCATTATAAGGTTTTGTTCTTGTGTCTCCCAGAAGTTACCACCCAACAGGGCGGCGTCTTGCCTCCCCATTCTTAGAAACTTTACAAGTTCTACGTACCCAAAACTGTGGTCTCCCTCTTTACTGTGGTGCTGCTCTTCAAATGCTAATATTCTAGCTCTTCTTATTAGTTTAGTTTTCACTCCTTATTTGTTATTATGAGCACAACAAGTCCCAAGCAATGCACTTGTGCAAAATGGTACCAAAGAATAACTGAAACCTGCTGGAGTGGTGCAGTAGAAAAAACGAAGCTTCCAAGATGTTATAATTAACTTTGACATGCTAATAGTTATTCAACACAGAAAATGTTCTCTTTCTTATATAAAAAATAATTTGGAGAGGGGTGGATAATGACAGAGAAAATATGACCTTTTCTAAAGGCACCCACTCTCATCATGCAAATTTGAAACTACAGTAAGTCGCAAATGTTTCCTGCTTCATAAAGGGAGCTTGTGAGGAAGAAGCATTAATTTCTACCTAATATATGGGGTACGTATCTCACATAGAATATTATCAAGAAAAACTCCTGGTAAATGTGAGCCTTTTGTCTGGCTGGAACATATTAATGGGTTAGAGAGAAAATATGCTGAACTTGAGAGGGTTTTTTTTTGAAATTTGAGTTAATTCATCTTTGAGTTTCATATGATTTCCTTGAAAGACTATTTATACGGTATTTTGTGCATAAATGTCTTGTGGACTGGTAAGGGTTTTGCTTTTGTTTTTGGAAACACCTTGTAAACTCAGTCTCGTTGCAGATTTTATCAGTATTTAGTTGATTACATGCATGAAGGAAAATATGCACTTTCTTTTCTCTCTCCTTTCCTCTCATTTTTTATATGATATAGGCAGATATCCATCCATAAGATCTGTTTTCAGACATACACATTTTTAAGAAAATACAATTACCAGTAGAAATTATACATTCCTACAAGTTAGAAGATAATAGTATCAGAATCACATTATATAATGATACAAAGGGTTTATGTAACATTTATTTATACATATATCTGGTTCTTACTATTGCTATAAGAAAAATAAATGAATGCATTGGAAGTAAATGAATATTTAATTAAATATGGTTCAGACTTCTCTGGCGAGAGGGTGATTCTCTTGATAGGGGGATTTAAACCCTTATCTCTGCTTCATGACTTTGGACATTACCTTCTAGTTGGCAGCAAATGAGAAATTTAAGAGTAAACAGCTACAAGCAGGCAAATATTGTAGACAAACCCAGTTGCTGCTGCAGTTCTTCTGTGTAAAAGCTTCTGAGATATGATTAAAGTTGAAACCTAAATGGAGATAAAACAAATAGGCCTAAGCTAAGTCTAAAAGGTAAAGCAGAAGAGGTTTATTTATTTTTAGGTAATGAGATTACTGCTTAAATTGCATTTCATCTCATTATGGGACTGTTAACGTCTGTTACCTCTTTTTCTGACATTAAGTTACCATATACAGCAGATTCCAGCTAATGATTTTTTGAGGGAGACATTTAGGACATTTCCTAGGAGAGGTTATATTCATTTTTTCTACTGCAGAAAAAGATTAAAATTTTTTTGAACATACCAGTGAGTTAATTTATCTGATTAAGGACTAATTATGATAACACGGTCCCAGTGATTAGCTACCTTCAACATAAAATTTGACTTTGTATATTACAGATCTCTAGATTAAATAGCTGAATAGTCTTTGACCTGGTATTGACCCGATGCTTTGAAAGTAATTATTTTTACCAAGGTAAGGGCAATTTTATGTAGGGCCAAATTCTGCAACCTCAGTTCATGCTGAGCTGCAAATTCTTTCAGTCAAATTGCTCGATAAAGTGTATATTACCATTGGTGTACAAAAGTATTACTCCCCATTAAAGTGATCAGATCCCTGTATGCAAATATTGTGTTGAAGAGCACGTTTTTCTCACAGATGAAAGATGCTTGTTTCTTTCTAAATCGAAAAGTAGTCTTTTATACACTGAAGTTCATAAAAATGAAGCTGACCTTCTGGTACTTTTTGTGGGAGTGAACCATGTAGTTTAAACACTTATTAATCTCTTTGTAAGTGATATGGCAGGATTCTGTCACAACAGGTTGGAGCATGAAAGTAAATTAATGTTTAAACCAGCTGAAAACATTCCCGGTGTCCTGATGAGTACTTCAGTATAGCAGAGAGCTTACTTTTCATATAAATAAAAATACATATCAAATTATAAGACCTTCAAAATCTCGTGACAAATCCAGCGGTTGTAGCAGAATGTCATGAGAGAGCACTGAGTTGGATTTTGACATTATAGCCCAGATTTTGTTCTTCTAGAAAACAAGAGTTCCCATTTCTCTGTAGTTTCTTTCTTTGCCTTTGGATCTACTTATAGATAATCATTCCATAATAAAATAATTATCCATTAGACAATCTGAGGGAAACAGAATGCCAAGACAGTAGCAAAGTAGTTAATAATTCCAGCAAAATCTCTATAAAGTGTTTTGTGAGTTAAGTGATTTCTCTTTAAAAGAAACAGGACATATCTACTTGACATAAGAAATGCATTTAAGGGAAAAAAGGTCAAGGAGGAAATCTCTGTGTTAATATGACCCCATTTAAATGCATCCACTTTCATCTTTTGTAAATTCTAAACCACAATAATTTGCAAACATTTCCTGCTTCACAATAGGAACTTGTGAGGGAGAAACATTTATTTCTGCCTCACATGTATCTGACGTGGTTGAGAAAAATTCCTGGTAAATATAAGCTTTTTGTCTGGCTGGGGTGTATTAATGGGTTAGAGGAAAAAAAATTATTCGCTATTTATTTTTCGTTTTGTTTGGATATAATGTTAATGGCAATCCTGATGATACCTGTTAATGTTTGCCTTGGGGTACTGAAGCTATATTGTTCAGGCTTGACCATAGTGTTTGAGATGGAATAGACTTTCATTTAGCTGTGTATGTGTAGTCCGGTGTACCGAGCTGAGCAGATATGATGTCTAATTGAAAAGAACAGCTATGTAGCCGAGAGTAATGTAGATTAATTAATGTAGTGTTATTGCTAGAGAATTGTTTGTGATAAATTTTGTGATTATTTTGAATACAATAGAAGTATGAGGGACTGGATTGTAATTGGCATGGGGTTGAAGGATTTCCCAGTTTATTTTCTATCACTGTTGCATTTTCCCCCCCTAAATTGTTTGGATTTTTTTGTTTGTTTGTTTGTGGTTTTTGTTTGTTTGGTTTTGTTTTTTTCCCAGAACAGATGTTTCCTCCTGCACTTAGTTTTGGTAAATGTTTTAAACACTTGACACATAATTGTCAATGTGCAAGTAGATTTTATGTTGCTTTCAGTAAAATTTTCTCCTATATATACCGGGGCTGCAACTGGCTGGCCAAACAGGATTTGTTCAAGTAAGGATTTCAACCTGGAACAATAATGCAGCTTTAGCATCTTCCCCAACAAAATCCCATTTAATATCCTTAAATTATTCTCTTATGTCAGTTTCGATTATGTTACGAGTACTATACAGCTGGAAACAATGTTACAATAATAATATGCTATGTTCAGAAAGTATTAGAAATTTTCTCTAATTAGTTCAATTTGTAATTTAAAATATTAAGAGAGAAAAACAGTGGGGCTTTTTTGAGTAAATTGCATGTAAAGGATGACTGCAGCAATATTAGTAAAAGGCAGGAAACTATATCATTGCTAATCAATCTAGAGAGCTCTGTCTCTTACAAATGTCAATACAAAGTTAAGTGCTAAAATAATTGTAGTGTAGGCTTTCTCATAATTACTGTTGTTCATTTGGTATGTTGTGCAAAAAAAGAAAGGAGGAATTTGCTTTGCAGTCAGCAGCCGCAAATCTCTAAGGAGAAGGAAAGAAGATAGCAGAAGGCTGATAGTCATCCATCATTCCTGACAATTTCACAGCCTAGAATAACTTGACAGAGACCCAGAACAAAATGTTGTTGAGAATTGAATGCTGCTAAGCTGAGTGAATTGACTTTCTGATGTCAAAGCAGGACCTGCTTGAAGTGGCTGATGATTTTCCTTTTCTGATTTCAGAAACACTGATGTTTAAACTGCCTTTGATATGAATGCTCTGAGCAGATTTAGAAACTGAGGAACTGTTTTAAAACTCTCTCTCTAGATCTTTTTAATGACTTTGTAAGATGGTTCTGGTCAGGAAGTGTGTGGGCTTGTATCACACCTGCTATTGAAGGGGATTTTATCTTTTCATCCTCTTGCTCCAGACAGTCAGAAGCAGGCGAAAGGAATCAGAATTGTTCCTAATGTGTCTTGAAACAAGACATTTTTCAAGACCTGGCTCACATCGTCTCAATTTGTCTTTGGGGCTGTGCTAGCCACTCTTTTACTAGCCTTGGAAAGGTGGGTTCAATTTGTCTCTATCCAGAACATGGGAATGACTTAACTGTATTTGAATCCCCATTTTTTTATTTTTTATTTTTAAATTAAAACATTTTTCCATTGTGTTTAGAATAGGTACAAAACCTCTTCGTTATAACACTAGAATGATGTAAGTTGTTACATAATCTTTATTTAAGTAGCACTGGTATACAAAAGAGATAATTTTCCAGTTATTTATTTAGAAAAAGCATGATATTGGAAATGTTCCTAAATTATTATAATTAGACATTTATTTACCAATAAATATTGCCAGTTTTATCTACTATTCAAAGACTAACCTTCTAAATTGCTTACAACCATTAAAATGCATGAGGAACACTAACTGCAGGATTTAAATGGAAAGAGCTCTTGTTTTGTAAAAGACATGTTATATCTTAGAAGTGTAAAAGAAATGGAATGTAAATAGGACGTGTGGGCTAAGCGTGCCATCGCTGATCAATAATGCAAAAGGCTTAGCAGGTTTATTTGTAAACCTAACGGCACAGATTTAGTCAGAATGGGGCCTTGTACTGTACACGCAGGTATTTAAAGGTTAGGAACAAGGAATTTCATTAGTCTGGCAAATCCTCTGCTGTCACTCCCCAATCTCTTTGAATTGTTTCCAAATACATTCTCACATTTCTGTTGTGCTTCTTTTTTTTTTTTTTTTCCCCATTATTTATTTTTTATTAATGGATGTGCTACTAGTAGAGTGCTTCACTGCTAATTTAACTCCATTTTAAATTGGCATAAGGAACAGACATTTTCAAAGTGCCTTGATTCCCAGTAATGATATTATAGCAACTATCTTTATGTTAATGTAGTTATAGCTTGTATAAAAAGGTTACAGTATCAAGCCTTCTAGTCTACAACGTTTCATCTCCGTTTCCAGTTCGCTTAAAAAAATAATGATGTATAATAGACTGATGCATAGATCCAGTGTTTTTTGGTGTTTGCTACAAGGTTAAAGCCTCACTGAGGGATATAAAACTGAAAACTGGCAAGGCAGTTTTGTTGTATCTTCATGCTAAAACCCCCAAACAACCCAACACCTTATGCAGGATAGCGTGGTCCCTTCCCCCTCCTTCCTCTCCTTTCCCTTCCCCTCGTCGCAAGAAAGAAAAAAGCCTTAAGCTTTGCTAAGAGTTAAAGAATAACATATTAATAGAGAAAAAAATCTAGACATTCTCTCATTTGAAACTTGGGATAATTGTGTTCTGCATTTGTCTAGAGGTCTCACCTAATCAATATAGCCTGTGCAAGAAGAGGTTTCTAGGGATAAAATAACTGTCATTGTCACATACTCATCAAAACTTCTTTCTTCAAATGATATCAAATATTTTTTTCTCTCATTTATTCTGTTCCTTTTCAATAAATCAGATGTGGGATCTTCACTGAAGGTAGTTTTCAATGAAGCACTTGTGTCCTATCTACTGGCGGTTATTTTGTAGTAGGTAGTTATATGCCTTCCCATGATGTAAAAACACGCAGAAATCTTTTTTAGACGGACTAAATGTTTAAAAGAATGGATATATTTGAATTTTTATACAGATGTCAAAAAAGAATATTTGAGGTTTTAATAATTCATTATTTTCATGTACTTCTTAGTTTTAGGCTGTAAAACAGAAGTTTGTTTGCAGATTGCAGAGTTTCTACAAATGCTTTTCAAGTGATCTGAAGTTGTCATCTGTCTGACAAAGATATTTTGTTTGAGATACTCATCATTTTGTGACGTTTGTGTTTTGTTTACACTGTTTCAGTAATTCACTTCTGGGACTAAAACTTGCTTTTGAGGTTTTGGCACACTGCAGGATGCCAAAAAAGCTTCAGATTCTTCTGTATTTGAAAGCTTTTGGGCCATCAAGAGATCAAAAGCTGCCAGAATCAAACCTGAGATCTGCCATTATAAATAAGGCACTGACAATTCTTATTGTGAGAGGTCGTCCCAGGGGTGAGAGAAGCAAAGAGAACTGAATTGCCCAGGCTTTTTTTTTGTGAGAGAAATCTGTATATGCGATGATATATTTCTTTGGGAAACTTATATACATATAATACAAAGAAGTCTGATGTAGTAACTTCTGATGCTGAAATACCCTTTTAGCTCACTTAATCATCTAACAAGATTAAAATAAATCTTAAAACCCGGTTGTGGTCAGCAATACCACATTCTTGGGACAGGACCGCCCTGGTTTTGAACTATAATTTACCCGCTAATCTTGTATTTATGTACAGAAATTTATGAAATGCAAAGGAATATTTTTATAAACACTGAAAGAGATCTTTTAAATTTACTAGGCCGTTTCTCAGCTTTACATGTCATGCATATATAGCCATAATTTTTTACCAGTTACAAGTAATACAAGACTTTTCTGCAAAAATAAGGAACTACAGTAATTCAAAATAGTTACCTTGTGTTTGTAAAAAGATACTCTTCCCAGATGCATTTCAGCAGAGCTTTTTTAAAATAATAAACATGCTGTTAATGTGATTAAAACCCTGAAGCTATTTACAGAAGACTTCATATATGTTTATACCTGAATATTTTCCTGTTTGTTTGCTGCTGGTAAGGACATAATGCAAAACTGCTGTAGTTATCACGTTAGAACTTAGCGATAAGATCATCCAAGCAAATGTCTAGAGCAATGTTATTTCAGAACGATCTATAAGAATTGTTCAATAAAGAAAATGTTCCTTATATGTATAATTCAGCTTTATCTTTATTGATTTGTTCATATTTTTAATAGCTTTTAGAATTGTCAGTGTTCTAGTAAAATATTGTGTAATTGGGTTTATGGTTAGTGTAATAGAGTTACAAACTTGGACAAAATTTTAATCTATCCCACAAAGTTGGTGGTTGTTTTTTGTTTTCCTGTAGGCATGCTTTTTTCAGTCAATTGCTTGAGGAAGAAAAGTCTTAAAGCATGAGCTGTGAGAAACAATATCAGAACAGGAATTTTCTTTCCAAAAGAGGGTACCTCACTGCCGTATCTTTTTGGAAGATGGACATTTTTTAGCAGAGGAAAACTTTCCTGATTCCATTTTTCTGTCAGTGTTTCATAAAAGTTGCCATGGTGAAGTCAAATAAGCTTACAATAGTATTAAACTGCCTTCATACATAAAGAAGTCAAAAGTGCTCCTTGATGTGAATGAATTATTTATCTATTATAGATATTGATCAGAGTTCGTGGGGTGGGCAGGTTCTGCATCTTGTGCTGCAATTGCCACCTGAGGAAAGAAGGTCCCTATTTTTGAGAGTTTTTGGTGGCAAACTTTGTAATGGGGCCACACAAGAGCAAGTGACTCAGCTTTCCCACTCAAGGGATCTTAGCAGCTGGGATGAAAGCGTACTATTCAGAGTGCTTTGATTTATGCCAAGGAAATCCCTAATGATCCGTAACTGGGGCAGTGCTAAGCCATGTATTTTACCCTCTTGAGACATGCTGTGTGCTCTTCTTGCAGCTGAAACCCCAAATCTGAATCAATACTTTATTTCTCCCAGTCACATTTATGACTTAAGTCTTCATTCCTGGCATATTGAAAATTCCTGTTGAAATCAGTGTCAAGTGTGTAAGAAGCACAGAACAGCATTCTCCCCTGTAATAGGTATTTGTGTTTTGTTGACAGATTGCTGGCTCAATTTTGTAGGAAGCTCTTTGTTATTTTTGAAGCTAATATTAGTCTTTTTTATTTATTGGAAGTCTTCTACTCATGCTACTACACATACTTCTTCTTGTTCATATTTTCCTGCCTCCTTTATGATAAGTAGTTTCTTCCCCCTCCCAATGCTTGGACATCAAAGCAGCTTTTGCAGACTTTTGACTTTGTGATGCATTGGTATAGGCTGGCTGTAGGAACAATGCTCATGATGTGCTAAGTATAGATTTAAGCAAAATCAAAGGAGGACTCGTCATATGCATTGAAGTTAGGAAAAAAAAAAGTGTAAACTGCATTAATGTTTTGGGAAGCAGCATTTAAATGATACTCTGGTAAACTAAAGCTGATTAGCTGTGATTACTCTGTAAGGGAGCTAAGAAATATCTTCCATGTTCGGTTGCAAATATTTCTGCTATTAATGTGTATCTTCTGCTGCTACATTTTTGAAATTCTAGGAAATCTGAAAGGAATTATATTTACATATTCTTTTCCAAAAAACCTCCTGAGTCTTTTCCAATGGGAAAAAATTGAACAACATAAAGTGTGAACGATCTCTTGCAGCATTATGGTTAATATTGAGATGTTGTATTAAAATACTGAGTTATGAAGCAATGTTATCAATTTTCACATTTCCCCAGAAGGTTTTTCAGCAACTTTGAGTATTCCATCAAGCTGGTATATAAAAGAGTGCAGAATTTACCTGGTAAAATGCACCAAGCATTTGTAGCAGCCTCATAGCTGTACTCTGCTGCTGTTGTTGCTTTGCAGAAGAAAAAGCAGCCATTTAAACGCAATGTTTTCTCTACCAAGAGGGCACTTTGAAGCAGATTTCTACACCAGATTTTGGAAGCCAGCTGAAGTAGAATCAAACCTGTAAGATATTGAAAGGGTCTGTGGTCATATACAATATGATTTCTTCAGAGAAGGTGTCCAGCACTGTACCATGTTTATCTCTTTTTGGAGACTCGTTTTTGGTGGAAAATTACCAGAATTTGTGCTGAGACTGGCTCAGTGTCTGAACAATGTTTCTTACAATTTAATATAACATAATAGTTTCAGCAAAGTACCATATAGTCGGTACTTCAAAGCCAATAAAGATGAGCGATCCTTTTTCAAACTCCTTTTATTCATACAGCATTTCAAATTGATTTACATAAACTAACAAAACAATATTACACTTAAAGTTGATCTGTAACAGTAATAAAAATGTTCCTGCATCCCAAAGCTGCAGAAACATCACTTCCAATCTACAGTGATCAGTTGCTAAGGATATATTGCGGCTATGCGATTTGGAGAAATCCAGCATCTTTTTCCCATATTGCTGGACTCTCTTAAATCCTGAATCAGAAATCCACCCTCATTCAGGAAGGAAGAGAATGTTTGCTTACCTTTAAGTCTCTTAAATGTGAGGCTTAATATTTATGTTAACATTTATTAATATTAATATTTATTAACATTCTGGATATGAGTGTTCTTTTATCCACATTTAAAGCTCAGCCAGGACAAGATGTAAGTTTTACCTATGGCATTTGAAAACAAAAGGACCTGGCTGGCTGGACTGCAGTTATACTGCATGCCCTCATAATGATTCGTTATCATCGCTGTTGTTTTTTTTTTCTCCTCAAGTTTGGGTTAATGCCAGGGAGGAATGACACCTTACACACATGAAGCATGGAGTTCTTTGCTTTAAGACATTTAACTTCCCTATTGAAATCCTCCCAGTTCTTTTGTTTAGCTGTTCTGCTCATGACACTGCCAAAACATGTTTATTCACACACTGCAAATCACCTTTGCAAACAGACAGAGATCATCTATTGAATCTAACATTCAGCATTTCAGCTTCAGGATGGGATTTTCAAAGCTGTGCGGACAATTCATATATCCCTGTACTATTATGGTTGGTTAAGGCAGCTTTGAGATCTTATTCTAAATGTCAAATAGACAGGTACACAAAAAGAGCAGGAACTAGATCAGATTTTCTTCTACTTACCCTTAGGTTTTCTTTTGTAGCACAAAACTTTGAATAGGCGGACACTTGGACTAGGATTCAAGGTAGTGAAAATTGAATATACAAGAAATAGTGCTGAAGTACTGTAGAAATCATGAGCAGTTTTTTCAAATCAATACCACAAGCTACTGGTTGTCAATGTTAAGATTCCAGTGTACACTAACATATTGATTACATTTTCTTATAGAAATGCATGAATTGCATGAATTGCATGAATGCTGTGGCATTGCAAAAGGATCCAGCTAGAAAGAGCAGAAAAAAAGTGTTTTAACTCTGTAGCAAAAATAAAAGGGATTATTAACTTTACAAAATAAAACAAGAGGGTGCATGCTATAAAAATATCCCTTAGTTTCATTAAATTGATAACAAATAATTCGTATTTTTCCACAAAACCCATTTTCTGGGGCTGTTTTTTTTCATCAGCACCACAGCTACTCCAGCAAGGATTCAATTCCAACCCTGTCTAAATACAAAGAAACTGTAAATGTGGGGAAACCTTTATTCTATTGTTATTCAAAACCAAGCATGGAAGAACACAGAAGGTTCAAAGGTCTCATTGTAATAGCAACCCAAACGCTTAAATAAAAAAGAAGAGAAAACCAAGGACCTTTGTCAATAACCTGGACATAAAGCCCATCTGTGCCAAGTTACTGGAGAAGTAAATAGAGAGGTTTTGTACATTTGCAAGGCTACGATCCCAGTAATATAACCAAGACCACTGGCAGCAATAACTAATGATTGTGCACATCAAAATGTCTTTGTTTTTGTAACCCATCAGAGAACGCTCAGACAAATATATTGGTTCTGGTTTTGAGCTTTCCCATATATCCTGTCTTTCTATGTGTTATCATCTCCTTGTTTTCCCCCACAGGTTTTTCCCACAAGCTCCAGACAAACAATAGCTTTTAACTGTGAAAAATGCCAGCTGCAAAAATCCAAAGTAAACAATTGCTGGAAAAGCTTCATCTAAATCTCTCCCTTAACAGGGCTTGCTTTATTTTCCTTTTGCTTCTCGCAAGGACCTACATTTGAAAAGGTTTCTTTCATTCTCATCTTCCAGGCTGGGTATCAGATAGATTGTGGCCTTGTTTGCATGTTATTTAAATTGTGATCATTTCTTGCTGTGCTTTCAAGGGCTGAGCAAAATCATGATCCATACACACAAATATTGCTGTCACTGTATTGCTGCAAGAGTGTCAGTTTTCAGCACTCCACCTCCATGCTTTCAGCTTGAGTAATTATGGCTGTACATCACTCTGGTATCCATCACAAATGTCTAATTGGTTGGTAAGTGCATCTCTTGTTGGTAAAGAAGCTTTTGATTCTGGATTATAGCTGACTGATGCACTTTATGAAGTAGACTTTGTAGGGAAGAAAGAATGGACAAGCAGAATACTCCCACATGGACTTAGTGCTTGTCGCTTCTCTGGTCTTCATTCAGTGGCATACCGTATGCCAGTGCTCATAAACACAGGCTTTTTTTTTTAACTTTAATTTATTTTTTTTTTACAGTTGCTCCCTATAATGACAATGTGGTAACTTTTCCTGGCTCCTTTCCCTTTTTCCAGCTTGATCTCATTGCTTTCAGGCCTCCTGTGGGCCCTGCACCATGAGCAGGATTTAGGCCAGAAAACGTTTCATTGATAGCATCACCTTTTTGAAGCACCAAACCATGTTATTATTACTCCTATTTTAAATCCTACCAAAGTTTGCAGCATTTCTTCTCACTGGCTTAATCTTTTTATTAGGAAAAGGAAAACCTAAGTCTTTTCAGCTGCTTCCTCTTGAGGGATGCAAGATATCCGCAAATTTTGCTAACACGTTCCAGAACAGCCAGCTGTTACTCTCCACCTGCAGCCGTAATATTGATTGAAAAGAATATAGAACCTAAACATGGATAGCTTCTGTAATTATGTAAAAAGAGTTTAATATATGATTCTACTTCAAATGTCATCTGGCAATGGCTGTAACATGGCATGGAATATATTAGGAAATTAGTTAGTTGGGAAAGTCTCAGTGAAAGACCATGCACTGTTTCCTTATCTTATATTTCAACTGATCCTGAAAATATACCCATGAACATAGAGAAAGTCAAAGACAAGACCAACAGGGCCCAAAAACCTGTTAAATATCATATAAAAAGGTGTTCACATGTTCCTGTAGCTCTGCAATTTCATACCAATGTAACAAGAAGTTGGTCTTTTGCCAAGGACTGAATGTATACGAAAAGATAGGAAACAGAAGATAGAAGTAGTTTTTTTTTTCCAGAGCTGATGAAAAAAAGATGCCTTTTTTGCAAACATCGTGACCTTTTACTACAAAGAATGGAAGAAGTTTGGCAAGAAGCTTTCAGCTTCAAACCTGCTCTAAATACCTCTGTAGCCTGGTTGTATGCCCCGTCAGGACCCTTACTATTTTCTGTACGATGAATCAACACAATATACATCTTGTGACACATTTGCAATTCTACTGGAGATTTTTGCCCAAGAGAGCAAGGAATGTGAGTCAGTCTAATTACACCGCTGCTGGCTTTCTAAATGGACATTTTTGAGTTTTCAGTTGAAAGTTTCAGGTTATTCATGCTCAGATGAAAAGTAAAAACTTTAACAGAAAGTTGCCTTCTGTTGGCAGGGGAGGGTGTTCAATTACCAGTTTGCCATTTTTCCCAGAAAAATTGAATGGAAAAACTCAGATTGAGTCTTGCTCTCACAATGTTGAAGTCCAGCAGGCCATGCACAGAAGCCAGAGCAGCGTTCAGTCCATGGCATGGGACTGAACAGGGAACAGCCATTCCTCAAATTCCTTTTGAAGCCTCAAAATCCTTTTGAAGACTTTCTACCAGAAGATGGCCTTCTCCATGGTATCACCCAGAGCAAGATAACACTGACAGTAGCAGTGCAATTCTGAATGGGAAACACTGCCTTACACAGGTGTTAACTCCTGTGGGTCTGTGCTTAAGTCTATTAGTTTGGAGGCAAAGAAGAAACTGCCAGAAAGGACAGCTAAGCAGAGCAGATGCCTAAATTGGTTATTATTTACAAAAGTATTTTTTGTCATTATGACACAGTTATGCCCAATTAACTGTAGAACACTAATACAGCTTATAGGTGCTGGGCTATTATGAATACCAAGAATATCTCAAACACAGAAACAAATACCATGATAAATGTTAAATTCATTTTATAGGTAGCATAGCAGTGTATCAGAGGTCTTAATGTACTAAAATCCTTTGAGTCTTGTTTTAATGTTGCTCTTTGTAGGACCCCAGACTTTAGCATTTCTGTCTGTTAAGTAACTTAATGAAAAGCACTACCGAGGGAAAAAAAGAAGCCCATATTTCACAATCTGTAAACCATTTTCTGCATCACTTTCCTAAGACTTCATTACCTTGTAAGGACTTGACAATTTCCAGTTAACAAGACACAGGTGCAACTGATTAGCGAGTCTGGTGGAGCTCTAGATGGTCCCTAACATCCTCCCTCAGTAGGTGAGTATTTATTTTCCCCTCCTGAGCATCAGCAGGTTTTGAAAACTCCTTAGTTGAAGAGCAAAAAGGTAAATGCTATCAATATTAAATTTTTTCCATTTGAAAGGATGTGTGTTCCTACAAAGAGAAAAAGGAAGTATGGGCTATTTTAAAATGTTAGCAGTAATGAATGATTTAAATTTTAAAAGGTCAGAAAAATGAGATCTGTAAGCTTTCATTGGGGGTTTTTTATGGACCTGACTGTTATATTACTTGTTTTCTTCAGTGCTGGTAAGAGTTGTAGGTGACAGTTTTTTCCTCTCCATTTGAAGTCCCTCCAGTATAATTTGGTTTTGTATAGCTTTGTGTAAGGTGCTTTGTCAGGAGAGATCCCAAAGACCTTCTGACACAAATACTGAAATGCAGTGCTTTTTTTGTGAGAAAGCAGCAATCCCACATTGCCAGTTTCTCACACTCAGAAATGGTGACTAAAAGTCTCCCAAGTCATGGGGTTGTCTTGAAAAGTTCATTTTTCTTTTCTTTGTGTGTTGGTTTGCCTTTTTTTTTTTTTATCATTTTTTTTAATGGAATGCTATTCTGAGATAGATCTGCCCTTTAAAGGGATGAAAACTTACAGTTATAGAAGACAGAATTAAAAAAAAAAAAGAAAAGGCAGGATAACCAAGATTCTTGCCAGAGACAGGAACTTAGCTTACAAAAACCTGCAGGTTTCAGGAATTCACATAAAGCTGTAATATTTAAAGAATCAGTAGGAGAGGAAATCAAGACATAAAGCAGTGAAAGTGAAGGGAAACCCCATGGTATCCAGGACCTTTGGATCTCTACTACTCATTCAGAGCAGAGGAGCTTAGACTTAATTTCACCTGAAAGATCTTAGTATGATGGCTTAGTGCCCTCTTCTCTTATTTTGGTTAAATGATGAAATTGTTCCTGCCTGACTCCAAACAGCTGGTCTGCAGGTACTTTGGTTGCTTATAGTGAAGTTTGTATCATGCTTGTCACATGCAGCACTGTCCACTAAATTGACATCATTAGATACAATTTTTAATATTTAATATGTATATATTACATCAACACTAAGAATAGCTGACAATTCCTGCTGCAAACCCTATTTTCAATTAGTTATAACTTCTCATACTTCATGATTTGACGCACAATTTTCTGTGCCAGGTGTCTGCCTCGGGTGGAATTTTGTGGTGTTCTTTGGTTTGTTTGTTGTTTTTTATGGTTTTCTTTTAATGTCAGCCAAAGCAGCTTAGCTATTCCTGAGAAGTCAGCTAGGGAAAGCCATACAAAAAATCCCAGGCAGTGTCTTTGAAGGGACCTAGTGTGCCCTTATCCTGGGGGAAAGCACTTGACCTTTGGCAAAGCTAGTTTTTTTGAGTTACTTCCAATAGAACCTACAGGTTATTCTTAGATTTTTAACTAATTTGATTAATCCGAAATTCTCTTTTGGATATCTGCTTCAGTAGTTAAGTTCAGATGGAAAATCTGCCAGAATGTGGGTGAACAAATAGTGTTGAGTAGATCCCAGCTCACCCTGTGCTCACGTCGGCTGGTTGCGATATGAAGTCCAATAGGACTATCCACATTCAATGTCTTCAGCTCTAATCCAAAACCACCCTGATGTGCGCCTCCTCCCAAAAAAATCTAGCAGCTTCTCTCGGTCCCAGTCAGGAAACTGCAGAATTCTGGTCATAAGATAAATATGTGACACACTTCAACCACCTTTTCCCCTTATGTTCAAGGTCCGTATTTCTTTTGCTCGTGCTAAAAGCACTGGGCATCCCTTTACACTCATTATTCCTGGAATAAGGTTGCAAAAGACAATGGGGAAAAAACAAATTTAATCAGTAGATTTTAAGACAAAGTGCAGGAACAAGCCTTTCTTCACTTTTCTGTCTTAATGGTTGTAGCAGCAGGATACTTCCAAATGCATACTTATGGAAAGAGGACGTCCTCTTTCTCTCAGTAGGCAGAACATACCTGCCTTAACTCTTGTTCTCCAACATCTGTCTCAGATCTGGCAGTCAATGCACAGAGCCCGAGACTGCAGCAGCTTTCTTCCCTCATGCTGTAGAGCCAAAATTCCTCCTGACATCTCTCCCCCATGATCCCCATAGCCTGATTTTACCTGGTTATGTCCTGAGAGGCTTTTCTGCACTGCTCCTCTTCCACCTACCCAGAAAGTTGCTGATCAGTTTGTCAGAATAATGCAGTATGTTGATATTGTATCATAACTTAAGTGAAAAAACATGATTATAATTTTGGGTACAGCATCAGCTTGACTATTGCTTCTTTTAGTGGCATTCATACCCTCCAAAATGAATACAAGTATTTTTATTGTAATGATTTCTGCCACTTTCTCTGCATTGATGCTCTGCAGACAGAGCGATTTCTAGGGAATTTGTAAGTATACTTCATCCAGTTTTATTTTCTGAACTTGACACTTCTTTAAAAAAGAAAAAAATTTGCTAGGGTGTTTTTGTGTGTATGTTTTTGTTTTTTGTTTTTTTTTTTTCATTTTTGAGTATCTAAACTTATGTTCATTAAACATAAGTTTATGTTTAATCTCTATAATTCTATGTACATCTCTATAATTCACAAAACACACAGAATAGTGATAATTTTCTTAGGAAAGAATGCCTTAATGTGCATAGTGTATATCTAGGCCTGCAGCTTTTTACAGCGCATAACACACTTAAAGAATGTCAGTACAGACAAAAATTAGAGTAAAAATTCAGTTTGTTCAGCAAATGTTTGATTGCTGTATCAGAAACCCTTTATTGTAGTGTTCAGCTCAAAGATGTTTGCATACCTTACTGAGCAAGCTACATGTTTTCCCGGCTAAGGTGTGTATACTGTAGTCATTACATTTTTGCACACTTCACTGACTGAGCTGCATGGACTACTTTAACTATCACCAGGAATACTTGACTGAGTTCAGCTGCTTATTTGAGTGCTTTGGTCTATGTGCTTTATTACTTCAGTGGTGTATGTTGATAAAGTTCTGTTCTGTGCCGTTAAATTTTTGGTTCTGCCAATCTAACTCTGTACCATTCTGAGAGAACTGCACACATTTGCTAAGTGCTTCCTCCGCGGTGAACATGAGAGGTTGGGATGTTATAATCTGCAGTGTTTTGTTAAATGAGCTGCATATTTTTGTTTTTATATACGTTGCTTACCCAGTTGTATACATTTGCCCAACTCATTATACAAAATAAGCTTGATTGGAACAAGAACATTCTCTACCAGCTGTCTGCTCTGAGTCAGTATGTAACAAAATTAGCAACTTTCTCTTTCCAACAGTGGCATGATTGCATCCAAAGTTTAAGGCAATTGGTTTGGAGATCTTGTTTGTTTCATTCGCTCCATGCAAACATCAAGATTAACAAACCAATTTGTTGCAACTTAATTTGTTTTCACAAATATGAGCAGAGCGAAGTAACAGAGGAAAAACTCGGCATTCTAATACTGGAAAATGCTTCCATGTGGAGTATGGAATATTTAGAGATCCATATATCATTATGTAGCTTAGAGCCTTACACTGCAACTATAAGAAGATGGAAAATAACTAAAGACCTCTCAAGATGGGCATTTCATCAGATAAGGAGTATCTAAAATAATTAAAATTACATATAATTTTTTTTTTAATTAAGTGCATGCTTTCATCAAGAGTTATAAAAATATTCGCATCCCATGACCATTAGAAAATAGCAAAATGCTGCAATAGACAAAATACATGACAGTTTGCATACATGGGTATGCAGTTTGCTAATTAACGTTGGTGCAAAATTGAATTGACATCTTTAAGGAAGTGTTTTCCTCAACTTGCTAGTTTTTTGAGTTACTTCCAGTAAAACCTACAGGTTATTCTTAGATTTTTGACTAATTTGCAGACTTTGCTTATGTAGCAGCTTGTGCTTCCATTTATGAAATCTTCAGTGCTACCTCACCTTAAAAAATTATTTTTTTTAAAAATATAGAGATATATGCAAATTATATAGTTTACCTGCATTCCTACCTGCCCCACATAGAAACGTGCCCAGCTCCTGTTGTCAGTGTCCCACTGCTGACTGCTTTCACTTTAATGTTATAATTCACTGTTTGAGCGGGCTGCCTGGAAGGTCCAGATTTGTTTATGCAAATTTTTACATATGAAAGCTTAATTGATCTTATTGCTTCAAAGAGTGGCCATTCAATTTCCATACTCTTCATGAACTATTATTTAAGAGTGTAAACATTGTAATAGTTTGTTTTGAAAACAAATGTGTGAATACCTAGAGGCAAACATAATTTTTTTGTGGTCCGTCTTTACTGATACCTGTGGAAAAGAAATTGAGAGAGAGAAATAAAAATGGAATGTACTAGTATATTCTGGAACACTACATTAAGATTATTTCAGTGTTCACATTTCAGTTTTTCTGGGTACATTAATGTTGAGTATTAAAAGAGTACCCAGCTATACTGGATTCATTATCTGAAGAGTAAATGGGAAGAGTTAAATCCAACCTAGACTTTCTTAACAGAAACAAAGTAATTTTGCATGAAAGGACTTAGAGCAGACAGATGGTAAGGAAGAAGGTTTTTGTCTCTGTTTTCTCTTTTCTTCCTCCAGTGTGAGCTTACTTTCAGTATCAGTGCGTTACCAGTAGAGATCTAGATTTTGCTCTTTCTTTGAACTACTAAATATCAGATACAGTTTTCCCAAAGTTATTAGTGAAACCTGAAAACAGAATTGGACTCTTCTCTATCATGTTCAAATAAATGATGGCTATAGGCAATTTCTACAATGTAGCTTTCTATACAGTTTTTGCAGAGGAAAATTCACAGAATCGCAGAAACTTGGTGGTTGGAAAGGACCTCTGAGGTAGAGTCCAACCATACACACAAAAAAATCCCTTACATCTCAGCCACTAGAGCATGCTCTGAAGTGCCTTTTGCCAAGGGAAGTACAGAGAAATATTTCTTTCTGAGGGAAAGAAAATCAGAAAGCTTTAGTTTTTTCCTGCTGCTGTGTGAGGCCTAAGGAGGTACAAAGAAGTAATTAAGAAGCTTTAAAAAAAATGTAGCAACTGGAGAGTTTTCATGAGGACTGCTACCATGTCTCCCAACTTTCCACCAACCTCTCTAATGCTAACTGCAGCAAACTGGACTTGCTTTTCTGTTTTCAGACCTGAGTAACCCCTTTCTCTGTATGGCTAGGATGCCTATTGAAAAAACAGCATTCTAGATTCAAAATATACATTCTATGTATAGCACTGCAGTGGAATACAGCACGAACTATTAAAAAAACTAGGAACACACAAGACATCTGTTATCTGCGATCTATGGAGAGTAACAATAATTCATGAGATACGCGTCTATGCCATATATTTTCTGTATATATTTTTATGCAGTTGGTATATGCAATACACATATAAATGGTTTCATAATTTATACCTGACCTCTTTTCTGTGTCTTTGTTGTTCTTTTTTCTTTCACTCCCAGAGAGTAATTTTCAATGTCGTCAACTTCAGTAAAACCAAAAGCCTCTACAGAGATGGAATGGCTCCGATGGTGAAATCCACAAGCAGACCAAAATGGTAAGTTATCCTTTTCCAGACCTGCCTAATGAGATAAGTATTTTATTTGGTACTTTCTTGCAGAAAGACCTTATGGCTCAGGGGTACCTTTTGGTATGATTAGGAGAGAACTTTGATGCAGAAGCAGTTTTGCAAAGGCAAGTTCTCTTTGGAGCTGATGGACAGTATGAATTCTGAGGAGCTCTTTTCCAGCCTTGCTGTGATCACAGAATCATAGAATGATTTGAGTTGGAAGGAACCTTAAACGTCATGTAGTTTCAACCTCCCGCTAGACCATGTTGCTCAAGGCCAGGATGGATGGGGCTTTGAACACTTGATGGTGTATGGTAATGTTTTGTTTCAAGTAGCGTGACAGAAGGGACATTCATTCAGGCAAACTGAACAGTCAGGGCTTGGACCAAATTATTCTTCAGAAACATCCTTAACGCCCAGCTGTTAGAACAGTGACGGCCCAGTTTTGGCCTCTGTCAGCTAGCAATCATCCCAATATGGGAGATGGACTGGGCCTGGACTGGTTCTTGAAGGCTGTTTGGACTTGTTCTCCCTGTTTTGGGATGGCTGGAGTTTAGTGGAAGAAAGTGAGCTCTGCCTTGTAAGTAGACCTCATGTGAACGAGCAGTGTCTGGTCTGCTTTATCTAAGGCAGAAGGTGGCCAAACAACCTGGTTGTAAGCAGCACGATATATACAACACATAAGGGCATGCACATGTGAAACACATGAATAACCATATAGATGGTACATTTCTCAAAGCAAATGTAATGAAATGTCTTCTGTGAATAAGAGTATGTAAATCTAATGAGTCCTAATGCATGCAAAACTCCCAAGAATTATATAATTTGCCTTCAGCTAGGGGACTTGTTTGAATATGGATAGTGGGGTTAGGCCATAAATGTACAGTAATGTATTCTTGTAAGCCTTTGCAGCTGCTGCTTTTTACTGGTTAATTAATAATAAGTTTGATCAATCTGTACATCATATGAGCCTTATAAATGTATCTTTCTTAAAATCTTCAATTGTCACAAAATTTCCACCTGCAAGATGCTAACTTTTGGTGGTCGTAAGATCATTGGTATTTTACGACTTTGTCTTCATATGGCCAACAGAATGGCTATTTCGTGTTTTTTGGTGGTTTTTTTTTTTTTTATCTGAGTGGTAAGGTCATATGGACAGAAGAGATGTCTCACAATACAGTTAGTGGAGGGAGTCAATTCCAGCTCAATAGGAGCATGTAATAACATTGAAAATTAATTAAAAAAATCCATCGTGTTTAGTGTTTTTGTAGCAGAAGTCCTGTTAATTGTGTTTACTATTTAACTTCAGAATAATCTTTTGGGGCATTTCAGAGAAACATTTATCAAGCGTACTTTAATCATCTTTCAGAACCTTTTCCTTCTCTCACTGGGGTCTGGTATTTGCAGCTAAGTATACTGTGGGTTAAGTTTATCTATAAATCAGATATTGCTTTCATACAAATTTTATGCCTGCCTTTGGTTTCAAATTAAAGTGTAAATCATACAAAACAATGCAAAATGGGCTTTTTCTAGAACATGTAGTCTCCTTCACTATTTTTAAAACTGATTTCTCTTCCATTTCCCTGGAGATCTATTTATTTTTGTGTTTTATATTTTTAGGGGATGTATTTTGCTCCCATGAAAGTGAGGAATGAATAACATTGCCTGGAGCCAGGCACAGTGTAGGCAGCAGGTGCTGAGCAGCTTCCTTGTAGAGGGCTACTACCATACTTTAATCCTATTTCAGAAATTCTAGCTGTAATTTTTTGCTTTAAAAATATCATTATTCTATTAAGGTGTTTCTATTTTTTTCTAATACTCTGTGTATGAAAACATCTTGCTGTACTTTGAAGGTGCATGTTAATTCATGCTGTTATCAGGGACCTCAGTCGTATTGGGGTCTACTCAATATAATTTTCTGTCTTGATGTTAATAGGAGTTATGCGTGTGTTTTCCAAGTGGGAAAACACATACATTATTTTCAGATATATGCTTTCTATCAGAGCTTCCTTCCATTTGGATTATGCCTTTTACAATTACCTCGGTATCTGTTTCCATGGCATTCTAGTGAAACCTGTAAACAAAATTTTCTCTTTCTCTATTTGCTGAAATAGGATTTACTAGTACTTGCAGTTGCTGATGCAGCTCACAGGTAGTTGTGGTCCTTGAACATGAACAGAGCACTATCCAGCTGCATCAACTTGATCCTGTTTGATGCTTTTTTTAATATAAGTTTAGTAAGCAATACTGAATCATTCAGTGCTACAAAAAACCTGAGGCTTCCAAGAAGGAAACCATTGGAACTCTCCATCTTATTTTAAGATTTAAGTCAGTATAGCAGGTTAGTGGATATAATATCATTAAATTAGGAAATGATATATTAATTGCAAAAAGTTGAAGAAACAGAAAAGGTCTGAAAATCAGATTAAAAGGAAGATTACCAGAAGCCATGGTCTGCAAATATGATATAACAGGGCTCAGTTTCTCATCCCTGAACTTTTTGTACTAAATAGTTGTAGAACTCACTATTATTGTGCCTAACTGTGGAGGCACATGATCCATACAAAAATTCTCCCAACTTCTTTGGGTCACGCTGACAAAAAGCAATGCTATGTCACACAACTATTTCACTTCCATTTTTATACAATCAGATTTGATTTAGGGTGCTAACATGTCTTTTTTTTTTTTTTTTTTTTTTTGCATTTAAGAGATGTAAGTACATTCCTCCTCTTAACTCGGTCTTGAAAATCTGTTATTATGCCCTTTGGATTTAATGAGAAAGTTCCCACTGTAGTCGGAATAGAATTTCACCTTATTGCTCACAAAATCCAACATTTCAAAAGTAGATTGGCCTCCAGAGACTGTGAATTTTAATGTGTGTTTTGAATGTTGTTATGCGAACATGGCTCCAAGCTTTGCAACATTTTGTGAGTTTGATTCTTGACTCTGGAACAAATCACTGCCAAGTGCTCTTGAAGTAAAGAGTGTGTCAAACACAGATCAACGTTTTTGACCTGTATTCCCTTGCCCTGTGGGGTAAGATCTTTAAATGCAGTCAGAATCAAGGTTCAGCTCAGTGTTACTGATGTAAATGGAGTATATCACTGTCATCAAAGTACTGTATGTGGACACAGATGTTCTGGTGTTGACATATTCTTCTCTTTTGAAGTAAGGCCAAACATTTCCAGTAATGAGCTACTTAAAAAGGGGAAGCAGTATGCTGAAGGATAAGGAAAAAACAGATTTCATGGTAAAGAGAAAGATCATTTTTTAAAGAGCAAAAACCAGAAAAATAAATTCTGATTAAAATGATATATATTTTCCCCATACACAGTAATGGGTTTACTGAATATTCTTTCCCAGAGGGATAGAGAAAAATAAAAAAGAGCTAAGTAGGTTAAGTTCTGAGTCCCTCTACCCATTTTTTCTGCATTTTTTTTGTGGACTTGCTCTGTTGACACTGATTAGTATAGTGTTGTGTCAGCTGCATCAGTTAAATTCCACTGCAATGAATCATAGCTCATACGTAGAAATGCAGCATTGTGTCACACCACGTTACATCAGATGCACTTCACAGCAAACTGGACAAGATGAAACTCAGGATTTTATTTCAAGCCAGTGGAATGTGCTGTGCCTGATCCTGATCACTTAGCGTTTTTGCTTAAAATTAGCTGGTTGCTCAGAAGTATTACGCCAAGGTTTTAGAGAAGTGGGTTTTGTTTCTCAATAAAAACTACTACAAATATAAACCACTTAACTACTGTTATAGAGACCTCTATTTGCCTGGCTCTTTTTTTTTTTTTCTTTCATTTGTGGAGGTGAAGAATTTGAAGGGAGATGGATTTGAGGAAATTGAATTTTTGCTATGCTGATGCAGTTTCTAATGTAATCTTCTTTTTCTTTGCTGCTTCATTTAAGTGCAACCTAATTTTGCTTCAGTTTCTTAATCATGATTTCACACTGAAAGCTCTGTCCTTGGAAGGTATTAATAATGCCTAGCATGTGGGCATAGCAGTGAAGGACCATTTCAATACATATAGCATACTATTATATCGATTGTACAAAGTTTTACAAGTTTCTCAAAGTGAAATAGAAGAGTGAGTTGTTTGAGAGGCAGCAGATTTTCCAAATGATGAAGTGAGCAAATACTCCCTTTGGGCAGAGAACAGCTATAACTCTTGATTATTCAGTGTGAGCATTGCCTCATTGGGGACATTAGTTTTTCAAATTGTGCTAATCTTTTAAAAGTAACAACTGGCCACTCATCACCTTAGGTATTGCAGCAAGATCATGTGCAAAACTCTAATTAGTATTTATAGAACAGCAACTCCTCCCAGTAGAATAGTAGTAGTAGCTGGCAAATATCTGGTTGACACCTGTTAAGTCTTCAGACATCCGTTGTATTTTATTCTGCATTTCAAATGAGCGGAGAGCAGTAGGTGAAGTCCCCATAATTAAGGGATAAAGGATAATAAATAACATGGTTCTTGAGTGGATGAACACGAGGTTAAAGACTGTTCTGCAGTTGTGATGCTGTATTTCAGGAACTCTTTGTAAGTAATAATGCTAGCTAAAATATTATGGAGCCTTCAGCATATGAGAGAGGATTTATGTCTAGATTTCATGTGTTTTGTTTATAATGTCAGATTTCAAACTGCTTCTTGGCACAGCAGCTACTTTCTTCCCTGTCTTTTATCTCACTCAGCGTTGTTGGCTTTTAACTGGATAGCTGCCTTCCCCAGCAAGAACTCCACTACCTCTGTTGCTATAACATCTACCGTTAAGTACTCACAACACTTTGCTTCTGAAGGGTTTTTCTTTTCCAGTAAACCTGGGAGTACAGAAAAACTTCTAGGTAATTAATTCAAATTTGAATCTACATGTATCTTGGTAAATATTGTCATGATGAAGATTTTTGGTAGACATTGAGAAAAGCAATGCAAGTTTTATGAACAATACTCCCATATGTTCCATTCATCAGAAGGGGACAAGACTGAGAAAAACTGAATTTTGAGTAGCTAAAACGTGTTGATTCTTGCCAAGTTTCTCGAACATTTGTGTCTACAATGCAGTGTTACAATCACTACCATGTCTACCAGGCTGCATTATACATTCAGAGACTCAGCAGCATTTTTAGTATGTATGTATATATCTTTAGCCATAAAATAAGCTGTTTGTGAAATGAGCTGTCATTTGTGGTGAAGTTTTGAGAATAAACCACTAAATATATATATAGCTTGTTAATCTGAAGACTAGAATTGCTTACTACAAAATATATAGCAGGCTAGGGTTAGTGATAACATCACCTGAATTTAGGTAAAGAGGATGAACAAGCTGATATCATCACCTGATTCCCTCCTTGGCCTATTTTACAACTTTGGCTACTCTCTGAAGTTTGTTTCTTTGCCAGTTTTATAATGTAATGTGTGCTTGTTCTTGTTCAGAGATATAGTATGAATGCTTATGGAGATCAGAAATATTTCCTATGGCACATGTATGTGTTGATGCAGACTTTGCCAAGCATAGATATGGATCCTCAGAGCTGCTCCCTCCCTTGTGCTAGTAAAACTCTGCATAGGATCACCAGGGTGGGAACTGGCCCAGGTTAAAAGTCAACTTTCAAGGAAAAGAAAGAGCATTTACTCTTGGTCTGGTTCATCACATATATTCAAAACAAGCTGTATGGATCTCCAGCTGGAGGAGCAGTGAGGGAGGTGGGGATGAGTAGCAGCTGCTAAAAAATACCTAGAGAATTTTCTGTGGAACCACAGCCTCCATTTCAATAACTTGCAGCATTTTATTTGGAGAACATAGGGAAAAAGACATTGCAGTACTGACCTTTTAAAATCCCACGTTGAGTGACGAGCAGGCATAGTTTTGGTCTTACTGTAGCTCTTTGGAAGAAAATAAGATCTTTTCAGACAGTTTTGAGGTTGACACTTATATGAAAGTAAAGTAACTGCCTCTGAAGTCAGTCCCTGGCTAAATTTATGTTTATGTGAATCTATTGAAATAACAAAATAATCAGACTAATTTCCCCACAAACCCACAAAAGAAAAGCACTCTCTGCCCCCTACCCAGTCCAGCAAAGACAGTTATTCCTAAGAATACAGAGTAGGTTACACATCACTCTTATCAGTAGCACCTTTTGTGGAAATAGAGGTGAGGTTATGTTCTGCTGACATAAAGTAGGAATCAGATCCCAAAACTAACAGGCTTATTGTGCAAACTAAATAGGATTTATTTGTGGCAACAATGAAAGAATACTTTATTGGATTAAGTTTGGGATTACGTTGGGGAAAATTAAAAACAAGGAAATTAAATTAATATGAAAGAAGGCAAATGAATTTTAGGATTCAAAGAAAAAATAATGAAGAAGATCCAATGGATTGCTAAACCATCATTTAAAAGCCCTACCTATTTTATATGTATGTGTGTGTTTTCTTGTCAATTATTTGACTGATCTATAAATCAATTTATTTAGATTACAGCAGAGTCAAAAGGCGCCAGCCAGTATAAAAATTCATTGTGCTTAGTGCTGTGGAAAGATATAAATAAAGTCCTTTTCCAAAGTTGTGAAAATTTCATGATTGATTTCAGTAAAAGCAAAGTTAGGCCAATACTGAGCACTTCCAAAAATTCCATCCTTAAAGATTTATTCCAAGCAGTAACTGTTTAAAAAATTACATACTGCTTACATAACAGTCTAAATATTTGATGGCTATAGTATTTACATCTAAAACACTAGAGGCTATGTGCTTTAATACCTCAATCTGTTTTCCGTATACTCTGTCAACATGAGTTCCCTGCATTGATTGAGGGTGCTCTGTGATCCCTAAGGTTTTATTCATGAAAGGTTACCCTTGGTACTACTTTATTCATGGAAGGTTTGAAGCACATAGGTAAAAAAATGGGTTTACCCCTGCTAGGTGTGTTTTTGTTGTCTATAAATGCGTAATTACCAGGGTGCAGATGAGAACTTCAAAATCTTAAAAAGGCGCAGTTGCCTGAAAATAGTTCCCCCATCACCTGTGCAAATCACAATGAATTTTGCAGTTGGGAGGTTTTGTGGCAGTTTAAAACAACTGAATTGTAGGTTTTTACCGCTACAGTCCATGGTATTGAGCTTAATGGCTGCAAAATATGACCAGAGCTGTGCATTGCATCCCATACTGAAACAGGTCATTCTCTTTCCTCAGGTGATGAGCATTTGGTGGAACTGATTGCATGAAAAGTGTTCACAGAATTGGGTCCCTAACCTTGGTGGATTTAAGAAAAAGTACATAAAATTGAAGCTTTTTTCCCCCAAAATGAGTCTGTAAGTTAGATAAATATGGACAGCACTGAACTCAAAGCAGAGTCAAACTACCAAGAGGACATTGCAGCTTTTCATTGCAATTTTGTACTTTGAACTAATGGAGCGAAGCAAAATGAAAATCACCTCAGTTAAGAATGGCATTTATCAGCCGTAAGTACTTAGTAGTAAGAGCCCTACACAGACAAAGCTGAGTGTCACCAAGAAATGTACTTGAAAATCAGACTGTTAACACAAGACTACACAAATAAGAGCCAAAAACTGTAATCAGAAAATGCAACTTCTCTTTAAGAATGTTTTAATGGTCTGAAGAGTGCTAGACAAGTTGAATTTAACAAGGTGTAATAACCCATGACATAATATAATTGAGAATGCACGAGGACACAGCACAGTCAGGTTAAATTTTGGCTTTTCTTCACTTAGCCTTGCAACTTTAAAGATCTTTCAACATATAATTTTAAAAATACATAGTACTCCTTAAATTTACATGTGACATAAAAGCATAGGGTGTGCAATATATCAGAAATACAATCTTAAGTAAAATTAAGGCTGAACCATCCAGTCTAATATTTTTTTTAATCATTAAAAACAAATTTTTCATTCATTTTCTGTGAAGAAACAATATTTAGTGCAGAAGAAAAGGTAATGGGAACTAATCATTGTGAACTTCTGATAAAGGTGAGAAGGTTACCAGGCATCCGCCTTATATTTTGAAGGGCCATGGTAAAAGCCAAAGCAATGAGTTCAATTTCTGTTTTAATAGAACAGAATGAAATAAAATATTATAATGAAAATAAAATATTTTGCTGTACTGTGGAGATCAAGAATTGCAGAGAAAATAAGTATGGCAGCTGATAATGCAGGAACAGAACATTAAAATAATAAGCACTGCATCTTGAACTTTATCTCATAGGATTCGACAGCTGTATATAAACCCAAAATATGGAAACCTGTATTTTTTGCTGTGATTACTAGGGTAAAGTTATGAATTAACTGGTTTGAGAGAATTAAAATTTGATGATAATAGAATAAAGATAAGATCTTTCCTGCATCTCTAGCCACTGAGGAGGCAGCTAAAGTTTTCTTTCAGCTGCTTCAGGTAGGATTATTGAATTCTAGCTTGAAAGTGAAACTTCGTTTTCCTGCTTTGCTATATTAAGCATCTCTGAGATTGAAAACCTAGGAAGAGCTCTCCTAGTGTGATTAGAAAGTAACCAGTATTCTTTGGCATCAAATACTAATTCCAGTCTTTCTGTCTAGTACTGCTCTGGCAGCACAAGGATAACCGGCTGTCAGACGCTTTGGGCAATGGAAAGGTGAGGCTCCAGGCTCTCGGTGGAAAGCTGGCAGCTTTGCTGACAGTTCCCAACCTCTGGAAAATAAGAGTGGTGCTGGGGAGGGGGAAGGCTGGGCTGGGAGGTGTTGGCTCTTCACTGGAATAACCTCCCTTTGGAAACCCTGAGCCATTAATATGGGTTTGGACAACGCAGTGCCTTCATTACTGTCTCTGCCACTTAGGTAGATCTGTTGGTAGGATTCAAGGCTGGTATTTACCTGCCCAGGGTCAGATAATGCTGTTGAGCAGCCAGGCTGGAGAGTCTCTCCAGTATCTGTAGTGGAGTCCCCCAGCTCTGGGGCTTGGCCAGGGCATGATGATGCAGATGGGCTGCAGGTGAGCTGTGCAACTGAAGTGCAGGTGTCCAGCCTCAGGGTGTTATATTCGCTACAGGTGTATACATAGTTGAAAAAAAGACTCTTGGGTTTGCCCTTCTCTCATACAACAGATGGGAGGCTCTGAGGCAGGAGGGGGGCTCTGCTCTTCTGACTGGTAAGAGGTTTTTTTACAACCGCAATAGTATGCGAGACATTTAACTGATTTTTATCTTTTAACAGTAAGGTGTGCGTGGCAATTATTAAAAATTATGATAAGCCATAAAATATCTATTGCAGCTGGACTGCTTTGTTTAAAGCAAGAAGCCCTGTGTGGGACCTGGCTGTGGCGGGTCTGGCCCCAGGAGCCACCTGCCCTCAGGTGTTACCTCTTTTCTGTCTTGTGCTGCTCAGGCTCTGCCTTGTGCAATTTTTCTTCTTATTTCCTTGCTTCATCCATTCTGTGGTCTTGCACAGCCAGCCCTCCTCACCGTTCCAAGTGTGGAAAGAAAACAGGGGGGTGTTGGTGAGGAGAGTTCCCAGTATTAACCAGTGTATACTGTCCCTCAGGGGGGCCCGCAGGTGTTTGCCCAGGTGCCATCTGCCCCCAGCGTGGCTGAGGGAATTGTGTCATGAGAAAAACAGTAATGAAAAGAAAGTCTCCTATCAGCAACTCAGGAATTAGATTTTTATTAGGGAGTAGTTGTACACTTATTAGGGAATTGTACTGGGTAGCTAGGTTCTCATGAAATTATTTCAAACGGCATTAGTGAGTGCCAAAATTGGGAATTACTACCGAGATTGAGGAAGAAAACTCAGTTTGTATTAGCTTTCTGTTTGAAGACTTTGCCGTTGTTCAGCCTTTTTCAGGTGTTGTAAAAAATGGTGTATTCATTCTGTGAATAATGTTGCAAAATAGTTTATTGGAAAAGTGTGATACCCTTCAGCACATTTACAGGAAAGGCCATTGCAGCTCAAGATAAAAAGAGATTCAACTTAAAAGGATAGATTCACCATAGAAAGAAATTGAGAAACATCCAAGTTAAAATAATTTACCATGCCTTTTAATATTTGATAAAATCCTCTCCTAATATTTTTCTCGGTGTAGTTCAAAAGCACCGGTACCTCATAACTTTGAGACCAGCCGTGATATAATAATTTAGCTTTGATAAGGAAAGAATTTTTCCCCATCTGCTACTCTACTGGGTAGTTTAATGCTCTTATGGTTATTTTTTAAATGTCATGCAGGCAACGAAGGGGAGTCATGCAGCATATGTGTGTTTGTGTGCATTTTTTGTTTTTCTTGTTGTTTTTTTTTTTTTTTGTTAAAAAGAATTCNNNTTTTTTGTTTTTTTTTTTTTTTTTTTTTTTTTTTTGTTAAACATAATTCCTTGGGCTTTCCTGAGGGACAGTCATCCTGCTGTGGGTGCTGGTGGAAGGGATTGTGGTGCAAATCCTGCTTGGAAAGTGTTTGACTCCTTGGGGTTATGTGAACTCAAGGTATGACTCGGCAAGGAGAAAAATGAAGCCTCTGTAGTGAAAAGCAAAGTCAGTCAAGCTAAGCAGGGCAGGAAAGATAGTCAGAATTGCTGGCTGTTAACCCCTGCAGGCAAAAGTCTGATACTTCTTTAAAAGGGAAGAGGGAAAAAGGAGAAATGCTATTTATGCACCTGGTAAAATGTTGGGGAGGAGCTGATTTAGGTGAGAAACATATATAAATGTAGCTTTCTATATAACTTTAAAAAGCCATGTGTTTTAGTGCCATATGTCATGCTCCCTGAACATATGTGGTTATGTGAACTGTAACATTCTCCGTCTGAAAAGCACATAGGCTTGAAAACCAGTGAATTACATGTAATCTTGGCCTTTAATCATGTACTGAGAATGATCACCGAACGATCACCTGGAGGAAATTTCCACTGCTGTACAGCTGCAAACTAGAGTCTTACTCAGAGCACAGAAACAAGGGGAGAAAAAGCATGAGGTGTCAGTTACACAGAAAAACCACAGCCAGCTTTCCTTTTGAAATTATTTAAGAGATGTAACTCTGCTTTTCTGGTGTTTTCTCTGAGTAATTATGGGTCTGGATATTTGTACATCAGTCTGAAAGGGAACACGTAACTGTTGGTCTATCAATAAAGAAGCCAAGTGCAAAGGGTACAGTGCATGTCAGTATTCAGAAGATGGTCTTAAAGCAAAAGTGAAAAGCTGTCAAAGTTGTTGTGCTTTTCTATTTCTGTAAATGTGAAAGTTCTTTCAGACTTACTGATAAGTAACCCTCCCTTTCTTGATGGATACCTGTACATTAGAAGTTAACATCTGCAATCTATGTGGCTGCACTCTTTAACAAGAGTCTCACAGTACAGTGAAAATGAACAGAGCATTCTAGATTTGTCATTGCTAATGCTCATCAACTTGTATCTGTCTACTTTGAAAGTATAAAAACCAATAACCAAGATGAATCATAAATGTCTGGGGTATGTGTGCGCGTATATGTTTGTGTGTGGGATGCTTCTTCAGTTTGTTTTCTCTTTCTTATATTTTTGGCAAAGAATTCCAAGTTTACACGAAGAGGCTGGGTTTCAAAAACATGCCTGAATAAAGGAAATGAAAGAGTGAATAAAAATTGAGAGAAAATAGTAGCCCGGAGTGAAATGTGTGACTAACTCTGTGTCTGAGACCTCTGGATACTAAAATTACAGAAGGAAATAAATTACATGTTGACTGAATGCTTTTCTTCCGCTCTTGGAGCGATAGAAACCAGGATGTCTTCTATATAAAGTAACAGTGAACTTAACTGTATTCAAGCATGGAAAACTATTTTAGTTCTTTAAAAGACTCATATCTTGCTGCACAATTGAGCATAGCGTTTACATTCACAGTACTGCCACTGTGTGGTTTCCCCTGAAATTCTGCAGGTGAGGAAATCCATTCTCTACCAAACCATCAAGACACTCATAGCAGCCTGCACATGTGGGAAGGAGAGTGATGGCAGTGAAAATTGCAGGAATTCATTTCAAAAGACTTTCTCTTTTGTTATATTTTTGCTTTTAGTTTGCCTTTCCTGAAGGAGGGATTTCATGCTTGTAAAGTTTCTGCCCTCCAAATAAATGTCAGCATAACCTAGTATTTCAATATCTTAATATTTACAGTTGAAACTGAAAGTCTTCACTTTTTGTTTCAAAAGTTGGTACACAGTTTCAGGTTCAAACTACGCTTGTTATTAGAGTTCCTTTCTAAGATTTTAGTTCTTTGAAAGTACGGTGCAATGAAATAAAATATATATCCACTGACAGAATTTTGTGATAAAATAAATACTGTTTACAGCTATGATTTAACATGTAATTAATAAAAGCTATTTCTCTTGAAGCCACCAGAAATGTGGATTAAGGTTTGGAAAACCTTCTGGGAAGTGAAGCTGAGATACTTTATAGCAGATGCACAAGTGGTGTTTATATTCACAGACAGTATTTACAAGTATCATTAATACATTCTGCCTGACAGCATCAGCCACACGCATAAGTTAATGCTCACTAATGTCCCCATAAGAGCTATTTATTTGGCTATCTTTTCTTACGATTCACCTTAAGATTCACCTATTTTATGTTTTTAGTACAACTTTTGAAATGCGTTTCTGTAGTTGCCCCCTTCTTATGGTGGCATCCAAACAATTTTGGGTATAAAAAGCTACCCTCTACACTGTCTTCCCCCTACCCTGCCCCAAAAATAAAAGAAAAAACCCAAACAAACCCACAACCAACCAACCAATTCAAAATGTTATCAACCCCTCTGGCACTTAGTAAAACAATGTGGTTATTGAAATCAAGCTTAAAAAAACTAAAAAATTACTTTAATTTTATGAAAATATAGTGTCATTTTTGCTGTACTATTAGCCTGTTTCAAATCTCTAGAGTTCTTGAGTAGTACTCATTTTTGATCTCTGCTTTCTGCAAGACTGTGCTGGATATCTTCCGTCTTGGTTTCAAACTAACCAGCTGTGTGTTTGATAGTAATATTTTTCCATTATATTTCACCATTTCCCAGTTTTATATAAATGTCTCAAATCTTTCTAGCATATCTAAATGTGGCTAGGTATTCCAGGGTCAGAAAATGTGGAAACTAATAAAAACAGCTGTATTTTTGACAGCATTTGACTTGTACTCTCCTCCTGTTTCATGATTTATTTCCTTGAATGTGAGATAAGAACTTAAGAAAACAGTGCCTTGAGAACAGCTACAGTATATTACAGACACGAAAACTCGCAGCATGCAGAAGTCGTGTGTGCAGTTGCACAATAACTGTAAGCTAATTGTGAAGTTTTTACTTGCAAAGCAGGAAGGTATTTTTATTTAGTGACTAAAACTTCTATAAGAAATAAAGGATGGTGTGTGTGTGTGGAATAAAGACTGCTCTCCAAGTAGTGGTATGACACTTGGATTGCACAAGAGGGCTGAGCCTATGAAAATGGTCCCCAGTCAAATAGCTAATCGCTGCTAGGATGTGTATACAGGTGAAAACGATTGCCTTGGGTAGGTAAAACGAGAGTGAACTTGAGGGTAGGCTTTAAAATAACCTTAATAAAGACCTTCACAGGTTTTTAAAGAGTCAGGGTAATTTTGCTTGGTGGTTTGTGGCTTTTTTTTAAAAAAAAATATTTTTATTTTGTAGGACGTAGAGTATGAAAAGACTAACTTAAAGGATTCAGTCAGCTCAACCAGGGTGGTTATGTTGATATCTTCTGCTCTAAGTTCCATCCTAAGATAGAAATATAATGCTTAACTAGTGTTTATTACTGCATTTTACAGGAGGAGAGATAAAGGCAAAGGATAATAGATTTTTGTTCAAGGTCATTGTAAGGATCAGCTTTGGAGCAAACTCAGAAATTTTTCATTCTATTTGCTTCTCAGTTCAGTGATCTGAAAGCAACAAAAATCTACTACTAAATTTGCTACATCTGTTACACTATTACCTTAAAATTTCATCAAATACATAGCCTCACTGTAAGCATGTCCTACTTGGGTTTGGATATTTACTTATTTTTATTTTTTTTTTCTCCCAAAGATATATTTTTTAAACTCCTAGAGAAGGCTTGAAAGCTTCTCAGCCTTCAGAGTGCAGGAAATTATTTGCTTTGTTTTGGAAGCACATTGCTGCTCTTAGAGGGATTTAGCACACTTTTTAGTTATAAGGGAATACTTACATTTGCAATGATTACATAGAAGTTATTTGCTGCCAGATAACTGAAATAAAAGCACCCTTTTTTGTGTGTGTGTGTGCGTTATAAAGCTGTCTAAAAATATACCCAGACACTCCAAACAAAGCAACAAAAAGGCTTCCCATAAGCTCCAGAACAATTAAACTCGGTGCTCCCTTCTAAATAAACCATGTGCTGGGTCAGTAGAGCCCACAAGAGACAACCTTTTTAGAACTACTGTTTGCATGACTTTCTGCTATGGACCTTCTGTGCAGGTTTGGAAGCTTGTCTCAGGGCTAACTGCCTAGAAAACCTGCACATAATGTTAGGTTTAGCTGCTAGGAATTTTTCGACAAAGTTTGAACCACAGAAATGAAGGTTCATAACACAAAGGTTGTCCTGTGCTTTGTTGAAAAGGTGCTCCTATAATGTGGCGTATTAAATATTTAACATAGTTTGCAGCAGATAAAAAGCAATTTTGTTTAATTTTTCCTAAATATTAATGCTATCATGTACCTTAATCCTTTCATTATAATAAAAATTTGTTCAAGCTCATTCTTATTAAACATTTTCTAATGTATAAGGATATGGATGTTTTGCATCTGATCCTAATAAGTAAGTAGGGCAAGATGCCTCTGTAAAGAAAAAGGGTGAGAGCTGGGAGGGAGTCTTCACTGGTTATATGGGGAAGAATTACAGGGTAGAAAAATAACTATTTTTTTTAACCAAGGACATCAAAGACAATGCCTGTCTCCCAAGTAACCTAGCTCAAAGTTTTGGGTCAGTTGTCAAGGAATGAAATGAAGTACCCACAAAACACTCAGTGAAATGACCTGGAAAATAAATTATAAAGAAGTTGCCATTCTTTCTGAGAAAGGACCAGTCTTCCACCTGTATCTCTGAACTGCAGGAAAAAAAAAAAGGAAATTCCTGGTTCAGAATTGGTTTCAAATCAACTTTTCTTTTCATCCTCGAACAAAAATGTAGTTGGCAGTTATTTATAATGTTAAGTAAAGAGTTGTTTTTCCAAACACTTACAGTTAATAGGGTTACTGGAGGCAGTAAGCCCTTGATACAATATCGAATGTTGTCCGTAACTCATTCATCTTTATCCAAAGACAGCAACAAAGTATGCTTCTTATATGAATATTAACAATGCAAACCCCCCTAAACTTTAGGGCAATATTGTTTAGAATTTGGATGTATTTAGGCAATATTATGCTTAGTCCAAGTACATTGCTGTGACTTCACTAATTGCAATAAAACTGAAGCTGGCAACAGGGGTGGGTCTGGCCCATTTTTGTATTGGATCTAATGTCTCCAGTTTGTTTAAATAATTCTTTGTTTACTCTTATTTTCCTTCTTTCTCTCATCTAGTTCTAATTTCCACACATACAAAAAGAGAATATACACATATTTGCTTTAAAACTATATTTTTATTATTGTGCAGGTTTTCTTTCCTCATGGAATGACTGTTTTAAATTTCCAATGTCTACAGCCCTTCAGCTGCACAGAAAAAATTATTGCTAATTTGCTTGTATACAAAGAACTATATTGCACTTGTGGTAGATGTACTTTTTAAAAAACAAAATAGTTTCTTTTAAATATTAAGCTGATTAAAACAGTCTTTGCATAATTCTTAGGCCTGCCGAATCCCATGTTATTTGATTTTTCTGAGCCAATATAACTCTTGCATGGAATAATTATAAAGACATTTCTGTTGAAAAAGCAAAGAACAAACTTGCAATACAAAGAACTGAGTATAACAGCTGTGGGGATTGTGAATACAATAGGTCAGTACTTGCTTTCCTGTCAGTGTAAATCTGGAGAAACCTTTGGATTTAGCTGAAGTTATTTTAGATTTACATCACTGCAAGATAGATTAGTTACCTCTACTTATATTATAGGATATTCTGGTCTCCATCCAGTGAAGCACTTGCTTAATCTTGAAAATGTGAGTAGTTTACTGAAGTCAAAGTTGAACACAAATTTGAGTGCCTTGCTGGATATAGGCTTCTCCTCTTAAAAGCCAGCAAAACACAGATAGTCATCAACTGTATATCCCACCTGCTTCTAAGCCAAATAACTGTATCCCAAATATCCCCTGCCTAGATCTGATCAGCACTCATGTGAACAACAGCTGGCTGAGGTCAATCTGAAAATACATAGGGATTGTAGGTAAAGTAAAACACTCCAAGAATGGAGCATTTTAGAAAATGCTTCTGGATGCTTTGTTGCTTCTGGAAAATCCTGGCAGTGTGATAAAAAGGCTCAATTCACTTTCTTCCTTCACTGAACAGTTAGAAGACCATACCCTTACTGGTGTGTACTTGCCAAGGATTGTTAGTCCACTTGCAGCTTCTCTTTGACAGTGCCAACTACTGACAATACTATTGTGCTTCTTTCCTTGTGTTCTCAGAAAATGCAATGTAATTCTAGACTCTTACAGAGTCTAATCAGCGCTGATACTAGTTTTAAAATTTGCCATTTATTTTGGCCTAAGATAATAAACTGTGACAGTCTTTTGCAGTTGTTGAAGTGACAATTCTCACGTCCTGTGGTCATAAGTAGCAAAGCTCAAGCTGATAGAAGGCAGTTTCTCAGCAGGGTTCATGGTTTTGATGTCTTCTGCTGGAACAGACTGAAAGATTGATGAAACTTCTGTCCTCCATTAAGAGATGGAGAACATCTTTCAGTATCTAAGGTAAAAACCAGTAAAAATTAAGAGGAGAGAGACTGAAAAGTAAAAAGAAGATATTGGTATTAGTTGGAGAAGCTTTAGGAGAATGGATATTTATGATTTGTTAGGATATTTTCTTCTAACAGAAGCATGATGCAAACCAAATACTTACATATTTTTCCTGTAGAATCCATAGCAGTCTTCTATGATGGATAGCCAGTTTCTGAAGAATTTCAGTCTCAAGAGGGAGATTGTCTTTTTCCTAGTTCTGACTAAAAGAGCCAATATTATTTTCTTTTCCAAAGTGGAAAATGTGAAAAATATCTTGCATTACCTATAGATGAGGTTCATGGAAGTAGTTAACTAGTGTCAAAGATGCTAAGGAATTCCTCAGTCAGACCTGTGACTCTGAAATAATATATTAACAAACTGATGTGATGAGACAACCCCAGAAATACCATGCTGGATTTCTTTTTTTATTGTACGCAGTTGAACAAAAAAATTTTGGCAGTAAGTTACTTTAGTCTGAATAGCCTTGCAAAGGAAGTGGTAGATGCCTCACTGTGCAGAGAACTTGATGAAACACTGCAGAATGGGATGTAAGAAGGAATGATGACAAGGACAATGAGATAGACACACGCAGCTTTGACCCTTGTCCACATGTAATTTCTCTCCAGCTGTTTAGCTTTATGCTGACGTGAATATAAGAGGTTTTCAGCCTACTCTGGACCACTGTATGGCAAAATTTATATGCATAGGGAGATGCTACTAAGGACTTCAAAAAGATTATTCATTTACTTAAGGTCATGTACTTCACATTGTTTAAACGTTCTGCTAGATCAGTGACAAAGCTGCATACTTTTTGTCTCTAATTGTAGGAGATGATTAGCCATGATAACTAGTTTACTTTTTAGCAAAATTAAAAGGGGATGACTTCAAGGAAAAACTGCAAATGGTCGAGTGGGCTGTGTCTGAAGAAATTTTCTGCCATTTCCTATCAACAAAGCTCAAGCTATATCCCAATGAAATCAATGGGTGTTTTAGGCCAACATTTCAATGACTGTAAAATTCCCCAAATAATGGCTGCAATATAAGCGTTGTTGCTTTTGCAGTGTTTATAATATTCTAGAGTATTTTTAAAAAAGAAATAGGGCAAGGACCATCTTCTCTGTAGCTTGTAGTAAAGACAGGTGAGTGAACAGAAACGCAACCTATTAATAGAATAGGGAAACTGAAGGTTTTAAGTCTAAAATTACAATCAAGATATTTTTTTTTTTCCAATGGTCTAACTAAATAATTATGGCATATTCTTCTTTCTGGTGTTAATAGATGAACTTCTATACAAGAAATTGGATCTGGTAAATCCCAGTGGCTTCCCAATTGTCAGAGCATACCTGGCAAGGTGAAAGGAGAAAAATCTTAGTAAAGGGGAAGAAATAAGTTGAGAATAATGTTACATTGCTCACGTACTAACTTGACTGTAAGTAGATATGGCAAATTAGGCCTAAATATTTCTTGATTAAATTATAGAAGGGAGATGTTTAATGTTTTTCAAATAAAAAGGATTATTTAAGCCCATGAAAATTTATAAAAGTATGATTGTACTCTACATTTAATGAAAACATAAATTTCACAAACCTTTCAGTCATATGGTGGAATGTCTTTTATTTGCATGCCTTTCTTCACAAACATCAAGTTTAAAATATTTTTTTCTGGAACCTGTGAAGATCTCAAATGGCAGAAAAAAAAGGTAGCTACAGAACCCACAGGTCTGCGTGTGAAAAAATACTGAAGTTGTATTTTAAGTATTACTTGGCAGCATATCGAAAACTTTGCACTGGTAATTGTCAATCATGTACTTTTCCATTGTAAAGAAACAATAGGGTAAAATTTACCTTTTTTTTTTTTTAAATATACAAATTTGAGTTTTATAGTGAGAAAATAGTACAAATTATTCCCTCCAAGAAATAAACAGTGTAAATTGCACAACAAAATTACCATAAGCAACAGCTAAATCCTGATTTGTGCTTGAAATATCTTTTTTTTCCAGCTTCCTACAGTCTTTTCTTTAAACACTTTGAGCTATGCTAATGCCCACTGCATATAGCTTGAAACCTGCAGAAGGATTATAGTTGATGCAAGCTGATGCGCTGTTGATGATCTCAGTTTGCAAGCTGTTTAATGTTAAAAGTTCCACTGAAACTGTCAGTAGAAAGTCTATGAATAATTTCAAAGACCCTCCCAATCTTATCTGTTCTCTTGCTTCCAGCATGCTGCTTTTAGCAATGAAACCAGCAGACTTGTAGCTGCTGCTTGGCTAGTCAAAAAGTGACTTGGAAGCAGTTTCACCACAGCTGTGTAAGATTGAGAGATGCTTCTCTTTTTCACTGCTGGAACCATTGCCACTTATCCCTAGTAGTGGTGAGACTCATGTTTCAACAGATAGTGGTGGAAAAAATGTTCTGTGTATATGGGTGAATGCTGCATGGCCCCCAGATATTGATCTTATTGAAGAAATACAACTCTTCTTCCTTGTGCCTAGTTCATTTGCATGGTTGCTACATTCTGTAGGGTGAATTTGGGTGGGCTTCTATGCAGGCATGCATACATGGGCTGTTTTAAAAGATGCCGATTCTTTGTGGAGCATGTAAACGACTAAAATAAGTAATTAACTATCTCCTTGTATAATCTTTTTAGTAATAAGATCATACATAGAATTGGCCTTTCTGCTGTATTCAAACATCATTTAATTGGATGGTTTATTTCCTGTTTCAGACATTCTGCGATGGCAGTGGTCATCCCAGACTTTTAACCTTATCTTATGAAAGCTTTGAAATACCAGTTGATTTCCTAAGATATCTTGCAAAAATCCTTATGCTTTTAATAATCTGGTCTCATCTAAGCTCAAAACAGGTGGTGGGTTTGTTCTAGTCTTGATGACAGTCTAGCAAGAAACAAGTGTGGTACTTAGGGATTCAGTAGTTCCCATAATCACCCATTACTTAATCTGAAGTTCAAATATGTTTGTGTTCTTTTTTTGTTTGTTTGTTTTGTTTAGGAAAATGAATGATGTCTAGCAAAGGTTATTAGTGTAAAGAGTGATTTGTAAAATCCCTTTTAGCTTTTTGGGAAATGTTTCTGTCAATGGAAGACTTCAAACAAGGAAAAAAGACAAAAGCATATATGGGCAAATATTTAGCAAGCTCTTTGGGGTTTTGGTAATACTTCAGTAACACAGAAGCAAAAAGAAAATAAATCTATAGTTCTTAGTACACAATATTCCCAATGGTTTAAAGGAACTAGGTCTACAAGCATAAAATAAGCATTTTAAATAAGCTTAGTAGGAGCAATGCTCACTATTGAGATGGACTGTTTCCTTTTTAGTAAAAGGGGGGTGGAGTAAAAGGTGATCTACTGTTGTAGAGTCTTCTGGTATGCTATGGTACCATGGCAACATCAGAATTAGACACAGAAAATGGGGCAAGCAGCCCGGTAGAACATAATGAAGAGTACACAAATAATGTGTCACAGGGAATCTACAGAAGAAATTATTAACAAGCAAATATAGTAGGGTTCTGGGGAGAAAGTGGGAGCACCATAAAGCTCTTCTGGGAGCAGCTGGAATATGGGATTTGTTGGTAGGAAATGCAGAAACCATTGAATATATTATCTAGGTTGGTAAGAGGAGTGGGAACATTAAACTCTGCTACTGCAGAGGGGTAAGTGACACTTCTAGGTTGGGAAGAGTTAGAGACCAGTTAGCTCTGGAATCTGTGAAAGCTGCAATTTCTTCTGGATGTAGAGAAACTATAATTCACTACTGCTGCGCCTGTATGTTCAATCAACAGTGTCCTAATTAGGCCCTTTCAGTTATTTTTGTGTGTCTGAAAGAAGAGTGTAGGCTCCTGTGTAAGAGTTGTTTAGGGTAATCAGCTGTCCAGATTTACTCTGCAGTTCCAATGGAAGATTGAGGCAGTTACTCACTAGCATTGTTTGCACTGCAGAAAAACATAGGTACCTTGGTTCTGACAGGCTGCAATTATGAGGGATAAAACTACAGTACAGTCAATAGATGATTTCAAATCAAAAATATCTGATGATCATCATGTATCAGATCAATATTCATCTCTCAGGATTCACTAGTCACAGAATATAAATCTGTCATGGGAAATAAGATTAATGTAAAATCACAGGTATGATTGCATATGAGCAGGCTGCTGTATTTTCAGTTTTGACTGCTTTTGTTTCTCACAGGAGGTGTTTATGCGCCTTGTTTCAAAGGGTTTGTGTACACATTGCAAATTTACTACAACATTGTTGTTGATTTTTGTTCCCCAGCTGTTGTGGGTAGCATGGGTATCTTTGTACCACCTGTGCAGCCGGAGGTCCTTACTTCAGCTGATTGCAGATTACAGGTTTGGATGTTATCAAATTAACCTTATGAACTGCTTTGGTTATTCTCAAATCAACCTTATGACCTGCATGTCAAAATTGTTGCAGCTTGAATGTGTATGAGCATGTGAGGATTAAGGTGTTGGGAATGATATCCTACCATTTAATCTCAAAAATAGCCTGGAAGACATTGCTTATGAAATTGATTGATCCCTCTGGTGTGAGGAAATGATAAGGTTGTGAGACACAGCATAAAAAAAATGTTTTGCGCATGACAAATGCGTTAAGCCTAATACCTACTCTTACACTGTGATAATTGTATTGCTGGTATGACAGCACTCCCAATGCAGAGGTGGATTTGGTTCTACAGTTGATTAATCTCATTATCAGTCGTTGCATTCGTTACTTCAATCTTCTTTGACAAGGTCTCCCAAGCTTCTAGGACTTGTTTAGAGACAGGGTTCAAGGAGAGCTGCCACCAGTGGATGAAGATTGAGTTGGGGGTTACTTGAGGGAACTCGACCCTCTCAGGGCCATGAGAGCAGATGGGCAGCATCCAAGGTGCTCATAGAGCTGACTGATGTCTGATAGAAGCTGCTGTGATAGATCATGAAAACTGGGGGAGGTTCTTGATAACTGGAGAAAGAAAAATGTTGTATTCATCTTCAAAAATGGCTGAGAGGTCTACCTGAGGAAGCACGGGCCAATTGACCTCACTTGGGACCCTGGGAAAATTGTGGAGCAGGTGCTCTTGGAAGATATTTCACGGGCACGTGATAGGGAAGGTGTTTGGATGCTTAACCAATCTGATTGCCTTCTATAAGATAAAGATAAGGAAAGTGGTTATTTACCTTAACTTTAACAAGGTTTTTGAATATGATCTTTGAGATAATTTCTGTACATTAAGATTCTTTGGTCTGAGTGGGTGGGCAATTTAAACAGTCTTCAGATATCACCTTAGGTATCTGAATATAGAACAGACTCCCAAAATATCTAAGGGAATTCAGTTAATAGTTTCTAGAGAATGATGCAAAATTTTTAATAATGTTTTCAAGGGATAAAATCAGCTATTCTCTGCAAGGCTGGAAAGTATAAACATTAGTTGAATTTTATTTATTAAAAAGGCCACACAATTTCATTTTTACACATGGTATTCAAGCCTACAGAAGATAATGAAGCGCATACATTAAAACTACAGTAATTGTGTTTGTTTAATAGTAACATTCTAACATTAAAACTCCTACTTATTATCTCTCTTTTTAAATAAATAATTACTATTTTTATTGTTAATTCATGATAATACCCACTATATGCCAGGAGGTCATCAGACACTGAAAATGACAGTCTCTTTGTTCATGAGGAAGTTCAGAGCTACGGGTGAGGCACTACTATGCTTCTTGGTTATTCTCATCAGCATATTTTTCAATATACTAGTGTACAGAAAGGATAATTATGTATTAAAATACTATGCAATATATTAATATATTAAAGGTTGAACCAAATTTTAGATTCTTAACAGATGCTGGGGTGGTGACCTTTTGTACTCATTATATAGCTTCCTAAGTCTTCCCAAAGTTTTTTCTCAGTCTTGTTAGGGAATTGTGTAGTAAAGCACAGAACAGCCAGAAAATTGTCCTGTTTGCAATAGTGAGAGTGTATGGATGTATACTAGTTAAAAGACAAAATATTTTGTTATTGCTTTGCTTTTATTGACTTGGATAGGTAGCTGGGCTGTGAGCTGTGAGGTCCAGAAGACTAGAGGAGAAGGAAACCTTCTTCAAGGCTGGAGCATGTGCTCTCCTCCTCCTCCTTAAGGAAGGGAGCAGTGGCCAGCTGGGAAGACTCCAGGCACTGTTGGTCTGTTCAAATCCCCTCTCTCCCTCTACAACAGCTCATTCAGTATGTGGAACTCGGTCTGCTGCAACCAGTGGTTTCTGATAGAATGTGTTGCCTGGCAATGAGAGCACGTCAGTCAAGGACCAAAACAACTCCTTTCTCACCTTTTCAAAGATGTTACAGGTGCAGCGCATCATTAAATAGCAGCCATGCAGTTAAGAGTTCTGTCTCCTCCAAAGCTGACACACCAACACATTTACAGTAACACTTTACAGCACTCAGAACTTTTGTAGGGCTTGGAAGCAGTGTAGTCTTAGGGGGTTTGGTTTTGGTGTGGGAATTTGTAAACCTGTTTACTTTTTCTTTCTGTTTTTCCCTTATACTTATCAGAGCACTGTTGATGAAAAAAAAAAAAAAAATTGGAACTTTACTGTGTTAAATAGTGCTGCATTTTTGCCTTACAGGTAGTTGTGCTTGAATGATGCAGGGTATAATAATAAGCAGAATTGGACCTGGCTTAAGACAATACTTCCTGGGGAAGCACTTTCATATAAATGAAGACATATGTGGATCTGCTTAGAAAATAACTGCTTGGTAACTGATATATGATTCACGTAATAGGTGAATAAAATATCCTGATTTGCTGGACTTGAGGGAAGAGAAAATAGGTGAACACTGTACTCTCTTTCGTTAAAAGATAAAAGCAGAGAGAGAAAACCATGAGAAGAGCAGGCAGTGATTTAAAGTCCAGAAGAAATTACACTGGAACTGTATTGAAATATGTATGTGTGTGTGTGCTGAGTCACTGAGAGCTGATGAACACCTACTCCAGCCCACTTCAGGGACTGCTTCAGCCACTGACAGCTTCCCCCCCCAGCCCTGAGGTTGTCACTCATCAAAGCCACCAAGCCTTTGCTCTCCTCACTCTGCTTGTGGTTCACAGCTGCTCAGCACAGCCTGTGGAATTGGTACCTGACAAGTGCAAACATCCATGCTCAGATGGCAGGGCCTGGGGATATTATGGGAGGTTGTATCCTCATTACATAAAACTGTATTTCTTTTTGCACATACCCAACCATGTTTCTTGTCTCTCTGTCAGTTTGTTTTTTTGACTATATTCATCACGTTGTTACGGATTTTGGTATAGTGTGTATTGTCTGTGTATGAGCTTAAATTTGGATGCATTTTCAGATGTTTCAGCATGAAAGATACATCATAAATATAGAACTTAAAATGAAAAGCTGCATGAATATAAAATGTTACAATATTATAAATGAATTATGTTGAAACAGACCGAAAGAAAAGCTACAATACAGCTGAAGCATATGGCATATGAAAATGCAATCCCCATATCTGCATTTGTATGTGATCTGTTGCAATTTGATTTTTTTTTTCTTTTTCCTTTTTGAAATTGCATTAGCAATTCCAGATAGACACTTAGTCTCCAAAAGAAAGGTTCTTGACATTAAGTATACTGAAAGGTCATTGAACAGTCATAGCTTTCTTTTAATTTTAAATGCATTTATCCAAGAAAACTCAACACTGATGCAACATCTGCTTTTCTAAGGGACTCTGTCTTCTAGCTGAGTTGACTGAGGTTTATAGAGGTCAATTGAAATGCCTAAGGTCACCCAGAGTGCCAGACAGTAAGGGCTGGGTATCTGGAAAACATACTCAAAAAGAAACCTACTTTTTTCCAGAGGTTACAGGATTCTTTTTTGAATTTCTAGGTAAATGCCATTATAACTCAGAAAAAAAAGATAGGAATGTTAAGGATGGTGACTCCTGTTGTTGTATTACTGTTGATACTGTGAATTATTTGTAGAGGATTCTAAAAATTCCTATCTGGAAAAATAAGTTATATGTTGCAAAAGCAACAAATAGTTTTAAGGCAGAAGACTGTGAGATAATGTGTAGCAACAATGCAGTAAACTGCTTTTTTGACTTTGTTTCTTAATACCTGTTCAGTAATTGACTTAAGTTGAATCACACTGTCTAAACTAGCTTATGAGCACACATAAAATCATAGCTGTTTTAGGAAGGAAAGATCCTTTACCCCATCATTCAGCAGTGAAGTAGTATGCAGTGACAGCAGAATACAAGCATTCTCACAAGGAAAAAAGCATTTGCAATGTTGTGGTCATATCTTTCACTTTTGTGGATTTTAACCTTTCAAGTGTAAAATCTTATAAGGTTTCACCCAATGCAGCAAATACTGCTATAACTAAAATGAAGAAAATGCAAGTGATTGTTTCAGATTAGTGCTTTGCAAAATTAAATTCTGCTGAGGAAATACACAGTCTGTGCAGTACATTTGTGGTAAAGAACTCTGAAGAATTGCTATGGATTAAAAGCAATTAATGGATGATTAATTCTCCATGCTGTACATGCCTCAATCTTCTGTTGGGATGGAAGTTTGGTATGTACAAGGAAAGCAAGTTATAAAACTTCCTTTTTTTTTTTTTTTTTTTTTCTTTTGACATTAAGGGGTGAGTGATAAGAAGCAGTCTTGAAAATTAAAACCAAATTTTTAAGGTTGACAAGGGTGAAAGTAAGGAAGTATCCTCAACCTTTATTGCTTCCAAAAAAAAAAAAACAACCAAAACCACATTACTATGATACCAAAATAAGAATGCACAGAGCGTATATTTGCAAGGTTGTATGGAAAGAAAAAACACAAAGGCTAATACACAGGAAGTCCTGGTATTTTTCTATTATTACAGCATACCAAAGAGTGATCAAAAGAAACGTGACCTTTTCTGAAGGTGACTGACGCATTCATTTCTGGCTTTAACTTATTCTGGCAATTTTCTGATGTTTCATTGACCATTCAATCCCCAAAAGGCTTAATTTGGTAGAGAAATCTTGTGATTTTGTTTTTTTTCCTGAAAAATTTATGTTAACCTAACAGCCCTACAGACTGGGAAAAAAACCCTCATTATTTCTCAGAAGGATTCTAATATTACTTAGGGGGATATTTTACTATATTGTTAAACATTGCAGTTCTGCTCCGTATCGCTTCTGCTTTGTCCAGTAAAAGGTCTGGCTCAAATATAATTCATCTGCTTTTGAACTGCATGTATGTGTTTGAAAAATGGTTTTGTGTAAGTAAAATACAAACTGATCAATCATACAAACAAGACAAAACTCCCACAGAGCACATGGGGGAAAAGAACAAAGATTATTTTTGTCTGTCTAGTTAGAATTTTGCATATGCTTGAATATATCTGACAGGTTATTTGTGCCTTTTAGAGGATGAAAAAAAAAAAAAAATATATCTATATAAAGAGAGAGAGAAAGAGGAGAGGTGCTGATGAGTACAATACTGGTGTTGATTTTCATATATTTGGGGTGCTGACAAGTGGCAAAGCAGAGTAATCGGTGTTATGCTGTTCCCTGCAAATGAAGATAAATACCTTGTTCTTTATCACTCTGGGTTATATTCCCAAGAGAAGGATTTTTAAAATGGATTTTTAACTTTCTACTTCCTTTTATTTATTTATATAGATATTTCTTTAAAATATAAAGGAAGTATTTGAGGATTGTAGTTAGAAGTAGTAATGCTCAATACCTGGCTGGGCTCCGGCTATGTAAGTCTCTGAAATACTGTGTCTATTCTGAAAAAAGATAGGAAAAAAATAATGCTATTCCTTCTACAATATGTAGAGCTATGGGGATTGTAAAGCTTCTGCAGAATGGGAATATAACATGTTTATGGGAGAAAAAATCGTAAAACGGTTTGTCCTTTTTGTTGTAGTTAAGAATTGTAAGAAGATCGAAAATAAGTTTCACTACCTGATTTGCCATGTGGAATTATGCTGCTAGATTTCTTTTGTCTCTGCTGAAATCGTATCTTCTTAATGTGGCTTTAGTAGTGAACCTTCTTCATTGTATTTGGTTTCTGTACTCTCAAAAACCATTTATATGATTGCTGTGTTTTTGCTTGACTCTGGACTCATCAAAAACAATGGCAAGTCCAAATATCAAGTAATTACAAAGAAATATTGAGTAGGTGTGTTAGGACCAAATAAAATATATGATTTTTTTCTGAATATTTTTGAAAAACTATCCTGAATACTTAGGTGAAGCTTNCCCCAACACTCTAGGTCTACTTCTCTGCCTGTCCACTTCTGTCTATAAAATGAAGTGTTTCATAGACCTACTATATTGAAGTTTTAAAGAACAGTAGAATCTTGATGGTGGAAAGTAGGAATAAAGTAGAGATAATTCTATATATTTATGTGTATTATTAAGATGTGTTCCTGGAGTAGACTGTATTAATGATGTTTCCCTATAGGGAGAGCTCAACAAAACTAACCAAAGAGCTCAAGACCAAAAGGACTGACTGGGTGGTCTCTGGAGAAGAGGGAGCAGATCCACTTGTTTATAGAAAAGAAAAGGTCTGAAGTGGGAAGGAAGAGTAGTCTGGTCCTGTTCTCAGATACAGGAGGATGGATTAAAGAGAGTTATCTGGATGCATTAAAATGTTCTGTGGTGAAGTTTGTTATGAGAAGACTTGCGTAAGCATTTGACCCCTTGTTGGGTCCCAACTTCAAACCTGTTCACAAATGCCTAAATAAGTAAGTTTTGTATTAAATAAATAAATATATATATATATGCTAAGACTTGTTAATATTTGATGGTATAAATCCATCTACATCTAAATTCATGTGTGACCCACTTTTTGTACTTTTGGGGGAATATACATAAGGTAAGGCCATGAAATTGTGCAATGGTTCTTCTCATTAGTGTATGCACTGAAATTCTGCATCTTGAGAAAAAAAATATATTTTTTTCTCTCCTGTATAAGACTCCAAGGATATAGCCTTCAGACCTTTCTGTTTCTCTGAGATTTCTGTAGATCCTAACATTGAATGAGGTCAGTAAGTCCCCCTGTGTGCTCCTTGTAACTGCAGAAGTTCTGCCTCTCCCTAGCCCGGGGAGACTTGCAGCATTAGATGCTTCCTAGCTGGTATGTGTCTCCAGGGTCCTCTTCAAAGAGAGTTTGCCGGTGCAGATTTAAAAATGTATACTGTTCGTGGAAGTATTTGGAAGTATTCATCCTCCTCTGGCTTGAGGAGGGAATGTTTGGCAGCCTTGCCTTGTGCCCATGGCCAAACTCCTCCCAGCTGCAAATCTTCAGACCTGCAGAGAACCTTCTGTGCAGTCCAGCTGCCTGAGCCACAAGGCAGCTACCTTCTCTTCCAGAGATGGAGATATCTGGATGTAGAGTCTTCTGGAGTTCAGTATGATTTAAAACTAACACATCTGTGGCAAATAAGTTACTCTGTATACAATAACCTTTGGTTTTGTAGAGCTAGCTAAAACACAGTCAATTGAATGTGAACGAAGCTAATTAACTACTTTGGTCTACTGTCTCTTATCACTGTAATTTCTTTAGCTTCAGTGAGCTTATTGCATGGATGAGTTTTATTGAAGTTCTCATTACTAATACAGAAAGTATGTGCAAAATTAGGTGTTATGAAGTCAAAGCTGTGTTTCACCTGGGAATACTGTTTGGGATTTTCACAGAAGGCTTTAAAGAGTTAAATATAACACTTCTATCTAATTTATCTTGCATTTGGACAATGAATTTCGGGCATTTTAAAATATCCTACCTAATCAAGTATGCCAGTCACTCAGCTTTTGAGAAGAGAGAGTTCCCAGAGTGCTAGGTGATATGCTGGGGAAGTTTTTTGCATTAGTGTTTCTCTGAATGTAAGTAGTCTGACTTTTTAGCATACTTGCTCAGTCATAAAAGGATGGAAGAAGCTGCTTTGTGCAGCTGTTTCTATTCCTGCACTTTCCATTTAAGTGGCACTAGAGATTTCATACCTTATTCACACTGAGAAGGCAGAGTTCTTCTTTTCAGGTTAACTGGTTTGCCTCCCCTTTGGTTGTTCGTCTAACTGATGGAGTCAGTTATTTGTAGTCTTCCAGAAATATGTTTTGTGGGTGCCTCACAGAGTATTAAGCTCTGCACATGAGTTGTTCTTCTGTGCCGTAAGCCTGAATGGCACATTGGCTTCTTCTGGTCTAGATGAGAGGGGTCCCTCAAGGGCACTAAGGCACTGCATCCCTGCCATAGCGTTGACGAAAGGTAAGACTTCCATAATGATGTGTAGCAGGCTAGATGGGGTAGTTGTGGTGTTGACAGGTTTGACTCAGGTCAGATCTGGCAAGTTTAGTTATAATTTAGATCCATTTAGGTGTGGAAACCTAAATGACATTGAAATCCATGGAAATTTGGTCTCTAATTACCTCTCAGCATTCTGGGACTGAGTGATTTACTTAAGGTCACAAACAGAGTAGAAAGGGAAATTGAGTAATCCCAGTCCAGTGCCTGTATCATTAATCCTCGACTAATCTGGTATCTTGTGATCTAGGTTTCACTTCAGCCAGCTGCCTTCATCAAGTCGTTAGTGTCATCCTACACTGGGACAGCTGGCCAGAGTTTAATGCATAACTAACTGTCATCTGCATACTTCTCTCATTTACACCCGTGGCATTATGTGATACCCGCTAGCAGCTCAACATAAATACAGATTATACAGTGTCTGTGGACCTTGGAAAGAAGAGAGAAACCTTCTGATCAGAGATTTCAGAGTCTGAAAGAGTCTGCTAGAATTAAGTGCTGTTTGTTTAGATAACAGTAAATGTAAGAGTTGGGGGATTTATTCTCGTATGTGTTTCATTTCAAAGTATGTGTTTCACTCTTATATGTGCTATGGAGAGCTCCAGGTGAATGAATTAAGATGTTTGTCCACTGCTGGCCTGTGTGATTTCTATGCCATTCCTCTTTTTTTATTTTTTATTTTGCTTGGCTAGGTAAGGCTCAGGATGACTTGTAATGAAACAGTTTTAAAGTGATAGTATGAGTAATGAGATGTAAAAAAATAAATAAAATCAAAAGAATGACTTTTAAATACTTAAAATCCAACCGTGATATTTGAAAAGAAAATGCTAAGCAATAAAGGGGATGAATTTCCACACTACCTATTGCACAGGAAATTTGCACACACAATCTTTTATTTGTTTAATGGATTTTCTGTGAACATCTCCCATTAAATGTTTGTAAAACTTCAGCCCAAGAAATTTAGCTATGGAAGGGAAAGCATTTATATTCATTAGAGGAGAGCAGACTTTTTGCTCATGATTTGGGTGGAATTTAAAATGATTAATGCAGCTTAAAGTAGTTAGGTGATAGGAATTTTCTAAAACATTTTGTCTGCATCTAATAAGGCCTTTTGGGAAAACAACAGCTTATGATGCATATAAGGAAATTTAGAGCCAGTTTATTAAAAACACATTTCGACGTTAATGGTGTTCTTCCATTTTATCCTTAAGGTTGCCAGCTATTTTACCATCTACTGCAGCCAATCTGTAGAGACTAGAACTGTATGAAACCCTTTGAGAGGCCCATTCCTTTATTGTAGAGATTGGAGCTGCAGCTGACAAAGGATGAAAAGAACTCAGGAATATAATATAGCCAAAGTTCAGAAAATCCTTCACGGAAACTTAAAATCTTAAATTGAATTTGTCCTATATGGAGCTCTTTATTAGGGAGTAGCCTAGAAAATTTTAAACGAAAACAAAACCTTTCTGGTTAAATGTAGTCTCAAAAATTAAACCTTTTATGTGGCTTTTTGGTAAAGTAACTGTAAGAAAGCTGAAGGTAGCTATTTACTTAGATTTTCTAGGGCAGAAAAATTCAATGTTCAGACTTGCCTAAAATTAAATCAAGGACTTTTCCAAGTTTTCATCTCACTTTGTAGTGGTAGAAATACTAGTGTGGATGACTGTAATAAATCCGTTACTGTGTTTATAGTGGAAATTAAAGTGGTACGTTTGTTTCTTTAGGTCATTGGTAAATCAGCCTTTGCAAAGTCACTATCACAGCATTCAAAGCCAAGCTTACTCTTGGATGGAAAGTTAGTATCGTAGTGTTTCAATTATCCTGGGATAGATTATCCAGCTGATGGATGGAAATAGGCGGCAGGTACCGAGACACTGAGTCCTGCTCTGAATGAGTCAGTTTGGCACTGCTGTACCAGCTTGGACGCTAAAATTCTGATTCAGCATTGCTACTGACCTCTCTTTTCACTGTTTCATTCCTACTGTATCGTTCTGCAGCCTAATTTACAAGAGTGATTATAGGCAGTAAGGTAGCAAGTTAAGCATTCATTAACCCCAAATTTGTTGAATATCTTTCAGTGTCATTTCTGACATTGTATTGCCTGACCTGTCAGGCATCATTTTACTGAGCTTCTGTGAAGAATAGATTTTAGTAAGTTAGAGAGAGGCCAAAATTTCAAAATTATTAGACAAGAATCATGAGTGTGAAGAATAACTCTTCTGCAGAAGTTTATACAATGAGTCAGTCTCTAGTTTAGTGTACCAGATCTATGTAGACAATAGAAACTCTTTCCCAGGATTAACATTACAGTGGAGTTGCTGCAGTTTATGCTGGTCTGCAAAATTTAGATTATGAGTATGCTAGGGAACTCTTCCTGTAGTAGGTATTTTTCCCGAGGTTTAACCAGACCATTGCAGCTATGCTGGCAGAAATCTGTAGCCTTGACATAGCCAGAAACTATATTCACCTCTGTTCCCCCAGGCAGTCTCCTTCTTCTCACAAGGACTCGCTTTAATGTGGCAATAAATTTTTTGAAGGAACGTTCTGAGCTGAATGCTACAGAAAATAAACATCTGTGATATAATGCAGTGATGCTTTGTTTCTCAAAGAGTGTGCTTTAGTTCAAAAACTAGAATAATTTGTTCTTTGTCAATACGTGCTCTGTGGTCAAGACAGGAGGAACAACACTGGTATTTAAATTTAGCTTTTAAATTTAATTATTACATTAGGAGAAAGTAGGAAGGAACATGCAAGGTGGCGTGATTCTGTTGTTGATCCTCCATATTTCAGACCTCAGTGTCACAGTGGAGCAGTAGGGCTTCATCATCTTTTGATCTGAGATGGTATTCGGCAATGCTCTGCCTGCTATGTTGGCTACCCCGGTTGTTGCGGCTATGTTGCACAGCTGGCAGTACAGTGTGTACACAGAGTCAGCTGTGGAGGCAGATGTTGGGATGTGACAGTGAAGTCTCAAATTCTTCTGGACCTGTCATAACAAGGATGGATGTTTATAGACAGGATACATGGAAAAATTAAACATTTTTTGGTGGGGGGTGTGAGGTAAGGAGAACAGACTCTGAATACCTATTTGGGAAAGCCCTCCTCTATTAGTTCAGAAAAAATACAGAAATAACAGTTTTCAGGTAATCCCTCTTTGGTTGCTTTTTGGTTGTTTTTCAGTGGCCTGCTTTAGGTATAGTATATGCTTAATATATAACCCCATCCACAGCGGAATTCTTCTGCAGTTCTTCAAGGGCCAGGGTATATGTTTGTTTCTAAAGATTTATTGAAAGGCCATCTACTCTTTGGGTGGAGAAGTTTCTACCCACTTTTCTGCTGTCAAACTGTATGAATCTAAATGTCTCCTTGAAATACACACTGAGGATTTCTTTGCAGGTGCAGATGCTTTTAAAAACTGCCTTAAAATAAGTGCAGGATGAAGAAACTGTCTGCCACCAGATGAGTGAGACTTGGCTGGGATTCTCTTTTCTTTTCCTCCTACATATGCACACCTCTACAGTCATTACAAAAATACCATTTCTATAACCTGCGAGGATCTACTCACAAAAAATGCCTTGCTGTTGTGTTGCAGTTGTGGATCTCTACAGCCATGCAGGGTATGATAAATACTGTTCTACTTCTGGTGGGGATATCTGCGCAGGCAGACTGAAGGGTAAAGTTCATCTACTACAAAACCAATGGAATTTGATCTCCTGTCAATGCTAGACAGACATTGCTGTCATTACTGCAAAATCTGACATGGAGGCAGAGGAAAGTTTTGTTCATTCTCAAGTATGTGAAGCAATGAACTATGTTAAGGAGCCAGCAAAGCCTGCCTTTAGGTAGGGGGGGACAGTCTATAGCAATTATACAGCTTGATAGCAAATCGCAGAAAATAGCCTGTAAGAGGCTTCCTTGATAATCCCTGACCCTTGCCGTGTGAGTTTATGAAATAGATTATGCTGGCCTGAAGAAGAGTGGCAAATCCATACAAGTAGAAACAATATGCACCATATCAGATCCATATTCAGAACTCCAAATGCTCCTCTCTGCATTCCAACATCCCAGATGGCAGATCTCCCTAGCACAGTTTAAAATTTTCAGCATGCTTACGGAAGTAGTTTTTATTTTCCTGTCTTCTTTCACCATCTCCTTCTCACTTAAGACCTTTTCATTTAATGAGTACCTACAGGGTCACAATGGAGAATGAGCTGACAGGATGAATGACAGTGTACATGTACAGGGTGAGAGACTCAACTTCAGTTTGCAACCTTGTTGGCATCCAGTCCATAACATCTCTAATAAAAAGTCATTATAGCTCTCCAGGTTTCTCAATTATTGTTTTAATTTCTTTGCGCTGTTTATTACTTTATCACAGCATGGGATGTTGCTCTGATTATCTTTATTGTAGCGTATTTAATAAAAATGGATGACTTAAATTATGTTCTGTAGAACAGTTAAAATAGCTAAAGGGAGAAAAGTGCAGCCATCATGGACTTTGACTGATAGTTCTAGTCTTCTTGATCCAAAGAAAACAAGCATGGGGGTTGGTTCAGGTGATCTAAGACTTGCCAATCTGTGACTATTTTTCTCTGATAAAATGTTTGTATTCTTTTAGTCTTAAAGAAATCGTTAGTGCTTTTATCAAATCTAATAAAAAGAAGGCATCCATTTTCACTGAGTGAGAGTTTACTTGTTCCGTGCAAGCATAAGCATAACTACCACAATTTATTTTCAGGCATACCTGATGCTTAGGTCAATGGCATCTTGCATGGTTTCTTGGAAAGTCAAAAATACGTGCAAAAGTTCATTTCTCACAAGTGAGAGTTATTTACTCCTTTTGTTCTGGCCATGTTCCAAGCCAGCTAATTATATTATTATTAAAAATTTGCCTCAAAGTTCCAGTTAATTATCTTTTCCCCTTCCTTTTCTGAAGTACTGTCATGTCATATTGTTTCTATGAAATGCCTGATGGTGTCTTGCATCTGAAGTGGTTGTATTTCACTTATGAATGAAGCGTTGCTGTAGATAAAGGGTCGTATCCACCATTAGGACGTGTCAGCATGATGCACTGGTTGTAAGGAAGGGATTTTAACTATACCAATAGTGAAATTGAGTCTAAATATTCATGCTTAGAGTGTAATATAAGATGTGTTTTTTCCCTCTTTTCACCTGATTATTATTTATATTAATCTACACTCTAAAACCTGCATATTCTTACACCTTACTCATTGTGACTAGTATCTTCACTAACAGTAGAGAAAAGCAGGGAAAATCCTTCTATGGTAAGGTAATTGATATTTATTGCTTAGGCAGTTTAAAAAAGATTTTTGATTCACTATTAAAATGCATACCTGCAAATCAGCTATACTGATGTTGCCAAGATTCCTATTCCTCTCAGCTGCTGTTGAAGTAGAAACTTGTTAAAAGCCCATAATAAGAACTGTGGTTTTATTCTTCTTTTAGAAAGATGGTTAAAATACTTCTGAACTATTTTTTTTAGATCAGAAGTTCAGTATATTAATTATGTAAAAATCCCTCAGAGTGGAGATTTGTAGGAAATTTCAGGTAGATTTCAAGGAATACTACACATTTTTGGGGGCATTTTGTTTATGCCCATAAGTACTTCCAAAGGATTACAAAATGAGTGATGGAGAAGAATAAAATAGCTGGGTGTTAGAAACTCTGTGTAGCTTTAGGAAATTATTTTACAGAATTAATATTGTATTGTGTTGAAAATGTACTACAAATGAGTCACCATCTTGAATTTCATATGTAAGAACACTCAATTATAAAATGAGAATATAGTCTATAACTTTTTTTTTTTTTTCTGCAAACCACAACTCAAGAGGCACACATCATTGCAAGATGTTGATCTATTAAGTAGATACTGTATTTTATCATATCTGACTTGCATTAGCACAATCCCGAGCAATATTTTGTGACATGAGTATACATTTAGTTGAAAGAATGAGTGGAGAAGAGAGGTTGTTGTTGGGAGATACTCTTTTCACTGTCTTTCACCTACATATTGATAAGCTGGCTTTCAGGTATCTTTCCTGTTTGTTTGCAATTGCAAATTCTTACTAAATTGTTAAATTGCTGCAGAACATCTTGTCTGCATTTTATAAATTCACAGCCACTCTACTTAAATACAGTTCTCACCCACACAGAGTTTCATTTGCACAAAAGTCATAGCAGCAGAATATCAGCAGTTCCCACGGAAATGACAGCCCAAGCCTTTAGTTCATAATATTGAAAAATTTCCCTAACTTACAATGTTTCCTGAGGGAATGTCAGAGTTGGCATACATTTCTGCTGCTTTTCTCTAATTTTTAACCTCTTATTACAAATGAAAGCTTGTAGGGCTTTTTAACAGGTGGTTTTTGCCTGTGAGTACATGACAGAGGTAGAAAGCCAGAGAACTGTGATAAAAATTAAACTCAGCAAATCTAACTAGTCCTAGTGAGAATGCAGCAGGGAATAACAAATCCTCAGTGAAAAGAGCTAAAGATTGCTTAATTAAACCGGGTTGCAGAATTAGATTTAACTTCAAACTTGAAATTTAAATGAATTTCTTTGGTGAGGAAACTGTGATGACTTCTTGAATGTCATTCTAGATTTTTTTTTTCCAGGGCTGGCATGAAATGTCATTGTATTTTGCTATAAAATCAAAGAAGTAGTTGCTTATTTCACACAGGAGGTTTAAAAATCCTGGGGCTTTTACCCCCATAGTTTGAAATTGTCTCAAAAAGAAATACGGATTGGTGATTAAAGTCTGTAACCCTGGATGAAAACATGTAACAAAAGGAGTTAACAACTTTGTGGGTTGTAAGTATTCAGTCGCTGCACTAATTTGGGACAGCAATAATTAACACAATTAGCTTTCAAAACCTGATGTAACAGCAAATTTCACAGAGGATATTGGAGGCCCTTGAAATCAATGACCAAGGTTTTATAAAAAAAGCAGTTAAAACCAATGGAAGTACTATTATGGAAGCAGGTAGATATAAGCTCTGCCCTTGAAGAAAGGTCTGGTGCAAGTATCTGAAAATAAATTTGGTATCCCTTGTCCAAGGGGTTGCATTTATGAATAATTTTCCCCTGTGGAACTGAGGAACTGTAGATTCCCCTACAAATTATAATTTTACCACTTACTTTGTAAACCTATCTAGTAGAGTTTTGAAATGCATCAAATTGTATTAATTGAATTGTCATGAATAGCCCAATGACTTTATGGTTAATCCTCAGAAGATATATTGTAGGTCCAAGGTAAACAGGATTAAGTCAGCTTTTAATACCTTGTCACTGTCAGCTGAACATCCTTGAAAATTGTCATCCATTGTAATTTTTATGAACGTAAATCTCTACTTCATTTTCATCAAAGATGGTGACAAAAAGTTTTAAGGCATTGGACTTTGTGGTTTCAGAGGTCCTTGGCATAGATCTTCCAGCAAAGGACCCTGAGGCACTTGATCTGAAAATACAAAAGTGATGCTGACTGGGGATGTGGCAAGGCCAAGGTGCCGTAGGGAAATGATGGTTCAGTGCTTCAGCAGGACAGCTTCCCTTGGATGATGCCAATTAAGCTGTAGCTGTCATTTAATGTTGCCGTCTTCTGGATCGTACCTCCTGTGCACAAGCAGGAATCATTCAGTCTCTTGTTCTGTTAGAAATGAAGGTTTGTGGTTTTCTAAGCGTACAAAAAAAACCAATGTCCCAAAACCAAAACTAATGTGTACATCAAATATTGCTCATTTCCAATAGTTGGCAATTGTTTCTTGGACTGTTTCAGGAAGCATTCAAGTCAGTCATCTCAGAAGTTTCATGTACTAAATGAATTAAACTAAAGCCACCACTTCAAAACCTTAAAAGGCTGTGAATTATTTTTAAATTAAGGCAGTATCATATCAATAAACAAGCATGTAAAAAGCTATAGTTTAATCAGGTCTATTGTTTCATAATAGGTTTATACAAATTATGAATACCAGAGTTTTATTAACGGGACTTTTAATTATCCACTATAGTGAAGAGTGATGTAAAATATCTAACAGCTCTGCTAATTAATATGAGGATTCAATGGTTGTTAATTAAGGGCAAATGGGACAGGGCTAACACAATCCACTTTTTGACTATGATGAATAAAAAGTCAGACCGATAGCTTATTTCCAAATTAACACGATTGATAAAAAGTCAGCTTGGAGCACAAGTCATTCATCCCAAGGGAGCTGCAATTTTAATGTTTACAGGATACAAAAAAAGAATGTGTCTATAGGCCTTGAAATAAAAGTAAAAGCTGGAAAAAGCTTCCAAGGGCTAAAATACAGATTTATAAACTTGCTTTTAAACATGTAACTTTGTGCACAATGAGCCTTTTCAGATCACTTTCACTTTTCACAGAGTTAAATAAAGCTGACAAGTGAATGAATGGCAATCTGTAACATATTCCAGCAAAATTATCCATTATTGGACTTTCTTTTCTAATTATCAGATATACTGAACAGCACTTCACATACTTTTTTAAAAAAAGGCAGGCGGGGCAGAGGGAAGAGAAGCAGCTTGCCAGCAACTGGTTTATCAGCCTGTCTCTCTGGGATATGGCAGTCTGTCCTCTTCTCATTGCTGTCTGTTCATTGCTTTCCTGCATGTAGCTAAACACTTGAAACTTGTACTTAACATCTTCAGAAAGTGAAATTTGGGTATATATATCGAGAAAGCGTCCTAGGTAGAATCCAGAGTGTTTGGTGATGTGCTTATGTGACATAGATAGTATATGAGGATGCAGAGGCAATTCGGTGAAAGCTATAAAATAGCACGTGTGATGTCCAGGGCACCTCTAGTCAGAGACTCACAGGCAGTTGTCTGGGATTGCTAGGAATTCTGAGCATAGCTGAGGGGCTTAAAAGTCTTTTTCTCCCTACCTGCCCATTTTGTCACCTTGTCCAGAATGGTGGTGAGCTATTCCCTCCTGCTAAGCTTCCACAGTTTTTAGCCAGCTCTAGGTACCTCATGCCTCCCATCTCCTCTAAGCTATCTCCTTTCAAAAGCTGTTTTCTTTGTATGTGTTAAGTTACATATACTCATGTGGCACGTATCAAGAGTTGTCATGTAGTATGTAAAGTCTCAAGTTTGATTTCCCCTTTGCTTAAGTATGTTAAAACTTGCGTTTTCCATTATGAGTATTGTCCTGGTTTGAGGTAAAACGAACCAATTTTCTGTTTTACAGTTTTACTTTCTTAGCTAGGCCTCTTCTAACTAGCTAAACTCTGAAATTAACAGCACATTGTTCAGAGCTGTTCCGTCTCACAGTGATAAGACCTGATTATACCAAGGGATGGTATGCAGAGAGGCCCTTGTTTAGACTTATTGCTGGAAGAACCAAGGTCAGATAATTTTCAGATATGCCCGTTGGAGGGTCCCACCTTCAAGGAGGAGCGGACAGGACAGGTGACCCNTTTTTCCTAAATTTCCTTTTTATTATGTTACTTATATTTTCATTAAAGTAGTTTAGTTTGTTCTAAACTCTTTAATATCTTTAACTCCTTCCTCTCCTCTCTGACCAAAAGGGGGGACGGGGGGAAATCTGTCACTCAGGTTTTGGTAAATTTGGCTGAAACCACGACAAGTATCTTACTACCAAAGTAAAGGTTACTTTGTTCCGGGATTGCTTCTAGTGGACCTCTGACAGAGGTGGTATGTAATAGGAGCAGTAAGCACCTAAGACAAGAAGTCAGATATCTACATGTGGTTTCGTGAACAAATATTTAAGGAAAGTTGGAGTCTACTAGGAAAAAAGTAAAAAAGCATTCAAGGTTATAATTTAAACATGTAGGAAAAAAAACACCAGGAAAACATTTATCTTTATGAGAAAGTGAGAGGTATATGTATGCAGTTTGATGCAGAGTGAGCACAATTTGCATAGTAGAATAGGAACTTAAGAATTTGGGATTGGAAGGAATCTTCTGAAACATAGTCGTAGAATCATGTTTAGAGTTGGAAGGGACCTTGAAGATCATCGAGTTCCAAACCCCCCTGCCATGGGCAGGGACACCTTCCACTAGACCAGGTTGCTCAAAGCCCCATCCAGCCTGGCCTTAAATACTTCCCATCCCCCAGGGATGGGGCATCCGCAACTTCTCTGGGCAGCCTGTTCCAGTGCCTCACCACCCTCACAGGAAAGAATTTTATCCTAATATCCAATCTAAATCTCCCCTCTTCCAGTTTAAAACCATTACCCCTTCTCCTATCACTACGCTTCCTGAAAAAGAGTCCCTCTCCAGCTCTCCTGTAGCTCCCTTCAAATACTGGAAGGCTGCTATAAAGTCTCCCCAGACCCTTCTCTTTTCCAGGCTGAACAGCCCCAGCTCTCTCAGCCTGTCCTCGTAGGAGAGGTGCTCCAGCCCTCTGATCATCTTCATGGTCCTCTGCTGGACCCGTTCTAACAGTTCTATGTCCAATCCTCTTTTATCACAAGCAATTATTTTACATAACCTTTTCCTGATCACCAGGTTAAAAGTAGGCTTCCCAGTCTACCACATTCTAGATTAAAAATAGGCTTTCCCCCCACCCCTCCCCTTGGGATACTGTTTCTGTGCTTTAATACTCTGTTATATATGTGATATCTCAATCTTACCTATTGACACTGTCTCCTTTTTGTTTATCAGGAAATTCCATTGTATTATTACTTTTTTTTTAAGCAAGTATCATTACAAAAAGCTAGATTCTTCCTGTAACTTTTATTTTGATGATGGTAGAGAAGACTTTTATTTTTTTATTTTATCATTTGTTAAAATGTAACTGTGGGGAGTGGGTTTTCCCATGCTTTGTATTTCAGTGAGATCATAATAAGCGTACATTTCTTAAATCACTATTTGCTATGTTATTGTGAAAATATATTGTTCATGATATAGGCCAGGGAGTATGCCATGAGCCATTTGGTTTTTTTAAATGTTTAGCTTTTATTATTGTCAATACATAACAGTACGTATATGAAAGGCTATATTAGCAATAACATTTTCTTTAATTAATTTTTCCATGAATGAGTTCCTATTAGAAATTCATTCTTACTACATTGCATTATGTTGTGATGCACTTTGGTGAAATTAACTCGAAGAGATGCTCTTTGCAATTTTAATATTCCACTGGGTTTTCCATTCTAGAAAACTCATTATTATACATGTACAAAGCTGAAAAGAAACAAGAGAGAGGCATATTGTGTGAATAACAGTCAGGGAAAAGAGACAGCTGGCATGATAATTTTCTAATAAAGCTTAGAAAAGGCTGCTGTGTCTTGAAAAAATGAAAGAGTTTTAATTTGAGTATTCCTTTTGTTTGGATTTGCTTTGTACTAAAAAGTTCTGAATCCTATTCACACCTTTTATGAATATTAACTGAAAAACAAATATATCTTGTCAAGTCCTTCTACTTGGTAGGTGCAAAAGAATCAGTGGTGTGTATCCAGAGGGGGATGGTATTTCTTGTTCTTATCCATTCTTATTCTCCTTCGACCAGACTGTACAGTTTGGATCTTGATAAATAAAGATCTTCTGAATCATGGACAGCTTATTAACACATGGAGCCTTTAACTATCTATGTGCCAAACTGCAGCCTCGAATAAATGTTTGTAAATTTCTTAATTTCATGGTGGCCTTTGGATGCTGTGCCTAAAATCCCACTATCAGGAGGTTCTGGCACTGGTCTTTAGTTTAAGAAAATACTAGGGAGCAGTCACAGAAATCAAGCATTTTACCTGTGACCTCCTAAGTCTTGGAGGTCTTAGTCTTTGTGTCTTAACACAAATCTTTTTACTTGTAAGGAAAATTTAAGTTATTTTTGTTCCAGATATAGGATATTTTTAAGACTAGTTGTCACCTTCTTAAAAGCTTTAAACCTGATTAAAAAAAAAAAAAATAGAAGTATTTACATTTAAATACAAAATTCAAATGCACTCACATTTTAGGGATTCAAAATAAGGTGAAATTTTAAATTAATATGAGGGAAAAAAAGTTAATCCATTAAAGAGAAATTTGAAGAACCAAATTCTGTTTTCACTGCTACCTTTCGGCAGTGGATTACCAAGACATTACGTAGCATTCACTAAATAGCATTTCTGGCTGGTCTTACATTTTTTAAAGCTTTTCTAAAAGTGATAAATACAGTTTTGAACACATTTTTATAGCAGTGATTTTAAAATGTATTAGTCCAATTAAATATTTTTTTCTGTTATTTCTTGGCTCGATATATTGTTCTAATGTGTTGCCCTGATACTAGATTGTCCTATTTCTTCTCCATTTTCATCCATTCATCTTTTTTATACAATATAATATTATTGACGTTAATGAAGTTACTGTTAACTTATGCCACGGTGAGAGAGAAAAGAATCAGACTCATTATATCTGGTATGAGTTCATGAGAGAATCGGTTAATTGCATTCCATTAGTAATTAGCATAGAGGAATATGAAATACTAATGTTTTGTAAACCACACATTTAATAGCCCTTATTCTCAGTAACCACAGGGCTGTAGGTGACAGAGAAACAGAGATCTCCAGTATAAATGGATATTCTGCTGGTGTTAAATGAAAAACACACTGACAGGGTTTTTGAAAACCGCAGTCTGTAGTCATAGAGTATGTGCATTAATACCAAGCTCCAGATATTTATTTGACATTTACTTTGATCATCAAAATGAATTATTAATTGTTCTTTTTTTTTCTTTGTCATTAAAGCATAGGTAGGTTGGGGTTGGTTGTTTTTTTTTTTTATTTTTTTTTTTTTTATTTTAATCAGTTTTTTTCAGTACTTGAAATGTTTTAATGCTGTTCAACCTTGTCACGTGAGCTTCATGTATTCCAGTGTGTTGCTGTCACTGGGGTCATATTCCAGAACCCCAGGTAGACCCAGGGTTGTTTTGGCAGATTCAGTGCTACAGGTGGGAGGATATAGCAAGAGGATCAATTATAACTACATGCCTGCTCCACTGGAAGCAGAAATTGAGTGACCCGGCAGGAAAAAAATCCTAATGATAAAATGAAGAGAGTTCAAGCTAAGAAATCTTTCCATTTAAATCAAACAGTATGGACTCTGTTCTGCTAGGAGTGGGCTGCAAGGTCCCTGCTTAGAGCTGGAGCCAGAAAACACACTGAAACAACACGCACTGGTGTTGTTTTTTCACTTCTTGGTCTGTAAGATTAATGCATGCAGCTTCCCCACGTAGACAAAGAACTTTTTCTTCACATTTAAAAATGCCATTTGCATGTCTTTTAAATTTGTTTAGCCACATCTATTCCTTCATTTCATTCCATTCTGTCTACTGGCACAAAGATTTTAATTGGGCTGTGATTATACCAGGTTTTATGACACTGGGGAAGACAAGAGTTTCATTTGCAAGACTGTATTGATTTAGCACACAAGTCTGCCAATGGGGTGGCTTTGGCGTTTAGAAAGCCATGTCTAGGGGACTGTCTTTGAATTTGAGAGGATTTTCTTTTTCCATACTATTGTTTCAGTTAACTTCATCCAAGAACATACTTTGTGTCTGGTTTTGAATAGGTATGCTTCTGAGCCTCCCATCCATTTGATGTTGAGATGTCTCTGTCAGCCCTAGAGCCATTCTTATATCCATTTATTTTTCAGTCTTTCATTCTTGGCAGTTTTTTCATTGATGCACGAAACAAATCCCTAGACATTTAGTGTACATTAAAAACCAATTCACTCGTTAATAGATTATACAGTTTTAAAATACAGTCTATCTGTGAAGTAGAAAATATTTCACAAAATCAGCGAGCATTTTAATTTCAGTTATTTCCTAGCGGTGACTGTGTAGAAATACTTTGAATCTTAAAATGTATGAAAAAAACTAGCAGCCTGCAGAAGGATTCACTCAATCAAGGTGAAACAAATTAACCTGTTAGTCCTAGTTTCATTTCTTGGAGTGTGAGAGTAAAATACCACGTAACTGACATTACCTCTGTCATCTCCATTGAAAAGTCTAACGGACAACCTTCCACGGGAAGGCTGGAAACACAGTGGGTATCAAATTGTCTGCAGTGATACCTAGTTTTGTAAGCATTTTGTTTATTACAACTAATTGTTACTGGTTTCGTAACCTTAGAGTGGTGAAGGGTCACGGCTGTGACATGTCTGAAATACAAGGGACTCTGAGAAACATCTTTTATGTAAAACAAGTATAAGCTCTTCTCCAGTTCCCCCTTCAAGGACAGTGGATGAAAAGTCATGTTTGAATATTGAATTAAGAAAGCACTTATAGCTGTAGTAATAGTGTACCCAATGTATTTCCTCCTCATTTCATGACTTCACTATTTATTGCTACCCTAAAATCAGGGCGATGAAGCACTTATTTAAACACTGTTAATTTATTTTTTTTTCTCCTCAACTAATTTTAGTCTTTGACTTTGAGTGACAGTTTATTTGTAAATTAAGAATAAGTGTGAGTAAGAAGGAATGGATAGTCCCAGGTGATAGGTAACAGATACATAGTCTTTCATTTGTAGCTTGCCAGTTCAAATTTGGCTCGGATCTGTATTGACAGAAATTCATTATCATCTGATGGTTGTTTGGGAGTCTGTGTGAAAGGAACTGATGGTATTCACATTCAAAAAAACAACAACAAAAAACAAAACCTGTCACAAATACATTCTTTTTGGCAGCCTCTGTGAGCATGAGGATGAACTTCTCTCTGACATCTTAAAGCAGTCTTTCCAGATTAGGCTTCAGGCGAATTGGCAGGATGACGTGGAAATTTGCAGGCACTGTCCAAGTTTTATCTATCCTTTGTCTAATCAAAGGACGTGAAGCCTGTAAATGATGGGAAACAGAAGTGGTTTCTATGTGGCCTCTATCTTTTGCTCTTTCAGGTGCCCAACGTGCAGTTGCTGCTCTCTAATTACCAGAGAATACCAAACATTCACAGCAGCTAAAACTGAATAATTTGGATGAGCCACTCTAGCTTAAAAAATATTCATCTGAGACATTTGCCCTCGGGCAAACGTGAGTCTGCCAGACAGAAATACAATGGAGTATTTTTCATCCGTTATTCTTGTCTACAGTTTGGTAAAATTAACTGCCAAATGCCAAAAAACCTGCCAGGATCTTATAGCAAAGGTAGAGAGCAAATCTCTCAGCAAAGCATTTTCTGAGTGTGGTGATATTTAGCTTAATTGGGAAAGTGCAGTATATCAATATGAACTTTTCCCACCCCCTTATTCTGTCTCTCCGAGGCAGTCATACCATTTCATTTTAGCAATACAGAAACCTTCAACCACTAAAGGATGTGCCAGCCAAAAACCATCACTGCCAACAATTATATGCTAGATGTGTGTGGGCAATAACATATGCACTTAAAAGGACTGAAAAAGAAGGTATGCATGATTCTTAGCATTTTGTCTTGTCTTGAGTTTCAGTGTCTCCCTAAAGTTAGAATTAATTTCAAACAGCAAAAAATCTCTGGGAGAGAAACATGTAGGAATGAGATGAGCCATAAGATTTTCAGACAACAATTTTCCTACTGTTAAAAGGGAATGCATAAGCAGAACTGTCTTCATTACTCCTTTAAATAATTAATGCTTTCAGTATATTTTAGGCATCAATTATCTGACCAGTAGATAATGGACAAAGCTAGAGTGCATGATGGTACTTTTTTTTATTTTTTTATTTGTACTTGAAATCTCTAATAACCTGAACATATGTTGATACACACATAGGTACAAGAAGTAGGATTTTAGTGGTGACTGAAGTGTGACATGACTCATCTCCAACATATGAAAAATAGACAAGATGTATTATAAAGGCAGATTTAATGCAAAGAAAAAAAAAAGGAAACAGCATGCAGGATACATTTATGCTAGTGTGGGAATGAAAGTGAGGAGATTCAAAAGGTTATTGTCTTTGATCTGTTGAGGCATTTTCTATTGTATTTCTAAGATATATTTCACCTGCGGTCTAGCCTTAACAGAATTCACTACTGTCTGTTGGAAGTAAAATTTTGGCAATTCAAGATCTAGTTTAAATATATTTCAATAGCCTTCACCTCAGCTTGCTTAGGTTAAGTAGACAGAAAGAACTGACCTTTAAATTAGTACTGAGGCCTGGATATAAGGAATGAAATATCATAGGCTCTTTTTGTGTTTCATACAAATAAATAAAATCTTATTATTCTTATTATATACACTTATACACTCCTTAGTTTGTGGCTCAGATGGCTATTTTATTCTCTGGAACTTTTATATGCTATATGCATTGGAGGAAGTAGATTACTGGCTTGGAATTACTCAGATAAAGAATGTAAATGTGTCCATGCATGCCTTGTCTTTCTGGTCTGAGTACTGAAAAAGTTATTCTCCAGGCTGAACTCTGTATTCACTAAAAAGAAAGGATACTCTCTAGAGTAGTGTGTACGTTCTTTACCATCTATTTTCATAAAAGGTGACTAGCCTTGGCACAGGTGCAGAGAAGGTCAGGGAAGAAAAGACCAATCATACCGGAATAGTATGAGAGAAAGGGTTAAATTTATATAAATACATTGTAGGATTGATGTCCAAGAGAGAAAACTGGCATTAAAGTAAATAGAAATGACTAACACTGTCAATGGGTGAGTTTAGACTGGAAGTCAGGTTTCTGAATGCTAGAGGAGAAAGGTTTTGAAAGAGCCTTCCAATAAACACCGGAAAGTTTTTTTGTTTGACACAATTACAAAATGGTGTAGATAATGTGATGGTTTCCAGTAATTTCCTTTAGTGACTGAAAATGTGACTTAATGAGTCAGGAAGACATTTCTACTCAGGTCTCTAGACCTAGAATGGGAGAACTGCAACTGAATTCTGACTTGCGTCTTCTGGCTGAACAGCTAAATCGACAGGTTATTATTTGTTCTTGTAAGAATAAATACAAGAGTAAGAAGTATCTTAGGAAAAATGTTTAAGATCTCATCACAAGGCAGGTTCCTGACATCCCCAGTTGTTCTATGGGCAGAAACAACAGTTGCTATCTTGCTCTGGCTGTGACTGTGGTCAGGTTCTCCTGCTGCAGAGCTTGCAGCTCCTTGGGAACAGGCTTCCATCATGAGCATCACAAATCCTGAGACCTCTGCATCTGCAGTGCTGGAGTAGCTATTAGGGCCTTACTTCTTGTTGAGGGCTAGGTGTAGATACAGCCATTCTGTCTGTGCATTTCCTTCTCCCCCTGCTATTGTAATCAAACAAAAACTGTGTTATTTTTTTACAGAACACCTATTTGCTTGGATTTAGCTGTGGGTTTAATGCCAGAGTAATTTTTAGTTATATGCAGAGCAAAAAACCCAAATTAATAATCAATTAATAATCAGCATTCAAATATTATGTAGTTATTTCTTATGTTTAAAGGTGTAGCATGTACTGTACATGTTTTCATATTTCATGTGATTTTTTTTTGTTACTGCTAGTATGTACAGAGATGAGAGTTTAAATCTCATATTTGCTTTCATTCTACAGTTGTAACAGATGTTTGCAATAGTAGAGTCTACCTTTGGAACTCATAGAAATATGGCAGAGATTAATAAACTTCATATATGGCTTCCTATTGCAACTGTAAATTAAAACCAAATTATATTTAGATTTTGTCTATATATTACTGTTTGAAAGAAACATTTTGCCAAAGATTTTACAAATTACGCAATTTGTTCTGTTACTAGTAAAACTGCTGCTACAAATACATTCCTTGAGCATTTGACTTTTAAAATTAGTGTATTAAGAGGTTTGTTAGTATCATTCATGAGTAACTGGTTATTGATAAACATCTAAACCTGTAAATAAAATGCACCTGCTGTTCTCTGCTGACTTTGGTTGGAGACGCAACATTTCCCCAAAAGATTGCCTACTTGATTTTAGACTGCTGGATCAGGTGGCTCAGTCACTTACAATCTCACTAGAATTTCTTCATGTAAAGCAGACAATAAATGTCTGAAAGTAGCTCTAGTAAAGTGGCAAAGCCGTATCAATTTCTTCATGGTATTCATCAGAAAACTGATGCTTACATGTGTCTCATTTTATGCAAAAGTCATTTTTAATGATGAAATCTAATCAGTATGCTATAGTGATCTTTTTATTTCATACCTCTTTATTTATCAGGGTTGCATATGGTGTTTAATGGGAAAATATAGTTCTTGTTCATTCCTCACTTTACCTGAAGGTTTAAGACTATTTTTACTCGCAAAAAAGTGATCACTCAGTGCAGTTCTTACATGAGTAATCCTAATGAAATCAATCCTGGACCACTGAGTAGACGGGAGAACATCCATCATTCAAACATGTTTTAATGTAGATTACACTGAATTTTAGTTGTTGACAATTGCAGTAAGTTTTTCCACTATATGTGACTGTATTTATGGAAAAAATAGTTTAAAAAGTATTTGAGTAAAACTTGAAACTTTTGGTGTGTTTTTTTTTTTCTTGAGGGAAGATTTAGTTTTTGGGCCCTTGCTTACTTGTCAACATTAGCCCTTCTAGTACTGGTAGTATGGAAACCTTTTAGATTTCTTGTCCCTGAAGCATCATACTGTGTAAGCTGAGTATTGCAAGGCTTGCCCATGTACCAAGCCCTGTGAAAGGACAGGTGTTGTGGTTTCAGCCAAATTTACCAAAACCAGATTGACAGATGGCCCTTCCTCCCCACAATAAGAAAGGGGAGGTAGGGATAAGGAGATTTAGGAGTTTAGAATGAACTAAACTACTTTAATGAAGTATTAATACTGAAATTAAAGTAAGAAGAAAACGATACAATACATACAAAATAATATCAAGCTCCCAGGATGATGATCATGTCACCAGCAGGCATCAGAAAAAGTCCAGACTGGACTTGGGAGCCAACAGGAGCTGGCCTGGACTCAGGAATGCTCAAATCAGGGTCAAAGGCAGGTGAACAGGCAAGGTCCTCCTTGGACATTGGCCATTACAGAAAGAGAGTTGACCCTTTGATCCCTCAGTTTTTATACTGAGCACTAAGCAGATGAGATAGAATACCCCGGTTGGTCAGTTTTGGGTCACCTGTCCTGTCCGTTTCTCCCTATGAATGTGACCCCTCAATGCTTTTCTGCTTCCAACCCTCCAACGGGGCAAATAATGAAACTACTTGACCTTGGTTTTTCTAAAAATAACTATAAGCAAGGGCCTCTCTGTAGACCATTCCTTGATATAATCAGGTCTTGTCACTGTGAAATGGAACAGTTTTCTGAGAAATGTGCTGTTACTTTCAGAGTTTAGTTAGGCAGAAGAGGCCCAGTTAAAAAAGTAAAATTGTAAAACAAAAAATGGGTTTGTTTTACCTCAAACTAGGACAACAGGGCATGTTAGCCTGCAGGTGAGGCATGGGCTGCTTTGTGAGTCTGCTGCCCTTGTGGAACCTTGTTGAAGTGCAGATGGAGGACCCTGCCCCTTTCTCTGGTTCTGTGACTTTGTCTTTGCTGTGGAAGGCAAGCAGTTGTTTCAGAGCTAGTGCAGATGACTGAAGAATCAGCTATGATTTAGGTATTTGATTCTAGTTCTAGTTTTATAAACTCCTGTCATTCTTGCATTTGAATGTAGCTAGACAAAAGTATTGAATTCATTTTGTCTTGTTTTGTACTGACCAGAAGGTCATGGACAGCAAAATGTTAGCTAAGCTGATTCTTCCCAATTGCGTCCAAATGTTTTACAATTTTGTAGTTAAACAAATCTGAGTAGAGAGAAAAGGAAGATCATTCCCACACTTTCATTCCACAGGGACCCTTTAGTCCTTTGTCCTGCTGATTTCTATTTTGAAAATAAATTGGAAAAGTCTTTTAGAGGAAAGACTTTAGAATATAAAGCCTTTGGGACTTTGCAGTTTGAGAGAGAAGCATAGTTTTATTTGCCTTTAAATAATAAAGGAGGGGTTTTTTTTCTGTTTAAGTATTTATAGAAAGTGAGACTGGGGTTTACAGTATAGAGTGCAGAATTCCATTTTCCAGAATGTCCTATTACTTTTTAATTGCTTTATACTTTAAAAAGTGGTAATATAGAATGCTTGATCATTCTGATTACTGAAACTGTATTTGTAGAACAGGCAACTGCTTTCTATGAAGGTTGGTTTGTACATTATGTATCTAACCATTGTGCATCTCATGGCTGAGTCTTTATCCTGCAAATTGAAGAGGAAAATAGAAACTGTATTACCTAAATAAAAAAAATACAGTACTTTTCCTCTAAATTTTCATGGTGGAACTTTCTTCCTTGTCTATTAGTGTTTTTGAACTCTGCAGTATCAAATAATTTTTTTCTTTGACTGTTTTTTCAGTCTTAATCTGGTAGCCTCAAAGCCCTTTACCAATTTTAATTAAAGTTTTATATTACTTCAAAAATTGACTGTTAAAAATGGTATTTGAGGAATATTGTAACCAAGAGGTCATTTCACAAGGTTATTACTACTCTGAAGTGCTGCTGAGATTTGGCTTTCAGTTCCTCTACCTTTGGTTGAAATGTAAGAAATGGGAAAAAAATTTGAAATGTCAGAAACCAAAATAAGTTACTAGATCTAGCAGAGTTCGAAAATAAAATCATATATTTGCAATCTCACAGATTATTGTAATGATTCACATTTTAAAGAAGTATTACACTGAAAGGCCCAAACCAGTTGTATTAAGATTTTTCAGTGTCAGTATGTGAAGTTGATTTGCTGATATACAGATGCCTGGTTTATGGATAAAAATAAGCCCCAAAATACTGGGAATATGAAATAGATGAATCCTGTGTTGAAATTATGTCCTCCCACAATTAGCATATAGTCCCTGGAAGAAAAAAAAGAAAAATAAATAAAATTTCTAGGGAGGGAGATTGCACAGAACAAACAGGCTTCTGGATATGGAGTACTTAATTAACTTGGTTTTTCACTGGTCTCTTGCTGTGGCTTGGGCTCTATTTCCTGATGTGCGCGTTGTTTCTCAGATAGTGAAGCTGGAATCACAGTTACAGCTTCTCCGTAAAGGTAGCATCTGTGCAGCAAACACTAGGTCTGGATAATCAAAAAGTATCACCTGTGACTCATCAGTATTTTAATGCAAAGGTGATTATCGATGAAAAGTTTTTAGCTCTCTTTGCTAGTAATTTTATTAAAGCTTACTCATTATATATATATCCATCTTCCTGACTGGGTCTTGATATGTTTCTGTTGGCAGTTTAAACTGAGCTCTGATCTGTTATTGCACCAATACTATGTGTACGAGGTTAAGTTTTAAAATCATATTTGTATGATTGATGATACAAAGGAAACCAAATCAATGTCAGTGTGAATGTTGATTTAACCCACAGCATTGCTGATGCCCCTCCCTTTGGACTCCAAAGCAAGTTCATAGTCATTACCTTTATGACCTAAGAAATAATGAATAGTTTTCTTACCGTTTTTAATGGAAGCTTCAACTTTTTAAAGGTGGAATGCCCAGCTGTATTGCTTCTCCCCAGCCTCTAAATGAGAAGTGACACGTACCAGGAGGCACCCAGGGTGGGGTTGCCTCTCAGCCTGGTGTCTCCGTTTAGCTCCTTGTTCTTATTGAAGTCACAGATACTGATTTTGGTGATAGTCACAAGGTGGGAGACACTAGCTCTCAGAGATGTAACATCTACCTACTCCTTGCCCTCCCGCTGTTCAGGGTCTGCTCATCTACTAGCACTTGGGGTGGGGGGCACAGGTACGTATCCCTGATTTAAAACCTGATGTAGTTTCATTAGTGCTTTTCAGATGGAATATTTTGAAGGTTTCTAGACCTCAATCCTGTAAGTCAGAAACGAAATGGTTTCACGAAAGTCTAGTCCCTCGTTTTGTCAGTGTCCGTTCTCAAAAAAACTACCGACTTGATTAGCATTCAGTTCAAAAGGGACCCGGGACTCGAAAGTAATATGAAGAGTGTGATTCAGACGGCACACTGCGACTGCTGCGTGTGGAGGCTTTCACAGCGCCTGCCTGCAGTCGGGAGAAGAGCCTCACTGCAGAGAGAACAGATGCATTTCAGAGTCGCCCGCCAAAGGGAGTATATTATGCTCCCTTTTTAAACTTTCCCAAACACACACCATCTGCTTCACACTAGATCCTTACAGGGTTTGATCAAATTAGAAGTCATGCTGAAAGGGAAAACTAAGGTTAGCGTGGACAGCTTTCTTAAAGCTACAGAAGTCATGGCTCCGTTGCGTTAAACCTTGAGTATTAACCTTAGTAAACTGGATGAAGCATTGAAGCTTAGCGGCATTGCCAATTGCAGGTGTTCGATTTTAGTCTCAATCAGAGTAACGTTTGTAAAAGTAAAATTGTGAAAATGTCCTATAAAATGCCAGTATGAGAAAACAAGAATGGGGGACGGTATGAGTGGCTGAAAAACATGAGCTAAAAGTACTGAAACAGATGTTGACTGGTTCAGAATAGCTACCATTAGATACGCCTGACTGCAGAAACAACCTCTGAAGACACTTCAGAGTTCAAAAATCATCTTCTGGCACGAAATGGTAGGATAAGTCCCAAAATATATGCTAAGGAAGTCACCTAGCAATTGTATGACAGTCATATGAATGAAACTGAGAGAAGCAGAAAAACTTCAATGTATTGTGATTGAATAAGAATAGTTTTCATGGTCAAAAAGGAAGAGAAGGAGAAGGGATGGAGGCTTAAAAATCTTTCCGTGGTTTAGTAAGGCAGCAGTTTCGCACTTGTTTCAGTTCTGAGCCTCTGATTTGCAAAGGCATTTAGTTATTGCTTTGTTCAGCATTATGAAACATGCCTTTCATAGAAAGGTAGGAAGACCCTAGGAAAATTCATCACTTCTGGGTCTAAAGCTTAGGCTTCTTTGGGTGTGTCTCTCTTTAGTAACTGTGCTTGATTTTAAATCTAAGATTTTAGTTCTAAGGGGCTTGAGCCAAACCCAAAGTGAGTTTCCTACCTTGTCCTGAATGCCTGCTCTGTGCTCCCTGGCAGGAGCTGGATACTGATACATAAAGTTTGTGGGCAAAGAGAAAGCCTTACCCCAGCTGCAGTTTTTACACACAAGCTGCTGTGATGCCATTGAAAGTGAATAAAACCTGGGAAGAACCATGCTCAGCAGCCCTAAAGACATGGGCCTCAACTGTTTGCAGTGAAAAGGATGTGGTATAAATCATGTCCTTTTCCTGAGGCAAAACAGGATGAAATCCAAGGTAGAACTGAAGCAAGCATTATCAAAAAACTTTGGTTTTTTCTTTGTTAAAATTGTTGTAGTTAAATCTGAAGCATAATCACAAAGAACATATGTCAGAAATTATCTTGTTTTGAAGTGTTTGGTTTATTTGAGACAATTCTAAAATAGAATGATAGACATATAAAGCACTTCTAAAATAATGCCAAAATGCCATGGAAGAGGTTGTGTTGAAGACATTTCCAAGCCATCTAACAACAGGAAACAGAGGATTTTTTCCTCTTTTTTTTTTGAACATGCAAGATCCAGTTATCTCAAAAATGTTTATCTTGCATCAAAATAAATTCTGTTTCTATGTGATGGTCCTATAGTTAAGTGCCAGATGTGGATATTTATTTAAATCAAACTTCCAATCGCTGTAAAGCTCATTCATAACTTTTCATTGCAACTATTCATTTAATGCTTATTTTAGTAAAAAAGGGTCTTAGTTTAAGATATGATTTTAAATCAAAATGTTTATATTGGCCCCTTGGGCATGAGTGAGGCACATCTGGTAGGGAAAATTTGGAATAATATTTTGATTTTTTTATGCTATCATTACTCTATTTGTTACTTTCTTAAAATACTGGTTGTTTCTTTCTCTTTTGTCCAAGAATCGACATGCTTGAGTTTTTTCTGTTACATATGTAGAAGTTTTTAACATAAACTAGGTATATACAAAGTTGATTGTTCTTCTGTTCACTGCACTTTTGAAATCAGGAGGCATTGCAATTCTCCTTGCAACATCTTGATTATATCCCTTTACAAGTTAGCAATTTTCTAAAAATTAATTTGCTTTTTAAAGATCATTTCACAAGCCTACACTGACATTCCACATAAGCGGAATGTGATACTGCCAAACCAGATAATCTATATCACGAATTCTCTACAATATCTGCTCATAGGACTTTGAAAGCAGAGCTGCCGGGGTTATTCTTGGCCTATGGGCTAAGGGATTTTAGACTAGCAATGTTGCCAGGATATTCTTTTGCTGATTAGAAACTAATTTCAAATCCTCAGTCCCATGATAATTTTTACACTTTCACATAGGTATGATCTAGAATATATAAATACTGTAGTGACATGATAAAAAAAGGTATTGGTGAAAGAACTGCACGCATCTGTCAAATTTTTATCTTTACCTTGAATTATTTTTGGATTAACCTTTCTTTTAATCTACAAGCTTCTTGCTTGAGGCAAAACAGTCTTTACTTCACAAAACCATCTGCCTGGTTTCAAGACTTTCATATCAATGGACAGACCTAGAATAAGGCACCATGTAGCGATAGGCGATTTGACAGGAGCTTTAACAAATTGGAGATAAATTACATGAACATAAAGAACATACCATTGAGTGCTGAGTGATATACTAATTACATTTTTGTAATGAGTGAGAGACAGCTAAAACAGAAGGCAAAGTCACCAGTTACGCTAGTTGGGAGATGCAATGAGAACATTGCATACCTCATCATACATTATGGAAGTTTGAATTTAAGTTAAAAAAAAGGGCATTTATCAGGTTAACACTTTGTCGTGAACTTTTGTAAGAGTCTGAAAGAAGAAATGAATAAGGGGAGAGGAGGTAAAGCATCAGGGAGCAGTATCTGCATAATAAATAAAGTCTAGTCCTGTTTTTGATGTTGTTATTACTTTTTCAAATACTATTAAAACCAAAATCAGCTAGCTTGTAAAACAGTAAAAGCTGACCTTAAGAACAATTGACATATTTTGCACTAGCTTTAACTTTTTGTATGCCTTAGGAGTGAGTGTCTGTTCTAGAATCTGTTTCTGAAGGGTAGGGAATCAAATGCAACTGGTCAGCGTGAGCTGTTGTGGTTCTACTGGTAAATTCAGTAGGACATTAGAAGTGGATCATACTGGACAGAAAGTGTCTGAACTGAAAAATAGTGAAATAAAGACTGCAATACAAATGTAAACAGGTTGTACCTATAATATTCACATAATCCGTCCTTTGTAGCTGGACAAGTCTTTTGTTATGTTTGCACAGCACCTTACGCAACGAGGCCTTGGTCTGTAATAGGAGCTTCTAAGTACACATAAATAACAGTAAGCATTTCTGTTCCTCGCTGTGCAAATTTAACTAAGAATGCTTTCTTCAGAAATGTAATATTGAGTGAACAGACCATGAAACCTGTCACCGGGCTTTTTTATATAATCTGTCAGGTTTTATGTGCTGTTCCAATAGTACTGGGTTTAGTCATAACATCTCACAGAGGCACTTTACAAAGATACAACCTGTTTTTATTTGCAATTAGAGCTGTTATCATTCTCCTTAAATAATGCATTTAATAATTTAAAGCAGACAGGAAAACTACGCAAATATGAACTTAAGTCTATCTCCACAACACTCCTGCAAGGAAGTTTAAGATGATGATATCGTTATTACTTTCATTGCTAAATCAATGTACCAGATACAGTAATCAAATCTTAGACAGGGGTTATCGGAAGAGTTTTCACTGAAAATTGCTTGCAGTGTTTGACGTTGTTTGGGTTTTTTTTAATAATCTACCAAGCAGTTGGCAAAATATAAAAAATACACCTATTTTTACAGTGCCTTCTAAATAGAATGTTTTAACCAGATCTGTAAATTTCACAAGCCACTCTCAAATCATTTAAGAAAAAAGATAGTGATGGAGTAAAATAGAATGAAGATTCCTAATAAAGCTTCAATCAATGTGTTACTCGGGTCATTATCTGAAGGTCAACAGGAACAAGGAAGTGTTTTTTCACTGTTTTTCATAGAGATTTGGATATTGTCCGCTGAGGAAAGTTAGAAGCTCTTTATTTAGAAATGGTGCAAGGTCCTTAAACAGAGGAAAGCATGAGTTGGGATCCTATCTGTTTCCTGGGCACAATGAGGACTGTTAACAAAACACTGTTTGAACACCAAAGACTTGCAAAAATACAAATCTCAACGTAAATAGACTGAAGTGTCTCTTAGTTGTCTTGATGGCAATTCCAAGTATAAACTCTTAGAAGTCAGAGGATACAAACAGCAGCATTATTAAAATATGAATAAAATATCAGAGGCTAAACTCTTAATCTGTTTGCAAGTGCCTCCTCTTTGTTAAAAAGAGTTTACATTCTATTTAAATAGAAGTTTTATAATATAATGAGTCAAGGTCTAATTTTGTAATGCTTACCTGAACCTCATTTCTACACTCAATGTTAGTAATGTTAAGCAGCTCCTTTTTTTTTTGTTTTGTTTTGTTTTGTTTTGTTTTTAAATATTCAATTTTTGTTATGGAACTTGATTTCTAAGGTTCTGTGAAAGATATTGAACTCCTCAGGGTTCCATCAAGGTAGCTTTTCAAGGTAGCTAGAGGTCACTAGAAGTAAGCAAGTCTCTTTCCAGAGACTTCAGTTGAGTTAGGTTAAGCTACACTTACCTATTTTGCAAACAATTTATATACTGCTCAGTGCAGCATTATCTGATATTTCTTGTATTTACATAAATCGATGAATTAATAGAATAAGAACTCCTAGAATTCCTGTTCCTCAAGGAAATGTAGCCTGACTTGCTGAAGTGTATTCTTGTCTTCTCAATAACTAAAGCATCTTAACCAGGCAAAGGAGCATAACTGCCATGACGGCTAAAGAGAAGGGACTTGAAACTGAATTTGGACAAGCGTCATACCAAAATCAGTGAACCTGATTTTTAGAACCTGTGAATTAATAGGAATGTGGGAAAGGAGTCTTGGATTCAATTCAATATGTGACAGAGAAATATATGCTTAATTATCATATGCAAATATTGCATTGCTAACAAATTAAGATTGCAGTATATGGGAGTCATAAACACCTGACATAGTTAAGCTTTTAAAAGTAATTTCTCTTTCATTCTTCTAAAGTTAATATGTCTGTAGTGTTCTTATCTGCTCTGGCAATAGCAAGCATTTCCACATAGACCTGCGTTTTCCTGCTGTGGATTTTAGTTGGGAATCAGTCCGTTTCCATTGCTTTTCAACTTATCACAGTGTGTTGACTGCCATGTCCTCTCATTAGGCAAACCTGGCATCAGTTGACCCCAGATGCTGACCTCTGTCAAGAAATTTTCTTATGGTAACATATGGACTTTAGCATTCCTGTCTACTTTATTTGCTCCTTTTTTGTGTCTGTGTCTACTTGTTCACAGGAAGCTCATGCAGTACGGGTGTTATTGTCCCAGTGACTTATCCTGTTGGTTTCTTTCTATACATACCAGTGTCTGCTTTCTTTATGTTTCTATTTGTGAATGTTCAGAGAGTTCTAGCAAAAATGACAAGATCTTCATAGTAAACCACACCTAGAACAACATGTTTTCCCTCTCTCAGAATTCTGGAATGTTGAACAATAGAGTGCTCTCTTTTCTTTGTCGTGACACTGCACCAGTTTATGCTGAATGTTATCTAGATGTGAATGTAACCTGAAGAAAGCAGACACCAGCAGCACCTGAGAACAGCTAGGCGGTCTTACGGGCAACGCATAACAAAAGGAACTCATGTAAAAGTTGCCCCACTGATCTGAGTATCAAATGATAATAGCCCAACTAATACAGTGCTGTGTTAATTGAGTCATAATAGAAGAATACGGGATGTGTGGAAGGTATCGTTGATTTATACTGAAGGATGTTAGAGAGTAATTTTTCTAGAATAATTTGTTTTATGGAAAGTTTTGCTGAGTTCAGACTAATTCCTTTGTAACTGCCATCATTACCACTACAGTGCTGTATTTTAACAACTCTCAGTTTTGTTACGGCTGTGAACCTTTCATAGTTTCTTTGTCCTTAGGATGTCAGACATGAAAGGGAGGCAGTGTCATGCTGTTCATGAATTCTAGGTGCCTTGATCCTTCATCACTTTGTTAAATCATTAGAGGGAGGTCCCTCTGGGAATTATCAAAAGTCTCTGAAGAGTCACTTATGAAAATGAATGTACCTCTCACATAACATACATCACTTCCAATCCTGTCTAGAGTCAGGCTTCTTTCTGAAATGTTTCCGAATGTTAATCAGTAATCAGGGCACAGATTGGCACATGCTGCTGGGCTTTGAAGCTATTCCTATCATATGATTTGTCACATCCTTAGTAATACTTTGCATGATTTTCATACATATCCTATTAGGCTTTCTTGCTTAAGGGCTTCAGACTTCAGCAAAATACTTGACAGCACCCAACTGTTGGACATTCTTGAGAGTTTCACATTAGTGAAGTACAAGGTGCCACTTGACAGCTCCAATTGATTTGAGGATTGAGAATCAGGTTATACTACTTGTCTCGGTTGTAATATCTGTAATATCTACTGTCTGGTAGCTTTTCCAAATGTTGGCGTGTGTCTGTGTTTCCCAGACTGGGTGCTGTTGGATTGTACCCCTGGCTACTCTTTGCCCTGCAGCGGGCAACTAGTTTTATTATGACATAGTAAATGTTGTTCTCTGGATGAAAGGATGTAAATCACAAGAATGGTTTACTCTTGGGTCTGGCTGATGTTTCTTGATGAAATGATTTTTTTGGCAAAAGAGGAGAATTTTTTAAATGAACATTTTCATGTATATAAAAGAACTTGCCTCTTTTGTAAGAATAGTTATTAAATTCTAATTTATATTTTGAGAGCCTTATAAATGTGAATGCTCATTGTCAGTAAAGATAAATTTATAATGCTTTCATTTCTAAGTACACTTTGCAAGGAACGATGGGCATAATTTAAACTACTTAAGGAAAAAATTAAATACCTTTAAAATCAGAAAAATAATGTCCTCTGGTCTAGCTGTAGTCATCCATTTTGGGCAGATTCTGTGCAAGCTTTTTTGTTTGCTTGCTTGTTTTTTAACCTCTAATTTAGAAAAGAATCTAAGTATAAGTAATAATTATTCTAGTGAGAAGTTTAGTGGGTTCTGCAGGTTTAGTTCCTGATTGACATTCTGGGAATGAGAAAAGGAGTCCTGCAGTCACCAGAGGCTCTGCGTATTGACATTGGGAGAATCTTCCTCTGCCCACTGGGGATGGTGAATGAAGAAGGGAAACATACTGAAAACTCATTTGAGTACAATTCTGTAATTAAGACTAGTTGTTTTAATCATGTGATACAAGAAGCAGAGTGGAACGACATGAAGAAAAGTAAAATTTTCTTTAATGATTATAAATATTATCCTTTTACCTCACCTCTTCTTTAGAAAGGTCAGAAATTATTTGGGGTTCTTAAGATCCTGAATAGAAACCTAGCTAAGGAAAGTGAAGTAGAAAACAATACAGTATAAAAATTGGTGCTGTAGATGGGTGTTTATCCTCCTGCATAACTTCTTACAGTATATGATAGTACAAAACAGAAACTAGTACCCAGATTACTGTAAACTCTTTAAGAAATCGATTCCAATGCAAATGTAAATTAGTAACCCCCCTCTTTCTTAAGGTGGTATTAATTATATGTTGTAAAAATAAGTTTGAGGCAGTATTTTTTTTTAAAAAAATTCAATTTCCACATTTCCTTTAGACTTTTATACCTGTCTTTAATAACAAACAAGTGAAAGAACAGTTGAGACTCCCAGCTCTAGGTTAGTGTTTGTGAAGATTCTAATATAACTGGGAAATCAAATTAGTTTTTAGCAGTTTTTCACTATATTTGCATCAATTGTTTAGTCTTGCTTGCTGTGTGTATATATATGCATGGGGTTTCAAAATATTTATAGGGACAGAAACTGAAATTACTGTTATGAAAATGTCTGATTTCTTAAAGTGAATTGCAAATACCTTTGCTAAGTGACAGGGAAAATGTTATGGGTTGATTAGGTAGTGTTTGATCATTTATAGGGTCAGGGTAAAATAAAAAAAAAACCCAAACCATAAGTAAAAATGCCTATATTGTCTGTAAAAATTGTTTTGAAGGAATTCCTGGATCTGTTCTAACATCTATAATGTATTGCTAATGCCCACAGTCAAAACACCTGGAGAATGTCTTAAAATATTTAAAATCAATTTATAGCTCGATCTGCATTTACTGGCCACTAAACTGATCTGATCTAGCATATTCTACATTATTCTACTCCTTTTGCCCCTTTGTAAGAAAACCCTCGGATAGGTTCCTCTCTGGTCAACCCCTGTGGGAACATGAACAAATATTATTGAAAGAAAAAATATAGAGACATCTGCAGTGGGGTTAGTTGAGCTCTTATTGAGGAGCACAGTCACTTTATTTTTGTGCCAGGCTAGTCAGAATATGAAAAGGGAATGTGTGGTCCCATTTCCTATCATACTCAGATAAGAAGATTGCCTTCCACAGTGGGATAAGAGGTGTTTACTGAAGAAATTATTCTGTAAGGAATAACTAATGGGAAACAGGCCTGCAGTGGACATAAGAAATACCTAAAGATGCTCTTGGGAGGAACTTTCAGCTATGCAATGCTAGCAAATACAATTATAGAGGATTGTGAAGCTACATCTGCCAACTGGAATAACTGACAGTGAACAAAAGATGATGAGTGAAAGAAAATAACCATTGGCATGGTTGTGAAATGCATTATCTAGTCATTTCCAGTGTTTGTAACAGCATGAGCATTCGTTTTTTATTTGTGGAAGCACATGAGGTTCAAATCTGATGGTACAGCAGTTGAATGAATTTGTGAAGTTCAATATTAAAACTTTACAGTATTGTATGACATCTGGAAAAAGCTCAGGTGTGTTTGTGTAATGTCTGGAGTCTCAAAAAAAAGGAGTCTTGCACTCTGCAACAGGTTTTTCCTTCTTTCTTTCTTTCCCTGGAGTATATATTGAAGAATGACAACTGGTGCATAATTTTCTGTCACTGGCTAAATCTGACCTGACCCTGTCAAACCTCCAGGGTCACTTTTTATACTTGAAGAACCAGATTCTCCACAAATAAAAAAAACAACCTAAAACCCTTCCAAACTGAGCACGCCAGTTTTATTTCTGTCATAAGTGACATACGGTAGCACTGATGAGAGCTGCTAATACAGGTATTCTAGAAATAAGTATGGAGAGGTAGACTAGCCAGAGGTGTTGAAAGATGGGAAAACCAACTTAATTTGCTTGCAAACTTGGTGACTCCATAGGCAGTTGTATTGGAGCAGCACATGTATGACAAAGAACTGAGGAAGACCAAAGCAGTTCATCTACCAATGAGTATCTCAAAGTATGGGACCACTTCTCTCAGTATTCTATCTGCAGATAACTCTGTCTCATGATAACCACTTGCCACCAGCAGTCCCGGTAAGTCGGGATTTAAACATGATTTATGACATCAAAAGCAAATATGTGCTAGGAGAAACAGATTCTGTGCCAGGCTAGAGCTTAATGCCGTGAGTGAGTGAGTGATCTCACTCATGAGTGAGTCCCTTTCACAGAGAATTGAAACATATGAGCAAGCTTTCCTAAATTACAGACTAATCTACTTTCCAGTGACTCTAAAATTTATTACTGAAAGTACAAATAGCTGTCAGCTCTCAACTAATTAAAATGTTAGGATTAACCTAAGGTGTGCCGTTGCCCAAGCTTTCAGCAAGTAAGAAAGGCATAGGAGAAATAAAACGGACATTTCACTGGTGCTGACCTGCTACATAGAGTTTCCAATTTAAGTAAAATATATGATGACTTTGTGATGCACTTCTGAATGCTTCTAACTATGGCATAATAAATCCATTCCGTCACTATAAGTAAAAGCAGTGTACCATATTACCTGAAGTGAGGATATTCTTAGCAGTTGGAGTTGGAATCTGATTCTTCTGATTTCTAAAAGCAAATTTAATTTATAATAAGCCATTTTTTACAAGCTGCAGTAGGTGAGGATTGCTTCACTCCCACCTGATAGAGATGGAATAGTTATTTAATCTTACGGCCTGTATATATAAAAATATAACTACACATCAGTCTACAAAAGGGAATGTTATTAATATAGCACAATCACCTGCATATAAACACTCAGAGTTAAGGATGTCAGATAACGCGTTTTATGCGTACAGGCATAAAATCACACTTTTGATTTGTATATGGTTTTTAAGCAGATGAGAGGCACTTCCATTTGGCTGGCAGCGTGGACTTCCAAGGCAGAAATGATGGGATATCTGAGTAGAATCATAGAATCCTCCTGGCCAGAAGGGACCTCCAAAGGTCATCTAGTCCGACCTCCCCACAGTCGCAGGGACACCCTCAACTAGACCAGGTTGCCCAGGGCTTCATCAAGCCTTGCCTTGAATATCTCCAAGGAAGGGATCTCAACCACCTCCCTGGGCAACCTGTTCCAGTGCTCCACCACCCTCAGTGTAAAGAAATTTTTTCTAATATTCAACTTAAATCTACCCTTCTCCAACTTAAGTCCATAATACCCATCTCTGTGACAAAGGTATGCAGAGGCTTCAATTGCTAAGCCATTTGTTGTCTGTCTGCATACCCAGTTCTGCTCTGTTTCACAGTGGAGTTGACAGGCCATTAGAGACAATCTCCTATCTTTAAACTGTTTCTTGGCCAGTTGGTCTGTATTGCGTCGTCGTCCCGTCACCCCCCCCC
>VZRU01002866.1:120657-206290 GCA_013398155.1 Pedionomus torquatus | reverse complement strand
AAAAAAATTATAGCAGGAAAATGTCCCATACCATTATTGCCAGTCCTGGTGTGCACAGGTCATGAATCAACCATTCATGTGTGATGGCACAGGTCATCAATCAAAAAAATCATGATGTTGGCTGAAAAGTCATGAGACTGAAATACTAAAACTTCTACTGTGAACAAGGCTTGATGCTAGGGGGAAAGTGGGAATATGGAAAGCTCCCAAAGGGAGATACAACTTCAGACAGACAGGCCCATCCACAGGTTGCCATCACTGTTTTGCCTTCCCACCAGCTCCCAGCCACCTTGATATCGTGTCTCTTTTCAAAATCCCATTAGCTCCCTTACTTCTTTATTCTGGAGAATGAATGTGGTCGGTAAATTTAATTCAGATAAAGCTAGGGGCTTAGTACTTAACTCGGTGTCCAAAGAGTGTTGTACTTTCATTGTAAACCTGTGTATAAGAAGCACTACTGAATTTGGGTACTAAATATGTCTATTTCCTACTGTGCAGCTGTTGTCCTTCCTTCTCCACTAGTGCTATGCATAGTTTAGTCTTTAGAGCACTTCTTCGGAGGGCAGGAGACCTGCCTTCAGTTCCCATTTTTATCTGAACAGATTCATGTTCTTATTCCTAGATGAGGTCTCTGATCCACAGGTTGTTTTTTTTTTGAAAGAAAAGGGAGAATAGTCTTTTCACCTATAAGATCTTCTCACTTTTTTTTGCCCCAAAGTGAGAGTGAATACACACCTGACTGTACCTTGCTGCCCGGTGTTGCCACAGAGCAGTAGAATGGCCTAGTTTTCACTGATTTGTTCTGATTCAATGGCATTTCACTGTAAAATGCAAAACAGTCTTTGGAAGCATGGAGTAGGATACAGATCCCCATTGTAGTTGAGTGTTGTTTTGAGGACTAATGCTGAGAAACTTCCTTCTCCTTTTCTTTCCTCTCCCTTCTCGCAACCAACCCAACAGAAAGATCCGTAAGAGTCTCTTCTCCCTGTTACATTACCCTGCAGCATAAGTGGCTAAAGGTACTTTGGGCTGTGGGTTGAGGTCTCGTTGGACAGGTGGGATTTGGAAGCAAGTCTTGCACATCAGGAGTGTGTATGCTGTGCCTTTCCTCTCAAGAAATTTTGTGAGGAAGTGTTTGGGGTCAGAAAAGAATGCCAGCACAAGGGGCTGATGCTGCACAACTCAGAGCCCTGAGCCCAACTCCTGGGGTTTGGGTCTCTCTCCTTCTCTCTGTGTTCAGTGTTTGTATTCGATGTGTCAGCTAGTGGTGATGCTGTTCTTGAGCACCTTAAGCCTCAAATAAACTCTTCCTTCTAGGTTTCATTGTAAATCTGTAACACCTACTGCTTTTTTCGTTTGTTGTTTTTAATCTCATATTTAAAATAGACATTTTGGTGCTGAAGAGAAAGTCTTGTGCGGCTGTGTTCTGCTACCCAGACGCTCGTTTGAGCCTTTCTGTAGTAGAGTGTAAATTTGGAACACACATACATAAGCAAGAATGCATTAGTAATTGCTTAATAACTTATTAGCATCTAGCTTCTGTTGAGACACTGGGGAAAAGCTGCAGCCAATTAGTTGTAAGAGGGCGGTGGAACAAAGTTAAACTTTAAATTATTGCCGGAAAGGTGAGCTGATAAACTTTTGACTAAACTAGTGTATTAGCACTACAATGGAACTATCAGCTCCATATAAAACATTAGTATGACAAATTAGTGCTTTGATCATGCTAGATATAACCATATTCGCTTGTTTAATTAAACAATCTAGGCTTCTTGTGGTGTGGGTCATTTTAAAAAATGTTAAAAATAAAATTAAACACATAATTAAGCTGACAAGAGATAAAGACCCTTGTGCAGCAAGTTGAAGGCAGTTAATTTATAAGGAGCCTGGTCCCTGAAGGCTGTGTAGTTTATTAAAGTTACTGAGGCAGAGATGTGATAAAATATTTTATGTAGTGCTTTAAAGGCTAAATTACTCTGACACTTTTAAAGTCCATGGGATACAGTCAATTAGGATGTCTTGTTATCATGTTTTTTCCTCAATAAGTAATCTAAACAAAATCCGTGGTTATACCGATAATTTCTTAAAGTTCCCACACTAATGTTTTTTCAAATATTTCACTGTTACGCGTGTAATGGTCCTCACCGGTCACTCTAGTCATTGTAAAACTCATCTGAAATATTGCATCTGTCCCAAAATGACAAGGCAGAGAACGCAGACTAACTAGAAGATGGAGTTACGTTGGAAACTTGGTAAAAATTTTAAAGCCACCTGGGCCTGCAGGTTTCTACGTACAATCCTCTCCAGCTGTTCTTGGAGCTACCAAAGCAAAGGCCTGTCAAGGTATGATATGAGGGGAAAATACCAGTCTTTCCTTAGATGCCTTGCCTTGTCAGGAGCTGGAAGAATATTGGTTAGGTGTTTTCTAATAGTTTGGTCTAGATTTTAAAATAAAGCATGCTAAAATGGCTATGAGAAAATGTGTATTACATAATCAGATAAATGCTCACATCAATAATTTAATTTCTTTTTACCAGCTGATGAATGTGTTCAGCAGTTTACAATCTGTTTTCTTGTAGGGTTAGAAATGCATTTGAAAAGGTAGTTGCAATACTGAAATAGCTGTTTTTAATGTTTTAGTGTAGGAAAGCGTATCAGTTTTCTCTCTGATATTTCTGAGGACAGAAAGGGTTATTTCTGCTGTCCTTTTATAATGGGATATTTCCAATTTCTTTTGTTTCGGCCTTTTAGCAGTTTCATGTCAAGTCTATCCTTGATCTTTATCAAGGTCACTGGGGCAGCCACTAAAGTTATACTGGACTTTAGAGAATTTTTTATATAAACCTCAGCTTCTAAAACAAACAGGAAGAGGAAAAACACCAAAGGATAACAAGACACTTTCGAGAGAAAGGTAAGGAAATACACAATAGGATGAAGAGGACTTGAACCAAAACTTATAAAATCTTCTTGTTTTAAATGGACAAAGATTTCCAAAGGATGTGTCATTTTGTAACAGAAATCAAGTTAAGTCAGTCCCTACCTTCCACATTCCTGGGCATCTCACCACCTTAAAGTGTTTCTTTTTCACCTGAAAAGGTGAATTCCAGTTTCTCTGAATTCCAAGTCCTGTATTTATCATGTAGTGTAGTGGAGGTTGGATGGGGTCCTCACAGTTTGCTGAATATGGGGTATGCTTCCTCTTTTAATATGTGCATGAATCACTAAAAAAAAAACCCCACAAATATATTTGAAAACATCTTTATAGAAACCATCTGATCAAATAGAGATTCTTCAATGGATTTTGTATTGTCTCTGTTTTAGAATCATGATTTAAATTTAAGTTGCATATTTCTGGAGGTTTAACCACTTGTCTGTAGCAATGAAATTTGCGACTGTCAAAGCCATGTTTAAGAATTGCAGCTAAATGCTCTGTTATAAAATATCCTTATACAGAGAGAGGAGGAGCAACAGGATTTGTCTGCTCAGTGGTGGGTTATTGTTTCTTCTGTAAGCTTCTGTAAGCTATGTATAGCTTTATATCTTTTTCTGAAACTTTTCATGCTTTGTATTTTAAAACTAATAGCAGAGCATATGTGCCTTAAGTTCACTACTACATAGAGGCTCAAGATTTGCTTCTTTCATGTGTTTTAGATCAGGCTTATCCAACATTCAGAAGAGAACATATACCAATGTTGTGCTAGTCTTTTAGTGAAAAGAAGACAAAGCACAAATAGACAATATTGATGTAGAGCTCCTGAGAGGCCTGATAGTCTATTTTATTCCAGATTTTGGAGATTTGCACTGTAGATCTGGCCAGCTTCAGAACATAAAAAAATAACTAGCAATAACTGATTTTTAAATGAATTTTTGCTGTGTCAGCACACTATTCAGTTTTCCTAGCTTCTATTACTTTTGACTGTAGGTCAGTTTTGATTTATTGTTTCAACTAGAGTTTTTATGTGAGTAGAAAAAGAATAAGAAATTTTCTTCTTTATTTCAGCCTAGTAAAGAAAAAACTCCTTTTCCTTGAAAAAATTTCTCACTAGTTAATTATACTCAAGTACTCTGTGAGGTTGTATCCACTAACTCATATACTCAATATTTATGAAAAAGATTATTATACCATACTTAAAAAAGATCAATGCAGGATGAACAAATTGGTATAAGTAAATTTCCTTTTGTTTAGCACAGGAATTTTGAAAGCATTGGAAGTTCATGGTTGAATGCTTCTATGTTTTTTGATAAAAATTACTATTGCAGATGAAATGAAATATTCAGTGTCTGAAAGCAAAGGGAGAAATTTGGTTCACTGTGGGATAATGAAAACTGAAAAACAATTACACTGCTGCAATCAAGATCCCTGCTACAAATAACAAATTTCTCTTTTCTTCCACTGCTTCAAAATATACTGCTTATTGTTCTTAAAATATTGATGTCTTTGAATTATTTACTGAGCAAAGGACACTTGCACTCCTTTAACGTAGAAGGAGATGAAAGATTATTTTGTGTCAACATAACCAAAGACAATAATAAATCCATAATGTAAATAATATGCCCCAGAAAAGAGCTGTGTACTAGTAGTGTGTGGCAACCTTTGGTTTGCGTGAACAAAGCAAATGGAAAATCCTTTTCTACCATTAGCTTCTTTTAGAAAGATACTTCAGATAGTTACCTTGTACTAGTTTTAGATTTGATTGCCTGGAAGATTTGAGAAAATGGAAAATAAAACCCAATGATTTAATTTCAATTTTTCCCCATTTTGGAAGATGTGGATTTGCAATATTGATGTGAACAGTGTGAATTCTGACCTTTTCTGTCATTCTGTTTGGGAACAGAAGCTGAGCTTTCCCATTCCTGTCTAGTCATGGGCCATTGTTCTTCTGTTCTAGTTTTTTTCACTAGATTCCTTCATAAATTTTCACTGATGTTTTCTGCTTTATTTCAAGTATATTGAGGAAAAACGGCAAAAATGAAAAGCATCCCTAGGGAAAAAAATAGAAGCAGGATATTTTTATACGGAATTACTTGTGCTGAAGATGTTTTTGCCTTTTCCTTGTTTCTCCCTCTCTTGTTTCCATGTAATGTGTATACTCTTGTCCTTGCTCCGTCTTTGCCCTGGTCTGTGGTACTCACATTCAGAAAAATGTAGGGAGCCTTAGATGCATGCATTTGCAAAAATGTTTACTTATCAGGGTGTTGCAATTGAAGATTTTGTATTCCTCTTTGCCTTTACATTGCCACGGGTCTGAATGTTACTGAACACAATTAGGAACCAAACTTGTCTTGCATATGCCTTGGAAACTCCCAAAGAATTTTAGAGCCCATTTAGAATTGGCCTTTTGAGAATGTGAGAATTATTAAATGTTTGCATCTTCAACAAAAGGCAGGCACCTACAATTTGGCCCTAATTTTGAAAAACTAATTTTTAGAAAGGTAGTGGTAAGTCCTAATTCTCTTGTTTATGTTCAGTGGAGATGTGGATGGCCATGTGGTCTTCCATTTGAAAGGTTGGAATTATGCAGAATTATTTTTGTGATGGAATAATGGAGAATGCTGGAATGGAATTGTGTTCAGTATGATGGGAGTATGGCTTGGTCTTATGAATTTGCCTTTCGCTACTTCCTTCCGTGAAAATCTTACCCACTTAATATAATATTTTATATCTCCAGGCTTATGTATAAAAAAATAGTTATATTTTTAATGCAAAATCTAGATATAATTCTGTATATCTTTTGAAAACATGAACAATATCCAACATGGAAGTTGACACTGTGGAACAGAGCAGGAGTCTAGCCAGCCAGCAGGCTCTGAAAGCTGGCAATTTAAAGCCTTTCATATGCGCCCAAGGAATACGTTTCCCAGGCGGCAGTTTCTTTCTAGCCCCAGCAATGATTTCTAACTTAAGATTTTGAAATATGGGGCAAAACAAAATGAAAGGATAAATGGTTGTATAGAGGGGATAATGGTCACAAATGTTTTCCTTGTATTTCCTCCAGAAAGTGCCATGAATGGAGCATCAGACTATATCCTGCTGTCATTGAAACCAATTAGATTTTTTGCATTAACTTCCGTAAGAGCAAATGCAGGCCCTCAGAGATGAAGATTTCTGTCAATATAGTATAAAAACTGTTTTATTTCAGGTCATAATGGAGACAGAGATATCTTTCTGTCTTCTAATCTGGTGTAGGATTTAAATGGAAGGAGAAATCTTTAAGCCACTTTAATCTGTGGTTTAAAATTTTTATATTTTGTGTCTTCTAAAAAAAATCACATGGGAATTGTTCAATTTTAAAAGTTTTGAGATTCTTTTCTCTACTAAGAGAACAGTCATAGGATCTTTGCAATTACTGATTTGTGTAGTCAAAGAGAAGCTGAAATGTATTCATTATTTTCTATTTTAAGAAGAATGGATACTTCAGTGTGCAGCCAAAAACTTCTTGGCTTGTCTTGGGGATCTGAAATTTGAAATGCAATAGACCTATTCTGCAACCCTTCATCATTCGAGTTGCCCTTTTAAATCAGTGGGAGTAAAGATCATCTCCATGAATTGGAGTAGTGAGATATGACAGACCTATGAGGAAAGATCTATATGGGAATCATATGAAAGCTTAGTAATCTGGGGTTTTCTGCTTGTGTTTCTCACCCATAAAGGCAGATACTTTTGAATATTTTTAAATACTAACAAAAAGTAGATACTACTTTGAAAACAGATGCTTTGAAATTGCAGTATAGCTGATGCACTTTGGGCAACTAATATGCTAGGCAGTTTGAATTAAAATGTACTCTAGAAATATTTGCATTTGTCATGTTTTTCTGCATTTTTTTTTCTGTTTCTCTTATTATGGGAACCTAAACCATGTTTGCATTGTTGATTTTTTTTTTTTTATGGGAAGCCATCAAGCAGCTGATTATTCAAGTGTAAAATTTTTCATATGGCAATGAAAGAATTCACTAGAGAATTGAAAGGTGTATATGGATACTAATCTTTTCCATCTGAAGAAATACTTACCAGTATGAACATATAAATAAGTTATTGCCCTGTGGAAATAAGTCTGAAGTCCTTATTCTTTCCATTGACAACTTAATGGATTTGGTTTTAGATATCCCCCTAATTATGTAATTTATTAAATAATATACATATTTAAAATTAACACCTATGAAATTGATGAAAAAGAAAATCATGTGAAGATAACAGGAATCTAAATAAACATATTCTTTCCTCACTTTCAGTGCACAAATTTTGCATGGTAGGTGTTACACAAAATTTTAGTTCCTCAAAGGTTTTCTCAAGTTTTCTTCAAGTTTTTCCACTCAAATTGGGAGCCAGATTAGAGAAAAGGATAAAAACAGACAAAGCAACAAAATCAATCAAACAAACAACAACAACAAAAACAAACAAACAAACAAAAAAAAACAAAAAACAACCAAAACCCTTCACAGCTCAAATATTTATATTCTGTAAAAATCTTACATTGATTTTTCAAAGATTATCAAGACTTTTTCCAAGAAGCAAATCAGAACTCTGCAGCAACCCTTTGGCAACTCCCTGTAACTGCAGGCAGAAGGTAACTTGTGTTTGTCCACTAATAAATAACACTGGCACAAATGATCAGCCTGTTAAAACCATTTCTTAAGGAAAAAAAAAAAAACCAAAACAAAACAAAACTGGAAAGAACTGTCGGCTTTGTTCTTCAGTTGCCAGAGTTGCTGATACCCTTGGCTCCATAACAGCCAAAGAGACTGCTGGAAGACCTCTTGCTGGTAGCTGTTAAAGAGAAACTGCAAACTGGAAACCCTAGGGAATGTCATAAACCTGCTGACCTGCAAGGGACCAGCACTATGACCTAGTAGCACAAAAATGAGACTGGTCTTTGGAGTTTGTAGGCAGGCAACAGTCCACTAGAATTCTGCCTGAATTTTCACGATTGTTTAGAAATGGGACTGTTTCTGCATAGTGTCTTTATTTCAATATTAAATTAAAAACGTTAGAGATCTTCTGTGCAACTTCACTTAGATGTATTCAGAACCATGAAAAGTGTGGATGCACTGAGTCCACAATGGAGTCTTCCATGAGGATATTACTTTTATGAAGTAAACTGTAATAAATCCCTGCTGGGACACCTGTGAACAGATGGAGAAAATTTCCTAACAGATGCAGGAGCAATTTCTATCATCCGATGTTGATAGGACAAAGTGAGTCCATTTTGAAAAATGTATCTAGAGATGCTGATACTATGCACAGACAATCTGCCTTGTTTTGCTTGGCCAATCAAAACCAGATACAGTGAGTAACAGCAGAATAAAATAGCAGATGAAGTCAATATAGGTAAATGTCAGATGATATATATGAGAAAATAAAAAAATAATCCTAACTTTATATACCTCTAATGATGTCTTCTGATCTTATCCTGAATGTTCTGGAGTAAGGCCATTTCAGGTACAGAGGGTAAGGCTCTGAGGGTGTCAGCTCAGTGCTCAAGAATGCTTAGAAGGAAAATTATTAGAAATATTAGAAACATTAGAAATTATTAGAGATGGAAAAGTAATGAAGTTACATGCCTGCACCTAGACAATAAGAAGTTTTTGCCACCCTCATAGGCTTCCCCAGTCTCCAGAAGGCTGTAATAGAACTGAAAGGGGCTACGTGGAAGGCCTAAAAAGATAAGGGAAGCATGGAAGAGTTTCTGTACTAGGAATAATTAAATAAATGAGAATCTTTCAGTCTGGGAAACAGAGGACTGATGGAGACTATGATAGTAGTCTGTAAAATCATATAGAGTGCAGATAAGGCTCAGTTGTTCACATTCTCTTTACAGTGCCCTGTCCAAGAGCCAGGGGAAATCAAATGAAGGTAGTAGGAACCAGATTCAAAACAAATAAAAAGACGCGGATTTCATGTAGTGGGTAGTTGATTTCGCCAAAGAATGATTGATGCTAAAAATTTTATTGGTCTAAGGGGAGACTGGGCAGCAAGTTCATTGAGCAGAAATACACTGAAGAACACATAGGTTTCATATCTGGTTCAGGAAGTCCCTAAGTTGAAAACAAGTGGAGCCTAGGTGAATATTAGGGGAAATATCATTTATACTTGTCCTGTTTTCATACTCTTCCCTACTTATGTCCACTGCTAGTGACAGAGTATCATGCTAGAAGGGTCTTTTGTCTCACTAAGTATGGCTGGTTTTAGGTTCTTAATTGCTTTTCAAATTTACCTGAATTTGAGGAATTGTGTAGTCTGTATCCTAAAAAAACAGTATTAAGCACTTCAGGCTTGGAAGATGAAATCTAAGTCCAAAATGCAGTTTCCAACCTTGATGTGATCTTTTAAAATATGGATGGGAACAGAAAATTCCCCAGTAGTAAATGTATTACAATCAGATCAAAATTGTACCCAAAGGTGCAAAATACAGGTATATAACCTTTAAACAATTCAAGCATGATTTCCCTTTGCAAGTTCTACTATTCTTGTTTGCAATGCATTTTCAAGAACTCTGTGTAGAATAAAGGGGCATTTTAGGTGATGCAACTTTTAATTTAAATTTGTCGTGTAAAGAGTTGTAGAAATGCGTTGCTGATTAATGAGCATGAAGTCTGCAATTTATGTCAGTGACGCATCAAGTCAAGTGTACATAAAAGGCATATATAGGCTGACATATATTTCACCATATCTGGTGGGCCAGGTGCCTATAGGATAATTCTATTTAAACTTTTGAAGAGAATATTGCTTCCATTAACTTTATTGCTTCCTTCCATTGCATGTTTATTTTTCTTTTGAAAAGCTTTAGGAAAAATATACTTTAAAATGCTTACAAAAATAAACCTGGATCTTGACATTATTCTTATGACTTGACATGGGCAAAAAGTAGAGCCTGGGAGAAGGGAAATGTTGGTAATTTTTGTGGTATGTTTTATGAACTGGTTATGCTTGTGCTGTAATCACATCATATGAAGTTTAGAAACGATTTTTCTAAATATTTGAGAGTTATTCACAATGAAGAATATCTGAATGCTAACCAATACATGTAAACAGGAAAATAAAAATTCCAGATAAATCTGAGGGGCAAAAAAAGTTTTTTCCAAAGCTTCTTTGTTATTAAAACAAAAGATGTGGAAAGTAAAGCATTGCTGTTGGTTCTGATCATGTACAAGGCATTAGCAATATACTGGATATAGCCAGTGTGTGAATGTGGTTGCTGGCCAGGCAGCCATGAAACCCCTGCTGAGCTCTTCCAGCAGTTTGCCCAGATGAAGATTCCCAGTGTGACTCTCAGGAGTGGTTGCAAGTGATCTGTAAGGAGCTGATCGTGACCCTTCTTTATCCTTCCCTCTCTTCCGGCCACTAAATTCTCTAAAGCACAGTTTCAAAATGAGTGCAGGAAGAGTGTAGTTTTTCCCTGAAAGCAAGTGCTGCGCGTTATAGACTACAAAGAGAGGAGAAAAGGAAAACAAGTGTGACCATGAATGGAATAGACTACCTGTGAAACAGACTCTCTTAACAAAATCACTTTCCTTTCTTAAGGCACCAGGCTCTGGTTCATAAAATAACCACTGCCACTTTGCGGTACCTCTGGGCAGACACCACACAGCCTGTCTGCTCGTGCCTGACACATCAGGTGAGACCAGGCTCTCCGGTAAGACAGGCCTGTGTGGGAGCCATCCTACTAGATCTGGGAGCATTTTGCAAAAGAAAAGGTGGCATAGTCTGTGGATCGTGTTGCAGATTTTTGTAGAAACTGCAAGGAAATAAAGCTATAAATATTGCCCATGTCTTTAATTCATAGCTTGCTACTTATTTTCCTCTTATCCTATGAGGCTGGATGATCATAAGGTAAAGAATCACTGTATAATCCTATTATATCCACAGTTTCTTTCAACATTCACTATTTAGACAATTGTGTAATTACTTTTCATTCATTTCCACCACTTATGGAAACCTTTTCTTTGAACATACTTGAAGCATTGCATTCTGTAGGTATGATGGGATATCTTGTGCTAAGAATCGTTTTCCCCTGTAAAGCTTTTGAAGCATTATAGAATCTCATTTTTTCTAATCAGCACTCTAGTTCCTTGTGGGCTAAAATTAGGCTTCCTGTCTCTGGCATGCGAGGCGTCAGTGTGTGTGACCTTCAAGCTGCCATCCGGCCTTGAAGTGCAATTTTTGCATCGGGAAATCTAGAGGCAGCAGCTTTACCCTTTTTTTTTTTTTTTTGCAGTAGCAGCAAGATCATCCGAAACAGTCAACTGAGCAGCAACCGCAGGCATTATCGCTCCCGGGAAGCCATGTTACTCTGGTGTACAGAAAGCTCCAGTGCCAAAGTGCCGATGTAAAACAGGGCTGATCCTCCACTCCTTTGTGCATTCTTGCAAGGTGACCAGCCTGGAAGCTTTGCATGAATATTAATGGCTAAGCTATAGAATGATGAAGAATCAATACTTTAATCTGCATAGCGATAATATGCATTCCTTATGCATTGTGAAGCTGCTGCACTACAGTGTCTGAGTTTCACTTATATGCTGAACTCATCTACAAGCTCTCGCCTTTTGAATTATGCATATATTACACAGCCTGTTGCCTACAACAGATTTATGACAATCTCATTGCACCTATGCAAATCTTTTTGGGTTTTAAGCATCAAGCATTTAATGTCTTTTCTCTACTGAGGGAGAAAAGTCATTGTGCAGAATGGACACAAAAAGGTTTTATTACTGACGCTATACGCTGCTCTTACTATCTTTTGCATTAGTTCCACATTGTATCTGGTCAGTTAAATGACCGTTTTTGCGATGCTCTCAGCACTTTGTTCACTGCAGCTACAGAATAATATTCTTTGTCCTCTTTTTCTTTCACTTAGCAAGCGCAGGAGCTGATAATAACAGAACTGAAGTTACAGCTTGGTAATCAGCATTTTAGGTGATTTTAATTATGATGGATGAAGAAGAAAAATGGCAAAAACATGCTTTCAGTAGTACTGAGCAAATATGACATGGAACTGATACACAGAGCTTATATTACAGATCTGTCAAATTACCCAAGGATAATTTGGGTAGCTGGCAGATTCCCAGCTCATCAGTTCAGTAGCACAGGCAACACATGCCGGTTAGTTTTGCTTGGGCTTGACATGTAAATGTCTGACCATCACCAGAGCAGCTTAATTGATAATGGACATCTGATTCAAAAATAGGTGTGTTCCCCTTTAAATGGTAGCTGTCACATCACATCACGTCACATCACATATGTCACGTCATGTTCCATTAAATCACATTATATGCTGGCATGATGCAAGGTAGCACGATGAGGGGCTAATGTAATGTGACAGCTAATACCTGCTAACAATTTGAGTGGTGGGTATCAGATGCGAATGTGTGCCAAACTTCAGCTGCGTGTTCGTGAGAGAGAGCAAAGTCTTTGCCCAAAGATCGAGCTTTTCTTCAAAGGGTAACTTCAGCAGCTGCCCAGCTCCATATTTATAACCGCTAGTGGAATATTTTATTTTTTCATAAAGTGACTTATGGCACCTTAAGGGACATGCTAAGGGAGAGATTAAGGTCTGTCAGAAAACATGCAGAGGTTTGACATATTATGGCTTTTATTTCTCAGCTCCTGGCTCCATTGTAGGTGTCAAAGTACTCTGGTGATTTACTTAATAAGAAATTTTAATTTATGAATCAGATGAAGCTTTGCTTAGTGTAAGAAAGTTCAGCTGAGTGATCTACTAGAAAATGTTCAGTAATCTGCAAAATGCACTATACTGTTTTAATGATCAGTTTAAGTTTTCACACAGTGTTTATACAGCACCCTCTGGGATCTCCACAGGTTAAATTACAGTATATGCAAGAGTGAGTTATGACTTGAGCAAAGGCAATGGGGAAAGCACAGTACGTGCAGCTTCCATTTTTCATTGCTTGCACTACATTTGCAGCAATGTCAGTAACACAGACCTTGGGGAATCGGAGTCATTGCTAAATCACAAGGGAAATTTCTCATGTAGCTCTTCCCAAATATTGATTGTTAGGCAATCTTTGAAACCTGCTATGTAAAGAATTTTTTCTTGTAGACTGCAGGGATGCAAAGGTTTCCAAGTTAAACATAATGCAAGATAAAAACTCTCCTAATTGGTGAGGTTCTGCCTCGGGACTGTTGTTGCTTTCTGCACTGTCTCATTAAACCCCAGAATAATTCCTGTGTCCTGCGTTATCTACTTAAAGAACTGATTGGGTTGTGGTGGTTTTTTTGTCCCCAGTCCATTCTTTTTGGACCTTAATTTAATGGGAAAAGACCAGTCATTTTCTGGAATTGCCATGGCACGATCATTTAGAGTATAGTTTAAAAACCTTGGAAAGTCTGCACCAATCATGCATGTACAGTAATTGCTGTGATAACTGTTTCTGGGTGTTTAATTATTATGAAACATTAGGACTTCATGTCCTTTTGTAATCCTTGATAGCCTTTTAGCTTGCACTGTTATGTGTGTCATATCCTCCACTTCATAGAGCATGTCAGCCTCTGAACAGGTAAGTCCTTCAGAACGTTCTTAAATTCTGGCTTCCTTGGGTACTTTAGGAACAGTTAGAGTGGTCATTATACTGAGAATAACCATTTTTCAACTAATTAAATTGATTCGGGTAACTCTCAAAATGTCAAGACTTCAGCTCTCTGGAATCGCTTGTGGGAGATGCTAAATTGACAGTGATCATTAATTATAGATTTTCACCCCTTGCTGGAGTTTACTGTAATGGGGTCTGTTTAGAATTATCTTTTTGAGAGTTACTTGGAGTCTGCAGCTTTGGCAGAGTGCAACAGGCCCTGTGTGGTGCTGACTGAACGTATGTTTCAGTCTTGAGTAACCTCTGCGTTAAGTTTTTGAGACGTTATTTGTGTATTCTTTCCTTTGCTGGCTTCGTACGATTAGGCTCTCAAGTTACTATTGCTCAGCCTAGGAGATGCACTGATTTTAGAGTTTCTGAACTCTAGCCTCTGTTAAAATCAATGCAACTTGAAGGGGGATTGGGAGGAGGGGTAATCCAGATGCTGCCTTTGGGCAACAGGATGAGAACAGCATCAATGTTTTAGAATATCAGTGTGCTAGAAGGCAAGGCTTTCTTCCTTTATCATTGCAATGATGGAAATCAATTGAGGTGCGTCTTTGCTGCTGTATTCAGATGGGGTAAATTCTGCTTAAGTCTATGAATCGTGCGTTTCCATTTGACTTAGCTGCCCTGAAAGCCTGAAGCCAGTGAAGATAAAGCTCTCAGTACAGTGATGGAGTAGAGACTGGACTACCTGCACAGAGCACCAGATGCAGGTGCCTGAGAAAGCTGAGCATTTTCTGTAAAACCTGTACATCTCTCGCTCTTGGTGACCTGCTGAAATCTATGGACTGTGCAGAATACATGATTTTGATTGGACACTTTTCCTGTGGTTCATTCCAGGATTTCAAACTTCAACTGTTTTCCTTCTATTCAGCATGGCTGGGATAATTTGTTAGTTTAATCTAGTTATTTATTTATTTTCACTTTTAATTTGTTGTGTTCCTAGAGACTATGGTTTGTGGATCCATCAAATAACAGAAAATATGTTATCACAGCTGTTGCATTACAGCATAAACAAAGAATGACAGAACAACAGCTTGTTATTTTAAATACACAATAATTTTTAAATATATAGGATTTTAAATTTTCAATTAACAGAAATACCAATAAATCGTTTCCAGGCTCTAATGTAGATGTGCAGGCTTTATAATATTTGAGTTTACCAGCAGAAATACTTACATATTTTCTGGTTCATATCACCAGCTATATATTATCTGTCCAGTCTCTGGTGCGTATTTTTTGTTAGTCACCACAACTCTAGGAAAGGTTGCCATCCCTCATCTCCTCTCTTATCTGCTACTGTACAACTAGATCCTGCTCTTCGCCGTGAATCAGATTTGTGTCTGTCCCGTCATCCTGCTCTCCAGACATTATGAAATAACTGGTTTTATGATAGGCACTTCAGATCTGGCTTTTATGCATTTACTGTTTCAATGGATGACTTCTCCCTGATCTACACATTCCATTTCTAATTCTGCCTATTAAAATAGGGGGGAGATCATCTGAATATCTGATTTTCTTTCAATCCCTACCAGGCCCTCCAGAATGCATTCCTAGTTTTTCTTATCCTATGAACCAGTATACGTTGCTTATAGATAAAAGCACAAAATATACGGTAATATATAGAACTTAACTATTGAATGAATGATTTAAAGGGAACTGTTTCTATGGTAAAGACATTGTAAGTGATGTGTTAAGCTAAATTCTACTGCCCTTGGCACTCATGCAAAATAATAATGCAAAATAATTCTCTTAATTTCAGTGGAATTACAGTATCCTCTGGGTAAGAAGGACTGAATTTGGCCTACTGAATTATTTTAATAGATTTGTTTCTAAAGACAGACTCTTGTACCTCAAAGTCAGCAGTCTGTAAGAGAAACTCCATCGATGCTGTTAACTGACTTCATTGTACCATGGGTTTTATTACATGTGTTGTGTTCCTGCAGCAAATTGATCTTCAGTTCAAAAAAGGAGTTTGATTTGTTAGTCTGTATGTTGAGATAAGTATTTGGAAAGTGAGTACTTTGGGCCAACTGGTCTTTTCCTGTTCTGATGCTATTTCACGTTCTTCATCTCAATTAGTGTAGGTCCTATGGAGATAACTGTGTGCAAAGGATCACAGTAACAGTGGGATAATGATGAATGCGAATGGCTGCCAGTAGTAAAAGCCCCAGGTGATGGGGATTTGTGCAGTATACAAGCGTCTTGTTTCTAGAGGGTAACATCTATGCCAGTGATTACTAGGAACTCAGGTGCTTTGCTATGACAGGTTATAACCCCCAAATTATAAGCAAAAGAGCGCAACAGCTAATCTGCATTATAATTTAACCTACTTTTGTATTTCAGTTTTAAAACACAAAATAGACATAAAATAGAATCATAGAACGGTTAGAGTTGGAAGGGACCTTAAAGATCATCGAGTTCCACCCCCCCGCCATGGGCAGGGACACCTCCCACTAGACCAGGTTGTTCAGGTTGTAGCATTAATGTTTTCTTTGCCATTAATTTAATAGCTTTGTTACACTGTAGTTTGCAATGACATTTTCTTTTTCTTACTTGAGACATGTAAGGTCATAAATGAGTTAGAAACCTGTTGAAGGGATTGATGTGTCATTGTTCAGCAACTTAACAAGTTCTTTTCCAGCAGCATCAGTGTGATATCAGTTTTTTTTCATGAGATATATCATTTCATTATAAAGGACTTAATTCCTAAGTGTGATACAGCTTCCAATGTTGGTTTCAATTTACTCTGCACAAGCATTTTCAGTGTTGGCTGAAGGCTCACTAAGAGGGAAAAAACTCAGAATAATACATCAAATTACAACATAATTAACAGAAAGTGGAGTTATGCAATGTATTACATTCTTATATATTTTACAGTAATGTTACTGCTTTTAACCATGGAAAATATCAACCTAAATGCTATTATTCTTCCTTTAAAATAAGGCTTTTTATTTGAACCACATTAACAAATGTAAGTGATCTATGAGTGTCCTAGTACTACAGTTTGTTTGGTGTAAGCTCTTAAAATTCACCAGAGAATACATCAAGATTTGTGTTTCGTCACCTTGAAAGAAAATGGCTTAGGCTTGATCTACTTATTTATTTTGAAAAACTGGTGTTTTCACATTCTCTACATGTCCCAGACAGTGCCTACTATATTGTATCTCTCCTTTCCTGACTGAGGAGAAATGCCTGCCGCTGCTGCATTCAAATCAGGGAGTGTCCTCCACCACTCTTGCTAGGTGTGCCAAAGGGCTAACTGGGAACATGATGGGCTTGGGGTCCGTGCTGCTGGCTCTGGTGTTGAATTCCACCTGCTCTGGAGCTGCGTATTCAGAGAACATCCAGCTTTGCCTGTGTATCCCTAGGTGGATGCGTGTAGGAACCAGGTGGGAAAGTTGCACTTCTCTGGTCAGAAGCAGTAGTTCCATTGTACCACTGTACACACATTGTACCCTCCAGCAAAGCTTATTTCACTGCAGTCTGCAAGGCGAAGCTTAAATGGATGTAATGCTGGTGAGTTATGTATGGGCAGCAAAAATTACTGCCGTTGTTGAACCCATGCACAAATTTGCCGATTGTCCCTTTTGTACAGTATGCTGTAAGTCAGATGGCCACATAAAGCGATAAGGAGAATGGAAAGTATGGAAGAGCTGCTCATCAGTACTCTGTCCTGCCTTCTGTTTTCTCGATGTTGCTCGAATCCCATGGAGAAAATGAGCAACATTCCCTTCGCAATGAAGATTTCATTAATTTGCATATACAGAAAGGGGATACTTTAAGATTTCAACGTGCAAATATTTTATTTTGTAAACTCGCTGCTGTTTTGACATGCCATTTGTTTTGCTATCCGTTGTGCTTGTTGGTGGTTTCCCATATGCTATGTATGCTGTCCAGTGCATTACTGGGCATCTCTGAAAAATTGCGAGCACTTAAACACAGCTGCTGGAGTTTTGCCAGCTTCTGTTATTGGTCACCCGTGGAGAATGACAGTAGCAGACAAAGCACCTCATGTAATCTTTCATTGATTCATGCGTTTTTGTGTTAAAAGTTTCTCTTTAAATACTAGCTTTTTGTTGGCTGGAACACAAGCATCCTCATAGAATTATGAATCTGTAGTCAAAAGCAAGAACGTCCTGAAAATTAGTGATTTATTGCTGTGCTGCTTTGTATGTTTCAGCTGTAACACTCTGGCTGTGATGCTAATGCTTGTACGTGTCACGGTACAACATGAAATTGCTGTAAGATATTGTGTCAGTTTAAGATGTTTAAATTAGCTGGTGGTAGTGACTGCGTAGTGAGCTGATCCCAGAAAACCTGAAAGTATAAACACAGTCAAGTTAAAGAACCTTCCTTGCCTTGCGTCCTCAGCAATAGAAACGCAGCATATTTACAAACATGTGTTCTTCCTACATGCACAAAAAATTTAACAGAATGCGATTAAAAAAAAATAATCTTAATTTGTAGTGAGACTTTAGAATTGTTCCTTTCTTAGGGATCTCAAGATAATGGTGTCTGTTTTTTAAAAGCAGCAAATGAAAGGTACGTGTAGAGGGGGAATACTTGACAATTCTGCTGCCACCTTTCGATCGTATCCTGTAGTTACAAGTAGTAGTTGCAAATCACTTAATCCAAAATATCAAAGCTGAAAAAAGTATTTGTATACCTCTATAGGGGAATAATTATTTAATGTAATGATGCTAGAATTTGAACTGAACAGGTGGCCATTTTATGCACTGCACTTGATGTACGGCTTTATTAAGCAGTTTTGTTCAAACTGTATAATAACTTATACATTTAAAATGAGAGGACTGATAAAAATGATAAATAAGTAATGAATTTAAGCTATGTTCTGTTCAATTTCTCAACTTATCAGGCCTTTGCTGTAATACATTTTTATTAAATGTGGCTTAAATCAGGGTTGCTCACCTTCCCTGTCATTAAAGAGATGTGGCTCTCTTGCTCTCTGCTACCTGCTTTCCTAGAGGCTACTTGGAGATTCCTCAAGTGGCTGAGAGCCATCTGTTGGGTCTTGAAATACCAGCATCTCCTCTCATATTATATACGAATGTCCTGTATGTCAAGTTCGCGTATGTGTGTCGCATTGTGTGATGAGGGTCCTTCTTGGACCTGGTGTGGATGGAATGTCTCCTTTTTGAGCAGATGACGGGTGCATTTCCCAGCAAATGATGGCGTGTAGAACTCATGTGCTGTGCTAAAGCATTAGATAGCCCACCCATACCACAAATCTGAGCACGCGGTGGCCTACCCAATTCACGAGACCATGCTGTGAGGCTGAACGTGCTGAAGTATGCTTCTGCACCTTCTTTACTTAAGTACTGATTACTGTAGTATGGGGTTGTGGTTTTGGGAGGAGGTTCGGTGGTGGTTGTTTTTTATTTTTTTTTAAGACTTCTGAATAACAGATTCTGAATTTAAACTCTCTCAGCAGGTATGACTGCCAGATTTGATGCTCATTTCTTGGTTAATCTTTGGTGTTTTCCTAAATTGCCAATCCATAAAGCATAGTGTGGTGTGCCAGAGAGTTTTTTTAGAATTAGTTCTTCAGGGACTAAATAGTCTAATGCTATGGTGATGGAGGTCATATAAATAACTGGCTATATTTAAAAATATTATTTAAGAAATACTCATCCTGAGAATGATGTGAATCCTTTGATCTGCTGCCAGCAGGGAGATATTAAATTATTGTGCTGTAAAGATAATTTTGTAATAAATGAACAATCTTCTTCACAGTGATATTCCTTAATGTGAGAATATGGATATATGCTTTACTGAATCACAGGCCAGACTTGCTACTAACATTGAAGGCAGTGTTACCCTGTCAATATAGATGTTTAAACTTGCTAGAGGGCTACTAGATGCCCTTCCAGTTTGGGTTTTNTTTTTTTTTTTTTTTTTTTTTTTGGTGGTGGTGGTGGTTGGTTTTTTTTAAATATATGTATAGGATTGTATCAACAAAAGGGTTAACTTTGAGATTAATCATCTCCTTTGGCTTAGACCAGTGTTTGGAGTAGAGGGTAGCTGGGAGCCACAGATGTTTCAGAATAGTATGGTTATAGGAAAATTTGAGGGGGTAAGGGGACCATGGCAGCATCAGAAGCTGCCTGATAGAGAGACCTGTGTTTGAATCAGTGACCCGTGCTTGAAATGTTTGTTGGTATGTTAACAGGCAGAAATGTATATTTCCCAAGTCCTGTTCAGAGTGGGAAATAGGAGCCTTGGAGCACTGGAAGTTATTTGTCAGGAGTGATTACTGAGACTTTATAGGAAAATCATTTGAGAGGGAAGCCACGGTCCCCCCTGCAGACAGGCCAATTATGGAACACTGCAGCAGTGGCAATACAAGGGTGGTCACGCGGAGCCCAGAATTCATCACTGTGGTTAGCATTATGGGTAAATAGTGTTATTAACAAATGTAAAACTCTTGTCAAAGCTAAGGATTGCCAGCAGGGTTGAAACACAGGGAGGGAGCTCTGGAACAAGCTGGAGCAATCTGAGCAAGAGAGGTGGAATCTAGTTTAGATGGCCTTTTGTTTTCAGGGCACATTTTCACCACAGTACATAAGAAATCAGGTTTGTAATTCCTGATAATGGGTGATGCACCTGATTGCTAATAGTCCAAGCAAAAATCTGATGCACAGAAGTGCTCAATTATTTCATAAGACTGCTTCACGAACAGATTTTGCTCATTTGCAGCTGAGTTGTTTGTGCTTCTGTTTATCTCAGATACCCATTACACTTTCATTTACACTGTGACAGTGTTTGGCTATATCTGATTCTCACCAACTCAAGGCAATTAAAACTGCTGGCCCAGTGTCACTTGTCTCAAAACATGCTCAAATATAGTATGATTACTACATCTTTGCTCTGAGACTGAAATGTGTGTGTTTAATAGCTTCAGCTACAGTATGGAATAGGCTGATTATAAAAGGGATAGATAAGTGGAATCATTGGAAATAAGATGAAAAATTAAATGTGGTGCTAGCATCTAGCTGTAATGATACCTGTGCAGAGATTTCTAGAGATGAAATAATATAGAACACATAAAGGTAAAGGTTGAACCCAAGTGATGAAATGCATCCAGTCTCAACATCTTCACCCTCTGGTAGTTGTCCCCCATAACAGACCAAATACCTTAAATGACAGAAAGGTAAGCTGCTAAAATTCGTAGCTAGTCTGTGAATGCACAGAACTATGTTATTTATCACAAAGTGAAGATGTGTTGGGATTTGAATGGTAAGGCTGAGACGTGAATGTATACAGCCTGGAATTTTCAAATTTTATTGAAAAATAGCATGTTTCTAAGTGAGAAGTTAGTGACAGTTCAGAAATGTTCGCTGCTTCAAGGTGAAATAGGTCATGTGGGAGAAACCTTGATTGAGAACAAGTCAGTCAACTTGAGGAGGGACCATTTACTGCCTCCTTTGGTACTCTTTTAATGTTTTGGGTTATGCTATGCTGTCCATTTCCCATTGTTGTTGACCCATTTCTCTCACATTAATTTATTTCCTTGTGGCAGGCCTGAATGGGCTCAAACTATTTGGCAGGGGGTGTGGAGATCACAGCATGCCTAGGCCCTATGATAGAGTATAAGCATGAGGCCTTATCAGCAGGATAATGGTCTCCCCAAAAGTTTGCCTGCAGCACTTGAATGATGATATGTAATTTCCAGAAGGCCATGCTCTAAAAAGAAATGTTTCTTTGTCTCATCTGCTTCAAAATGACAGTTGACTGTATACAATAGATGTATAGTTTTAATCGTTAAGTGTGATAGTGGCCAACCTTGTTGATGTCTAGTGCCAAATATGTACTGCTCTCAACCTGATTGTCACTGATGCTCGTCCAACTTCAATACCCATGTGAACTGCTTTACTATATCTTAGGAAGACAGAAGTCAACTCCTGCTACAGCAAGAATTGACTGTGAGGTAGCTGTTGACAGCTGCTTATGGCTAGTTATAGCCAAAACTATGAATAAATGAGACTTTTCAGAATCTTTCCTTGAAGTCCCTGTTCAGAAAAACTTGGAGGAATATGGTTAACTTTATAAACACGCGTTTAAATGTCAATGTGTTTTAAATATATTTGTGTGTTCTGCAGTGCAGAGTTGGATTGAAAAGTGACTGTGTCTTTTGTTATGCAGGGTCGATTTAGCAAAGCACTTAAATAATCCAAACAGCAAGCATCTGGCCTGTGCTTGCGCTTCTTTAATAGCTGCCCCAAATGAATGATTTTTGGGCATTCCAAACCTCTGGCATTCAGTACAAACTTCAGATACCACTGAGACCAGACCAGATTGACTACGAAACAGGATTATAATTGTCTAGCTTTAATGGAACAGTCAGAACTCTTACCAGTGACAGATAAAGCTTTCCTTTTTTGTCTAATGGGTAAAAGTGTCCACTAAAATATCTCAGTCATCATATTTCTAATTGCAACCCTTTACTCTTTCAACATACTCATGAAGATGAACCAGACGGGTAAATATACTGCCTGAACCAACGTTGTTACTGTCTTTGAAGCTGTTCTTGTCCATTCCAGCTTTGTATTTAATACCAAAATTTTATTTCTGATTATTTAATGTTGTTTCCTATACCTTGTTTTTTTTTACAGCCAATTTTTGCCTTACCTGTCTCTATGGGCTAACATTAGGAATGTTTCTCCCACAACCTTCACATCCAAATAATTTAGCTCGGTAGATGATGACTCAGATGCATAAAACACTTGTTTCTTTTCTTACAATTACCCAGCTGCCAGGCCATAATCAGATCGTTCCCTTGGATGTTTCATCTGAGCTTATACTCCACTTTGGGTAAAATAGCCATATCACTAACACTGTACTTAATTTTTGAGAATGCAGCTACTACATGAGTCATTATAAACTGAAAGTCTTGCTTTAGGACATCTATAACTGTTGCCAAATCTTTTTTTTGGGATATGAGTGTGTGTGTAATCCAGTGAGCTGATCTGTCAGCTGCTTCAGATGGTGTCACTACCTCAAGGATAAGGCTGAGCTTTTGATTCCTTTTTCCAGCATGGAATTTCTTTTTATTATGAAATATTAGAAAAGGCTCACAGTGAAAATCTGACTGAATTGTAGTTGAGAGCTTCAGTCACATCAGATATTCTCAATCACGTATGTCATACTCATCGTTAGTCACCTCCATGAGCTCCTGCTTGTAATTGATAACAAAGTTACTGAGTTTTTAGTAACTGAGACATCTTACTCAGTTTGGAGAAAAGAATGGAAAGGGGCATCTCTCTCCACTATGTCACCCTTTTTAGGAGTCTTCTGTCTTCTCCCAAGTTCATCCCCGCTTGGTCTTTCTGCCCCATTACCATGAAAGCAAGAGGTCTCATCTGAATTCTGGAAATTGTGTGCTTGTTCCCAAGGGCCCAGTCTCATGTTACATAGTCTCATTTTGATGTGCCAAAGATGAAAGTAGGTATTCTGAGAGGCAACTGTGTCCCAAAGCCCACTGTCTCATTAGGTGACAGCAGAAATTTGTAATGGAAGCTGCCTCTCTAATATGTCTGAGTAGTGTAATATGATTCTGCTGAAGCTTTGACTTCTCACTTTTTCAGGATGAGATCTGATATACTTGCTGGATGAGATGTGATCAAAATATTTTGTTTCTCTTACTCTAGTAATCTAATTGTGCAAATGTAACCTGACCCCTTTTTCTGGAGCATAACAACCAAATTGGCATAATCTGTCTGAATAGAAGCTAGCAGTTATTTCACATAAAGCACGAAGAACTGATGACTCCAACATTATTGATCTGGGAGATAAATATCTACTTTATATGTTCATGGAAATTTTGTTTAAATTATATGCTTGGCAAACCATCATTACATTGTTATAATTTTAAACTACTTTTTAACCCATTGAGAAATACGGAAGTATTTGGACATTATTCTCCAATGTCCCTGTGAATTTTCACACATAAAAAAGGCCGGAGATTTGTGAATTGCAAATCTATGCGATTTTTCTGCTGGTAGAAATGAAAAACAAAATGAATGGCTGTCTCCTGAATTCTTTAATTTTCTGTTGTAGGTTACATGAAGAATACATTTTAAATATAGAAATATGAGGGGAAAGGGTGAATGATTTTAATACCTTTAAAATGGCTACAGGGACAATAGTTTTGCACATTGTCTATTTAATCAGATATGAGAGAGGCCATGTATAATGTACAACCTACTAGGGGTTTTCATCTACAGGCTAGTAGTTAAAAAAAAAAAGTAGTTTGCTTGTTTCTTTTTCTTGCACCATACTGTTTTGGGCATCTAACTTATGATTAGGGAATTTGAGTTTTCATTTGTTCTTCCCAATAGTATTCCATGGTATTGTTTGAACAGACCATGGAAAACACTGCAGAATTATTTGTGAGATTTTTTGTGAGATATTCTGTATTTCATTGTGGCCCACTGTCAGGGCTAAAATCCTAATTTCATCAAGGCCACGATAATATTTTCCCATGCAGGATTTAGCAAGGTGGATATGCTTTCTAGAGAGCTTTATATTAAACTAACAGTGGTAAGTGCAGTCTTGAATCTTTTTATCATGGTTAATTCAAGAACTGGTTATTAGTTTGGCTAGAGAAGTGGAGCACTTAGGATAGGCTGCTTCGCTAGCAGGTTGTGTTGTTGCTGTCACGTAAATAAACCCTATTGGTATTTTGCATGCATAATTTTGCAAATAAAGGCTGTAGCACAATCGATGGATATAAGGGAACTAAACTGATTTCTTCCCTTTTCAGCTTTCAACTTTTTCACGTTGATGATGCTTTTAGGAAAGGGGTATTCGGAAAGCAATATGCTGGTGGCAGATATAAAATGCATCTAAATAAAAAGCCTGTTATTACTTCTGTTTGCAAAACACTGACTTGAGGTATGAAATTTCATGATTTTCTCTTTGTATCAGAGAGGTTGCAATTTCAAGAGTAGCTTGCAGTATAGTTATCCCACTGAAGCCAATAACTGTGTTATCCACCTCTCTCGGGCTCTGTGAGCAGCAAAAAAGTGTCCCCTTCTTTAGGGACAGCAGGAGCACTAGAGACTGTGCCACTGCAGTCAACAGCCTGGGAGGCTGGACCTTACAAATACAATAAGTTGTTCTTTCCTGGGGATGGCTGAAGTCAGGGTCCCCTGTTAAAACTGTACAAGGATCTACACAGAGAAGGGAGAACATGGTCATGTAGACTTGAGGTGATCTACAGTTGTTCCAGAGTGCCTACCTGGAAAAGGAACCTATCTTTGGCTTTAGATGATAGAGAACATGTCAGCTGCTAGAAGGAGGTCACCAGAATCTGGTATGTCCCAGATTTGTTACACCAGATTGGTATTATGATATTAACAAATAAGTTATCATTGCGGTGTTGATGGAAGTCTATGAACAGTCAGCATCACTGAGTTTCAGGGCATAAATATATGCCTGAAATAGAAATTGGTACCTGTAGGGCATGATACTGAAATTATGTTGAGAACTAATGGCATCGTTGTATTTGTAGTTTGTTCACAGCAATGAGCGGCAAAAATCAGCAGAAGGTGAAATGCTGCCCATTTGCAGGGGTGACTTCAGACTAAGGATTGAATGGGAAAAATGGTAGTTAGCAGGGCTGGACACATGGGTAAAGGAGTTGTGAGAATGCATTGGAGAAATATCTATGGATGGGTAATACAGGTGTGAGAACATGCAATTGAGTTGTTACCATACACTCAAGGTGCACCACATGCTTCCCTTAGATGCTTAGCCAAGTACACTGTATGCTGGCACAACTTTAAAAACAACATGAATCCATGGATAGAGGTTCATGCATAAGTTGTAGAGGGGGTCACAGGCAGCAGCTCCTGCAGTATCCTGCTGCTGATGTGCATGTCAGATGTGTGCAGAGTCACTGAAGCGAAGAGTTCCCCTATTAAGAAGGTGTGGATGACTCTTTGCAATAAATTGGTCTGACCTCACTTTTGCTGTTTGCTGACCAGCTCCAATGTGGGGTTTAAAGCAGCGTGGATCAGCTACTGCCTGCTCTTTGCATCCTGCATAGACTTCCTTGCCTATTCCTCTGGTCATTTTATGTTCTCATAAAGCAGCAGCACCTTGAAGCAACAGCACCTGCCCCTTCCAAGGCAACAGAAGTATGCTATGGGAGAAAGTGTGTCATAAAAGAAATTCAGTGATTCTTCCTCATAACAGCAGCACTAACAGTTGTTGCTCTAATTAAGAAAATGGTGTAGACTGTTGTTGTACGGTAATAATCTCCTGCTGCTGCATAAGTGTTGAAGAATTTATTTTCTAAGCAGGAGACATTGATCCTGTGGCAGTGTTCTGTTGCTATAACTTTGTTTACATCATAAAGGAAAAAATGATAGATGTAATCACTTAATTTATGATGCTAAGAAGTGTCAATTGCTCACTCTACCAATATTGATCTAAGGCATTCCAACTGGCTTATGCATCAGACCCTTTAAAGTTTCAGATAATTGGAAACCAAAGTATAAGATATAGTTTAGTAAGCATGATGTTTCCCAATTGCAATTGTCTCACTGATTGCACTTTTTAATAAAATGGTATGACCAATGAGTAACTAGTCATTACGAAGTTGCAGTTTTTAACAGGTATCACATGGTATAAGAAACCAGCTTAAAAAAAAATAAAAAGAAAATTGGGGTATTTGATAACAAGTCTTCACAGCAGTTCTCTTAAATTGGATGTGCTTGGATCTTCTTTAGTTGCAAGTATCCACCTGGGAAGATTAATTTTCAGAAACAGGATCGTGAGTTAATTTATTTTTTTACATTTTAGTTTGTATGTATGTTTTTATACCTATAATCAAGGGCTTCTCTTGAGGCTATGTGGTTATCCATGATCTATCAAGAAGGAAAAATAATTAACATAAAAGAATATGCAATCTTACAATAAGCAAGAGTTATAAAACATTAAATAGAAAGTGTAAACCTATTTAAGGATTTCAAAGGAGTAGTCTTTATTATTTGTAAATTCAAATTAGTAGGATCTAAAATTAGTGAAAATACTATTCAGATAAAGTTTGTGTTTGAATGCAGCTGTGTGGGAGCATTCACAAAGTTTTAAATATATTGAAAAGAAAAACCACCAAAACTAATTATACACCATTTAACTTCCCACCAGCTTCCCTGAAAAATGAAGGAATTGCCCTCTTTAGGTCCTTTTCTACAGTTTATTCCATTAAAAATAGATCTTTTTTGTGCACAACAGGAAACACTGAAAGCCTCGTTTAAATTTTCAGGAAACTCCCTTTATTTTTGATCCTTTGAAATTGTAATGTTAATACATTTTCAATTAAATATGAACAACTCTCTGTGCATCTCAGCATGCAACACAAAGGGATTTTGGGACCCTTCCAATTACTAAGGCTTGAAGATTTTTCTTAATTATTTAACTTTCACAGTATTTCTTTTTATTTAAAATAAAAGTTGTGCTGTGGGGCTCCTTCCAACATGAAAATGAATATGACAGTATTCTTTTTGCCCTTTCAGGTAATTTATTATATCAAGTCTGGATGGAATTTTATGACAGGTCTTTTTAGTATAGCATTCTTTTGCTGTTGCCTTTAGTATCTGCATTGCTGCCCAAGACAAAAGCTTCTGTTTGTTCCTGAAAAAAGGATGAAGAACTATAATAAATAGAAGTTCAGTTACTTCATCTGTAAATAAATACGTTCATTTGATTGCCACAAAATTACTTTGACATCTTCCCCACCAATTTGGAGAGTCAGGATCCTTTGTACAATATCCTGCCTAGCTGTGACAATGTAATACAAAGTGTTGATGAGTGAGAAAAAGGTATTTTACGTGCTGCAATGTCTAAATATGACTTTAGGTGACAACAGTTCAGAGATAACTTCAGGCTGACAGACATCGGCTATATCTTCTCCAGCTGTGAATAGCAGAGCATAAGGAGAGCAACTAACGCTTAAATACAGGTGACAACATCAGCAACAAATCGTTATATTTGATACCATTTAACAGTTATTGCTTTCTATCAGTCATATGGAAGACAAAATGCACTAATAACACCCAATACGGACTTTTCACTTCATGCTCTTAAAGTGCTGTTTCATCACGTAGCTGTCACCTACAGAGCTGAGTAAAGTTGGAAGTTCAAGGTGCTGCTCCCACCTAGCTCTTACTCCTCAGGATGCAGAAGTTGTATCAGAACAGTCCCCTGTGAATAGATTGTGCATATTTCTGCCTTCCATTTTTTGAATTACTTTCCTATAGATGGGAGAATAAAACATTTTTACTCTCCTTGTTTCATTCCCTCAGCTTTAATAAACATGTTCTGTTGTGTTGAAGAGATTATCAGGACTCATTTTACTCATTTTTTTAAGTTTTACATTTACATCAATTTTACTCATAATGGTGACAAGTATGTCCGTGTCTCTGAAAATGATATCAGCTGCGGTAACCCCAAAGCAAGAGAGCATGCAAATCAGTTTTAATGTCTTGTAACAAAATATCTGAGAGTTTTTTCTTTTGTCATTTTTCTTGTATGCTCTCAATAACAAAAATCTGAAGAATAACACAGGACCATAAAGCAATGATATCTAATGTTGCTCCCAATAATCTTCATCTCCCCCTTTTTTTACATAGTATTATGTTCAAGGTGGTCCTGGGGCTGTATCATCTTATTAACCACTGTAAATTTAAGATTATAGGTCAATTGTTTCCGAACTTGGATTTCTAAAGTGTTAGTTTAAAGCTACCTACATATCCAGTAGCAAAGACTTTGATTTTCTATCAGGAAGCTGTGGTTTGTGCAGTGAAATCAGTTTTCAGAATCTGTAGGTTCTATCTTTCTGGCCTTAAACAACTATGAGTGAAAATCACTATAGTAGTTTTGGAATCTTGGCATTTGCTAGATGATGTAAGTGATACCTGTTGTTTTACGGATTCTCAATATGAAAGTCAGCATTTATCACATTTAGTAGTAAACTTTATCACTGTATATATCCTATTCTCTACTTGGAGCATGGAAAATACTATAGGTATGTTTCACAAAGAGGAATATTACTGATATTTTAATATAGCCATATTTTTTTTCATTGAATGTAAAATATACAGGGCTGGCAAACAATTCACTGTGGAATTCAGAGCTTTTGCTTCCTAGTTCAACAGCATGTTTCGCACTGTCTTATTAATTTTTACCTCAATGAAAGTGACACTGTCTGAATTATGAGAGTATGCGGATTCTGTGGTCAGATATTTTGTCCTGCCCAGATCTATACACGGCTCCCATTATCAAACATTTGAGGTCTTTGCCAAGCTGGTTAAGTGAGGTGTGCAATCGAAGTAAAATTTATATTAAACCTGTTCCCTTCCTATGTTTCAATTTGTGGGAATAAAAATCTGTTTCTTTCCTTCTGTCACAAAGATGGTGTTATGTTAAGCAGCATTGAATAACTTAATTCTTCACTCAGCAATAGGCTGCACAGTTCTGATCCAGTGATGAGAAAGCTGCAGTACTTGTGCATAGTTTGTTAAACATGTTTTGCTGCTTTTTAGGAACGCAGCTGCTGGAGGCAGAGGGAGCACAGAGGGAGCGGAGTGGTTCCTTGGTTTAGTCCACTAAGGGCTGTGAGAATAAAAGGCTCTTTTTAATATTTTATAATTGGCTTGTGGAACAAGTAACATGAAGATATGGTATGCTTTTGTTGAACTGTGATACTAGGAAGATGCAAGAGACATGGGATGCATCATTATGCTTTTTATGATACTTTCAAAAGAAGAGCTTATTCTTCTTTCTAATAACCCAGTCCACAGATAAAGGGGGTTTTTGTACATGTCTGAGGTCAGGCCATTTCTGGAAAAGATGCATCTTGCAGCTGGAAGTGGACTGTAAAATACGTTGTCTGTCACTTCAGCTATGTAGGTCTGCAAGGAATCTAGAAGGCCTCAGGCTTGAAAATGTACATCTATTTCAGCATTCGAGTGAGCTTGTGGAAATAGGAGCACATACATTAGGAAAAGTAATCTCATGGAAATGCTTATATAGATATAAGTCTTGGAGGTTACCCTAATGGCATGGAAATATGATTAATGTATTTTATAGTTATTTTTATTTTCAATTCAACAACAGTTTGTTTTTCTAAAAGTTTATAATGCTTTGTTTTTTCTTTTTGCCAGCTATGAAGTTATTTTTGAAGATATGCTTCAAATAAATAATTTTAAAGACATTTTAAAGATGAGAATAGGCAAGAATATATATTAAATAAAAATATCTTGTGAAAACTATGGTCTTTAATTAACTGCTCTATGTTAAATGGTGTTTTTTAAAGACTGGTTACTGTGCTTTTATAGATCACGTGTGCTGAATATCCTTGAGTTACTCTTGAGAGCTTTCATTGATGACAGTTTGGTTTAATTTAGCTACCACTACAAAGAGATTAGGTTGTCAAGAAGATACCGTTGGAGGTTTAGGGATTGCTGAAATCCTTCTGAAATGAAAAGTAATATACACTGTAACTTTCTTTGATAGTTCTTTCATGAAGAAACTGGATGAAAATCAACCACAAGGGAACCTCTTTTTTCTGGACAAAAGAGAGAGAAAAAAAAATCTTCTCATGTTTAGCAGTTAATGAAAAAAAACCTCCCTCAAACCCCCAGCCTAAGAAAAAAAGAAAGAAAGAGGTGGGGTGGGGAAGGAAGCTGCAGCTATTAACTTAACTCTTTAATGCTGAAAGGCACAATATTTTCTTTCGTGTAACAGGCCAGCCAAATTTCTATTGCTGTAAGTAGGCTGATTGTTGAAGGTATTCTCCTATCAAAATACCATTTTGTTTAGTTTTGTCTACACAGGTGTGACCCACTCACATGTTTGCTCAGTTAATTTCTTCTATTTCTTGTTCAGTAAGTGGTGCAATGTAGTCGTTGATATAAAGTCAAGTGTAAGCCACAGAAGCATGTTGTCTAAGGAAAAAGTGCTTTTCTGTCTTGTTTAGTGGAGCCTGCTTTTTGTCAAAGATGATAAAATATGAAGCACGTACAAATATTTTTCTGTGTCTGCTTCATAAACGCATCCATAAAATAAATCTGACAGTCAGTTCACAAAGTTGAAATGTAATCTGTGTCTTTGTTGGCATTGCAAATCAACTTGTTTGATTCTTCCTTTAGATGTAATGTGAGTTTGGAGATTACGAGTAATGAGGAGTTGGTAGCTTGAGAAATGCTGTTTCCTGCAGGGGAGAAAAAAGCACAAGACAGAAGCACTTCCCAAAGTGTCTGGTCAGCATGGGTTTCTTCTATGGTAGAGCAAGACGCTTACTAGAGGTCAGAGTTCATCTTCCAAATCCATTTAAAATGTGACTCTCTGCAGAAAGCTATCAACTTTGCTGATGCTGGGGATTTTGATGGGACATTTGTTGAACAGAGGTAGTCATGATAAACAAATGTATCTTTTCATTATTGAATTGTCTTAAATGAAACCCTGAAATACTCTGTATAATTTCATTTTCTAGGTCTCCTTTTAACAAACAGGGTTAATTTGATTCATCTGTGTGTGTAACTGTTCGAGCATGCTTTAATATGTACGGTCACTTGACTATTTGAGCACTCTCACTTGTTAATGGGAATATGCTGGGAATGAAAAGCTGTGAAACTTAAAATTCTGTAATTTTTAGACAGAAATTGTCAGTGGTATGTAGTTCTGTCCTATGCAGCCATTACTAAAACGATTTTAGGTTAATGTCATATTTCTAATCAAAAACTTTTAATTTTTGGGTTTGTTCTAGGAAAAAATAATAGTAAATAATTGATGAGTATGGCTGAATTTTCAGTTTTAGTTTCGGTTTTGCTGCTTATATTAGTCTGAATTCCTCTGTCCCACTGTCCCAGTGCTAAAATAAGCATAATACTTGATCTCCCATTAGGAGACTTGTATTCAAAGTCATCTCTTGTACTTTGTTTGAGATTTAACTAATCCTTCAAAAAATTAGTTAATTCTATGTTTCCAGTTCAAACGATGCTTTATGGTGCTGTATATGAATTCAGAATAGTTGCAGTTTTCCAATACACAAACCTTAATGGGAAATGGTTGTAATTAATTTGACCTTACAGACTGGCCTTGTACTTTGCTCAGAACATCTTATGAAATCACAAACAGTAAAATCAAACTCGTTTTCCACATAAATAGAATATTGGTTTTTTTGAATGCAATTGTAGAAAAATACTGGCCAGTCGGAGGGTTACTGAATCTATGAACTTGCAACTCCTGACAGTTTTTTGTAATCTCTAGGGGTTTTGCCTGTCTTGGGCGGTGTTTTAAAAGCTGCTCCATTGAAAATTGTTTACAGCATTTTCTGTCTTTTTTCCTGAATAGCTGTGAATCTTCAGTTGTATGTGCTGTTAGCCATCTTGTGCAGTGAGCTGCATTATCTTGTAAACATTTTGCTTTATCCTGTGAATTTCGGCAGATTGGTACCAAACAGCTATAATTCAGTTGGCATAGTTTCAAGCAAATTGAATCATAAATGGCTACAGAGAGTTTTCATTTTATGTAAAAATATGTGGAATTTTCCCACATAATCCCCTATAAACTAATCTCTTCCTGCCATAGTTTTTTGGCTCCTTTGTCTCAAATGGAGCTCACATACTAAGAAAAAAGCAACAAAAGAAGGAGAATAGTCCTTGTAAGCTTTGATGGTAGTGTAAAAATACCAATATATTAGCCATCTATAGATGCGTAAATAGCTTTGTCCTTGAGTTTAACAGTTCTCTTCCTATAATTGGTTCTGAGATTATTTTCTATTGATCCTTTTCAGAACCTTGTTTAGATTGGGGGTTTATTTATGTTATCCAGGGCAAGAACAGCAAAATGCTGGAATACCAGTTTGTACATAATATTCCTCCAGGTGAGGAACTGCACTTCATGTTTGTTTGCAGATCAAAGATAACTAGCAGAATGCAGGTTTACTTATTAGTAGCAGCAGGCGGCATTGAGCTTGAAAAACTGAACTTGACCCATCATAGAGTTGGATTTTTTTAGAGTTGGATCTTTCTAGCTGAGTGCTGTTTACTGTAAAACTGAACAGTCTGTAAGTTTCTGAACCTTTAAAATGGCATGGTGTAGTTTAAGCCTATGTTCTCTGGCACAATATTTGATCTTGATCTGTTCAGTCTGAGCAGCAGCACTTGGAGCCTTTGTGGGCTGCGTTTTATATTAAATTGTATGGGGGACTGGAGGAAGCATTGTAAGATTCAGTGACTGGTGCAGTAGCTGTCGCTGATTTAAACCCCTGAACAACACAGGAGATGCTTGAGAAATTCTTTATTGTAACTGGAACTTAAAATGAGCCTTCTTCCTACATAAGGCAAATCCCAAATCTCTCTGGAACTGTAATTGACTCAGAATGTGATTAATGTAACTTAATTGTCTTGACTGTACATACATCAGGCACATCACCACCATCTGAGTCCAGGGTGCATTGAATCGCTGTCTAATTTCCAAAGGCACTTTAACGGATGTCATCCTCTTTGTCTAGACACTGACACCTTTTAAGATGAGGAATACCATGTTCAGCAGGAAGACTGAAGCCCATGTTGCACCTTGTTTATACCAAAGATCTGATCGCTGCCTACAATACATTAGGCACATCAGAATGGCATTTTCATTCATCGGCTCCTATCTGAACTGTCACTTGCAGAAAAATTGGAGAGACTGACAAAACCTTCTTCCTTTTTAACCTGAAATGAAAAAATATATTAAAAATATTGTCCATTAATGGACAGCAGCACATGGCAATAAATTGCAAAGCTGCCACTCTGATACAATCTTAAAGAATAAAGCAGAGGTACAGATGATTCACTCAGCATTTCTTTGTGTAAGCTCAGCCATAAAGTTTGAAACTGAAAGTCGTTTTTCTATAACTGGTGACTTAGCTGCCTGTCCCTCCCTCTTCCAGGTCTTTGAGTAAGTGGTGATGTGTTTGTGTTTATTTTTAATATGCCTGTGCAATAAGAAGATAAAAGATTTCAGTTCTTTATCAGTTTGCTCCTGAAATGGAGTATAAATACCATGAGTACAAATAGTATAGGGATTCAAATAAATGACCATATGAGCATATGAATTCAAATATATACCCATGTATACACTTAAGAGGACATTTGAATTTTGACAGGAAACATTAAAGACATGAAATTCATGGTTACAAGTGAAATGTACCATATGTCCTCCAGCACTTAGACACAAAGAGCACATTAACAGAGTAATTAAAGGGCACCCTGTTGTGGCTAGGTGGTGGAGGACATATGGTGTATCATGACTAACCATGAATTTTGAAGTTCGTATTGTTTTCAAACACAACCTTGCTCTTTGTATTTAATAGACTGTAATTTCTGTGTATTAGTATGTGTTTCAGTTGTGTTGGATATTTCAGTTTCAGTCCAGAGTTCTTCTGAAATTGCCAGCCTGGCAGACCATGTTTGAGAATCTCCTGTTTTAATCAAAAATGACTTGAAACATTGGGGTCACAGGAGACTGGCTGTTCGATAAAGGGGTAGTGCATGTGTTTGTAGCTTTTCCCCGTTTCATACCTGTAATTCCTTATTATCAGTGCACAGGACAACATGTGACGTGGAGACCCTTGGAAAATGTATAGATTGGTGCCAGCAGATTCTGCAGATTCTACCTCCTCTTGAAAATAGAGCAACTCTTGTTGCCTTTTACTCTTTGTTGGTAATAGTAAATATCATGCAGTCAAAATTCAGCTGAAAATTTTGCTGATGATGTACCAAGTAAATTAAGATCTACTTTGCATGACTTCAGGTGAAAGATATCCAGCTGGAATGTAACAAAAACGTTGATTTAGCTGTAAACATGTGTTATTCAGGGACCCAGAGTTGTTTAAGACACTTTATTTACATAGTTGAATTTCTAAATGTAACTATCCTCTGGAAATGCAAGTGTCTGTTAGAGATATAAAATCTGTGGAGAGATAAGCCTTTTGTCCTTAAGCAAACAGAATTCTGAAAGTTTTATTCTAAGACAGCAAAGTTAAATAGCTATATCAGCATGAACTTGTAGTTGAAACCAGACATTTGCCATGGTTTTTCACTTGGATGTAGCTGATTATCGTGAAACTTGAGGCTGACCTTGGGGAAACTAAAATGATGAGTACCTGGATAGACTTAGGTCTACCAAGGTTTAGGTCTTAGGGTACTATTTGTGGCTGAGATCCTTGAAATTCTTAGGTAATGATGGAGGCACTGATCCACTTCAATACCTAAATTTCCACTGGCAGATTCCTAACATCTACGTTTTTGATGTAAGTGCATAAAAACACTGAGGCAGTCATGGCAATTGCACAAGAAATTCTTGTCAGAAGTAAATTTGGCATATGTCCTTGAACCACTTCCAACCCTATAGTAAAGCATTATTTTTCTCACTCTTATTCCCTTATTATTTATTCTTATTATTTTTTTTGGTATGTTGGTACGTGCATTTGTGGTTGTTTTTTATTTCAATGATCTGTGAAGTCCCAAAGAAGTGCTCCAACCAAACTGTGGTGATAATCTCACCTATTTTCAATTCTGTTTCACTTTGCATCAAATACTTAAACTTTTATAGTATCAGAGGCATCAGATATCAGTATCAGATGACCAGATATATTTCATTTTATGCAGTGAAGATCTCTTGTAAAATATATATAAGCATTCCAGAGAGTGGAGTCTGGAAACCCACTTATAGTCATCAGACTGGAGGCAGGGAGTTAGTCATTCTCCCAGGACACAGAAAATACAGATTTAGTTCCCTCATACTGTTTGGAGCCTTGAATCCAGTGCCTCCTACTCCCAATGTGAGTAATCCAACCATTGCACTGCTACAGAAAAGTGGGACATGAGCACCAAGGAATATAAACCCTAACCAAATTTGACTTTCCAAGTATCTCTGAGAGACTAATAGAGGTTCAGGTAGTTGTATGCTAAAATCAGATCAGCTCAGAACATTAGTTCCTGACTCCAGAAGTTTGAGTTGTTTAATAGTTTTTCATGTCTTTAAGGTTAGGTAGTCCAGAAAAATCAGTGGACTGGAGAGTTACTCAATGCTCTGGTGGGCTTCTGATACATAAACAGATTATATTTGAGCTTTGTGGCCCAATTCCTTCCTGCTCTATTTGGACAGAGTTTTCAGCTCTTGTCACAGCAGGGAACAAGAGCCACTCACCCAAAAACATACCCTGCATCTTGAGAGTTGAGATCCACTTGGGCAAAGAAACTAATTGAACATGTGTTTTGCACTCCACAGTAATGTTCAGTCCCATACTCTGTTGAGTAGAAGGTGAAACTTCATTCTAAAGGTTTATCTCAGTTCAGTCTTGACTATTAAAGATGGTGTTAGGTGCCCAGTCCCTGAACATGCCTAACCAGTACTGCATTAATAGTTCAGAAACAAAATGAAAAATAGGGAAGATAACCCATATTTCTCAGATGAGAAACCAATTTTCTCTATGCTAGGTACTTTCTGTGTTTGGTAGTACTGTCAGCTTCATCCTGTGTAACGTGATGAGAATTGAACTAGCAAAAGTTTTCAAATGGTTACATTTCTGTTCATCCAGTTACCATTTCTGTTATTTTCTATTATTTGAGTGGGTGTTAAGTTCATGATCTTAAATAGAAAAAACGTTTAATTTAGCTGTGGGATATTTTTTGTTGAAATTAAACACTTGCCTGGGTATAGAACAATTACAGTCTAATATCTGGGTAATGCAATGTAGCCAACTGTAACCTTTAATTAGGTTTGCCTTCAGAACATTGCCAAGTGAGAATCTGAATTCAGACAAGTGTCCAGATCTCCTTCTTGGCATCTTCTTTTAATATCTGTTGGAGCTTATTTTCAGCTTGTTATGCTGTTAGCCCTACATGCTCCATTACTGTTAGTAGAAGTTGGGCAGGAAGGGTTTAGTTTCTAAAGGTATCTTTTACAAACTCCTTCTTTATTTCCTGTGAAAAAAAGTTTTGAAACATTTTGACTCATGCATAGGTGGAATGGAAAGTGACACATTTCAGAAGTCAAAGAAACGGTTTCAAAATTTGTCATAGAAATGACCTCTCAGGATTGTTCCTTTTGTTCCTTAGTGATTCATAGGTCTTTTCTTCAGAAGTGAATCTTTAATTTATTTTGGTTATCATTCCACAATTATATTGCATTAAGCATTTTGTGGACAACCAATTTTGTGGAGATATATATATATATATTGTGGATAACCAATACTTTCCTGATCTAGGAATTCACTGGCATGTAATTTCTGGTTTGTACTTTCTATCCTAGGCTGCACTTAAACGTAAAGATTCTGGCACTGCGTCTTGTCTTTTTTTTTTTTTTTTTTTTCCCCCCTACCCCCAATTACTCAAGCTTGTATCGAGTTTTTTGAAAGATTTTTGCTGATTTTCATTTCTGCATGGAAAATCAGGAGTAAAATGTAGTATTTGACAGCAAACCAGCAATGACTAATCTGAAAATTATTTAATTAACAGTCTAAACACATAAAAATGGAAAAACTGACACTTATAACTTCAGGGAAAACACAACGTAAAAAACAACTCCCTCTTGAATGTGCAAGGCAATGGTCAAGGTTATGGTAGTTGCATATTTTGCTGATCCCAGGGTCTAGCCAGGCAGAAATAAAGCACAAAGATATCTTCAGGATGTCCCTTTGGTTTAATGAAGAAATATGCTGATGCTCCAACATGTTACATCTTTGGGATTTAATAAAGGACATGAAATCTGAAAAATAAATAATGCTTTGTTTACATAAAGTTTATTTTACAAGCTGCAGTTTTGCTTTAAAAAGCTCACTGTTTTTTCCTTCTTTCCTTTTTATTGAAAGTGTTTGTGGAGGTAAATCAAAATCTTAGGAAAAATAATCATGCTGAAATGACAACAAAGCCTACTTTTCCCTGTCTGTTAGTGGTGGCTATTAATAAGTATGGCAAATTTCAGTACTACTCCATTCTGATGCTGATTTTACCTTTTTCCTGATCTCCGTTTAAGGAAATATAAAAGAACATTTTCATTTAGTAATGAGATGTGATTGAAAAAAGTAGCCTTGTTAGATTATTATCACTGGAAGATACCAAAAAATTAATGGAAGTGTCCATATCTTTCATTTATTTCTATGCAGTTATTCAATTGCAGTATTCAACCTACTTGCAAATGCAAGGAAATGTATGTCAGAAGATTCAAACCTTTCACACACAAGTTCATTTTCTCCCTGCTGCTGTTCCATTTAAGTCAATGCCTGAAAGTTACTTTTAAGTCCTTTATATCCTTTGGAGTATTTATGTAAGCTGTCAGGGAACCACCAATATTAAAGAAGCAAAATAACTCCTGCTTTGAACAGAATCCTAAAAATTCAACAGAAACTTTACAATTGCTGTTAAGTATTCAAATACAGTTGTTTAATGAAGATGTTAGCAAGTCATTTTTTTGAAGCAGTGTGTCAGTTTACCATCACTCTTCCCAAGTCTGCTGTTTTTACAAAAAGGAAAAAAAAATACACAGGCGTTGTAAATTGAGGTCTATTTGGCAATGTACAGGTCAGTGGGAATTGAGCTCACACTGGTTCAAATTTTCCAGCTCAGGTGTCTGGACATCTTCTTAGGGATATATTCTGTTAAACGGAAGGACCTGTTCTCAAATATCATACTGAAACTGCTTCTGATATGAAGTACCAAGTCTCAGCTACTGGCAAGTGTCCAATACCTTGGCCTTCACATATGGGTCCTTCTTATTTTGTGGCTTGGATTGAGGGAGTTCCCAGTGAGGTGAAATACCTGAACATAGCTATAATTTTATGGTAGGCTTCTTATTTTTTCACTTACAGATCTTTTGAAAGTGGGAGAGGTGGTGATGCACAAATAGTCTTAACTGTCCTGTATAACAGAGCTATAGTTCTGCTACTAGTTGTGATATGTATTTCATACGTTTATAGTTCCTTGCTTTTTATAGCTATCAAAATATGAAACATTTTTGAGGGGATATAAGAATCTCTGCTAGCTTTATACTAATACAGGACAGTTTACTCAAATCTGTGTGTGTCCGTGTTTGTGTTTACTATTAAGGTACTAATGGTGTATCCAGCTCCTCCCCATCTGAAGATTTGTGATTGAGATATCAAATCCCACCCTTTTAAAACTGGGGCTGTGTGGTCAGAGCTCATAACATTGTACAAACACATCACACTGGTGCTATTTTAGTGGCATGTGGGGCACTAAGAGTGAGACTCGTGTGTTCTCCGTGCTGTCCCTCCCATCCTGACATCCCCAGCTCAGTTCTAACCTTCATTTACGTAACTCTGTCATCTCTTGCAGATATCTCAGCAAATGAAGCTCAAACTCAGAATATGCTACCAATAAGACTGATAATATTTGCAGATGTACAGAGAAAGGATTTGGAAATTGTTTATACTGAGTATTGAAGACGTAGGCAGCATTTAAGAAAGCTGTGACTGAATCCAGGCAGTGTTCAACCTTAATTTTAACGTAACATTGAATTTTTTCCCCTCCAAGTCATAGTTTGCACAGCTGTAAATATTAGTTTCATTGCATGCGTTTAAGAAGCAAGTCTTATACTTGCAAGTGAGCAGTGATGGTAAAATATTGGAATAACAGTGATATACTGGGTTTTTTTTAAACATCTATTTATAGAACCCTTTCTTCTCCAAGGATTAAGGGAAAAGGAGCTGCTTCTTGATGCGTGTTAGTGAAGTATATTTGCTAACACAGTTTGACATACAATATATTTCAGTGTTTATGGTTCCTTATGGTATGATACTCCTGGTACAGTACCTTATGGCATTCTATTTAATGTTTGTGAAGTTTTCTGATTGCTTCCCAAATAATTTATTTTTATTGGCAGCTATCTTCGTGCACTTGTATGGAAATGAAGCTGAAGCAGAAGGGCTTTTTACATCTATAGAATTCCAAAGTGTTTAAAAATAATAATACATTTTTCAGTTGCTCCTTGCTAAAAGTCATGCCTTTTATCAGTTGAAAAATTGGAAAATTCTCATCTAGAATAGTTGTGCGTTATGAAATTAAAATAAAGCCAATAAGATAGCATAAAAATTTCCTTAGCTAGACATTTTAAGAATCTAATGTTCCCACAGTCATTTTCAGTCCACCTGCACAGTTCCAAGATAGCATTTTTTTTTCTATTTAAGCTGTGAAGCTTGGACTCAGCACAAGATATATATGTTATTTCTTGCTGTGCGTTGATAAAATGTTTCTTAGTTATCTTTCTGCCTTTTGTTTATATGCATTGGTTTGTTTTAGCATACGCTTCACTCCTATAGTTCCTATTTGTTTGCTGTCAAGTATAATTGCAAATCCCAGAGCCATCAGCAGCTCTGGCTTTATAGAGCCTTATTTAAATCACAGTTAAAATCAAATATGAAGCAACAATGACATTTTATTTTTTATTTAGTGTTATGTCTCTGTTGGTGATAAAAAAAGAGAGATGACTTCTCAAAGACAATACATAAGGTCCTTTCCCACATACGAAATACATTACTGATATCCCTATTTTAATTTAGAAAATACTTATAGCGTGGCAAGCAGGATTATTAAGATTTTCCTTTAACTGAAAACATACTATAAAGGTGTAAAGTATAGTGGTGTAGTGCAACCTTTTTCTTCAGCAGATGTTTTGTTGTTTCATCACTGATTTCAATTAAAAAGCACGTGCTTAGCTATTGTTATTTTATATGGCCTAGTCACGTATATGGGTCACTTCTTAAACTCCTTGACCCCTGAGGAGCAGATGGTTTGAAAAGCAAGTATTAGTGCAATAAAATCCAACATTTCACTGCTTTCATTGTTCAGAGCCCTGCCCTTGTTTCTTGTGGTGTGCTCCCTAGTTCTCCACCCAGCCAACCTTCAGTTTCCTCAAATGGAATAATTTCTTTTGTTTGTCTTGGGAAACTGTACTGGAACCATAACAGAAACTATATCAAACTAGCTTAGCTCTGTACTAACATATTCCTTTCTTTTTTGTTGTTGTTGTTGTTTGTTGTTGTTGTTGTTTTATTATTATTCTTTTATTTTTCTATGAAGTCAAAGATTCTTTAGTAACTCTCAGTTTCACTCATTATATTCCAAGTTACTGATGAGATTCACAGTGAGTCACAAGAGAGGTAGAAGAGGATAAAATATAGGTGAAGGGAAAGGAAAGACAAAAAAGGAAAACTAAAATTGGTAATTCTGAAAGTAATAAGAAGGGTCTACTGGAAGCAAAGGGTTAAATTTTAGAACGCAGAGGTATCTTATATGTTTCCCTTGTTCCAAATATACTTTAAATGCCAAAATAATCTCTTCTTCTATCCTTACAAATTGATTCCAATTTGTTAGTCAAAGATTGTAATGAAATGACTCAAACCATAGTCTTGTTCCACTAAGCAGTTTGCTACAGTGGGTTTTTTTATTAATTATATTCATACTGCAAGAACTGTCAGAATGTTAAAATTCCTAAGGAGAATTTGCCAACATCTATCACTGGATTAGAAACAGCTCTGCAAAACCTTCAGCAAAGCAGATAATATTCCATCATAAAATCAATAAAACTAAGCATTGTCAGCACAGTGCTGACAGTTCCAGATAAAACAATTTATAATTTTTAAAGAAGATATATTGTAAATAGAAGATAAGAGGCTTCTTTTTTTTTTGTCCATTTCAAAAGATACAGACAGTAAACATAACCTAGGTGTAAGCATTTTGCTACTGGTTTGTGTATGTCTGCTCTGCTTGGCCTCTCTCTCTTTATCCAAATATTTCCTGCCACAATTTTCTGAGTTGTATGGATAGAGCAACTTTTTTGTGAACGGTGCAGCATGCTATGCTGATCACTTTGCTAATTACATTGGCTGTACACAAGAAAGAGTCCAAGACCCTGTTTCCTCTCCTCCTTCAGTGGAATAACTGCTTCTAGGAAGACCAGGGGGAATAAAACAATAATCTGCACTCGTAAGAATGCAGAAAGCACTACTCATAGAAGCTAAGAATATCATGCACCACTGTGATCATCTGGTATTGCTTCTTGCAGAGAACAAATTTTAGAGTAATACTGTTGGTCTGGGTTATAGTATATGTCCAAGAAAGATTTCTAGTCTTGATGTACAGATGTCAGGTAACAGAGATTCAGTTATTCACTCTTTTAAGATATATTTTTTTTGTGCTCTATAATCTTCATGTTTGAAAATGCACACCTTGTTCTTATTTTGAATTTCTTCAGTTTCAGCTTTCAATCTCAGGCCTTTGCTAACCTTTATTCAGTTGAACTTATGAATGTTGCTGCCTTTTGGTAATATAACTTCTAGCCACCTTTTCGGTAAACTAAGCAGACTGTTTTTTATTGGTTTTTTTTGGTTTTTTTTTGATAAGTATGTCCAACAGCAGCTGCTGAAGGCCATGTAGAGCTACCTGTGTCCCTGGGTGAGCTAACTTGGGTGCTATGGGTAATACAGCCACTCAGGGAGTCAGTGTGAGTGCCAGGATGCACCCATAAAGCTGGAGAGCTTCCTGGCCTTTTGCTGCTGACTGACTGTGACCATGCTATTTGCCATCAAGCAGAGTTAAAGCCAGTTTTTGGATATCTATGCCTTCCAGTATCAGCAATGACTGCACTGTAGATATGCTCTTTCAGTGAGAGATGGCTATCAAAACTGCCTTCTACCCCTTGGTGAAAACCTGAACTCATTGTGTGTAAAGAATCTGTATTCTTTCTTAGCATTCCTTGTTGGTTCCTTGATGAGCTTTTTACCACAGATCATTCATCCTGCTCAATGTCTCCTTATTCAGTAGTAAAATAATGCTGTGTGATTTACTGTTACTCTTAGGTCTAGAAACTTGCATTTAATATTAAAATCTACAATTGTGTCCTGTAGAACACGTATTTGCCAAATCCAAAGACAGAATTTTGAGCTAGGTAGACCACTGGCCTAACTCAGTTTAACCTATCATTTATTAAAATATATGTACAGGTGATTTCTCCACATCATTCTTCTCAGAAGTTTGGCATCTTCTGTGGATGTTACCAGGCATATTACCATGTTTTCTTCCAGTGTTTTGGTTAAGCTGCCAAAGACAAGTAAATTTGCATATGGCCCACACGAGAAATATTTAATGGAATGACTCTTCATGTACAGAAACTTTTCTGGCTCCATTGACATAGTCAATTTAATTGAAGAAAATGGAGATTCATGACATTTGTATAGTGCTGCTTTCATTGAAAATATTATGTGAGAGGAAGTCAAATGCTTTATGAAACCTGAAAAGCAGTTTGCTGACAGAGTTCTTGTCTATGCCCCTTGAAGCATAGGTCCTCTCAGTACAGCATACTCAGAGAGCTACAGAACTGAAAACAGTACTGTTACTTCCATGTGGTACTGTTGTTAACCTCTAGCCTTCCTGAGAAGTGGGATTTATTCCGTTTGAGGTCAGTATTTCTGTAAGGCACACTGTTTCCAGGACCCAAGTTAAGGATCTCTGCAGCCTTTTTGATACCTCAAGGATCTCTTAGAATAAGTATTTAATGTAGATGCCTTGTTATCTTTATGAATCTGTGATGTTATTTCTTTGAAATTACATACGGTTCTGCAAATCATATCATTCACTGGTAATTACCATATTGGTTTCTTCCTTCCTGATTTTTGCATATCTCCTGTATGTTTATCTATGGATTGTATATGAGAAGTAAAGATGGATTGTTTGGATCTTTTTGCAGTTCAACTCTTTTTCACAGTACTTTCATTGATACTGTTATATGTATTCTCAGAAAATGTTCTTGTTTGTTAATTGTGACTGAATAACAGTTTGGGTGAACCTTTGGTCTGTCATAATGCAGCAGCTCTTACACAAACATAGACCTGCTTAGTGTCTTCTTTTTTCTGTAATTCATGTATTTGGTCCATCTTGAAGACTAAATATTTGCAAATGAAAATTCACCAGAATTCACCTTGAAAATTCATCCAGATTCTAGAAAGGTGTGTTATGAGTTACTGAGTGAGGAATCCATGCCTTTGTTTGAGTTTTGATTGTAACTCTGTGCAGTTGTAATAATTTTCTTCTGCAACTTAAAGGCTTATTTTTCAAAGCATCTCTGAACAAACTGTTGGGAGCAATGATTTGCCAAACTGTAATTAAAAGGAAATAGACTCATTCTGAGAAGTGTAAACAATGTGCTAAAGATAATAAAAATAGGGTCCTTAAATTGATCAGTCTTGAACCCAGAATGGAGCTTGAGTTTGCAAAGAATTTAATTGCTGGAGTGAGACTCAGCATCTCACAGGACTTTTTATTTAGTGTTCTGCAGTAACACAGGCAGTTTCTATGGGTTTGCCAACAAATTCATGAAATTTTTTGTCCTCAGCTGTGTCAGCTCCCTGTTGTTCATTAACATACCTTGCCAGGAAATTCATGGCATTTTTAGGTCTTCAGCTGTGTATTAATCAACTCCCTGTTGCTTGTTAACATACCTTCTTTCTCCTATCTGTGATCACAGTTTTTTGCTTTACAAGTAAAATTTGAAAGTAAAATCTTGGCCTACCCAAAACTAATGTCAAAACACCCTTTTTCTTAAAAGCAAAGCAATAAATGAAGCTGTGTATTTCTTATAATACTGTTCTCACAACAAATTTGCAGAAGTTACCTTGAATTTGAGAACTGTGGGTCCATATTTTCATACTGAAACCTCATCTCATGTTTTCTAGTTTTCTTCTCTGTTCTTAATACTTTGGTAACAGCTTCCAGTGATCCCCCTTCTCTATTCAGCACAGGTGAGGCACATCTGGAATGTATGTCCAATTCTGGGCTCCCCCATACAAGACAGGCATGGACAACACATTCTCACAAACACAGTTAAAGGACTGGAGCATCTCTCATATGAGAAGGTAGTGACAGAGCTGGGACTCTTTAGAAGTCTCAGGGTGGATCTTATAAATGTCTATAAATACCTAATATCAGAGACTAGAGACGATAAAGCCAGGTTTTTCTCATTGGTTCACAGTGGCAAGAGGCAACAGGTACAAATAAAAATTCAAGAAATTCCATTGAAATGTAGGAAAAACTTTTTTTTAATGGTAAGGATGGTCAAACACTGAAACAAGTTGCCGAGAGATATTGTGGAGAGATTAAACACCACTGAACACATTCCTGAACAACTTCTACTAACTGCCCCTGCTCTGAGGAAGGGGTTGGACTAGATAATCTCTAGAGGTCCCTTCCAACCTCAACCATTCTGTGTTTCTTTACAATCTAGGAAGAAAACTGAATGAGATTTTCTTGGTTAGACTAACAGCTTGCTGTTTAACTTAAAATATGTACAGTCATTTTTCTCTGAATCACTTTTATAATTATTTTGATATATTTTGTCATGTATTATCATTTTGAAATATTGGCTCATTCAGAGACAATTTTTTTTTTGTTTAAAAAATGTGTCTTTTTGTTATATTTCCAGGATGTGTAACGAAAACATGAGAAAGAAAATTTGCCTATGTAGTTTCTAAATAACTTTTGTATTTCCTTGCACTGTGAAGGAAGTTGAGTAGTTTTATAAAGAAGTATCTATCAACAAGTTATTTTTTCTCAGTAAAAACATCAGATACCTATAAAGTGTTCCTCTCATAATTTATCTCTGTGTTTAATTTTTTGTTTTATTTTATACATTTGTTAAACATGAATGCTGGGCTTTACAGGATTCTTTTCCTTCAAATGCACTACTGCAGGGATATTAAAAATTGAAACGCTTTTCTGGGCATGCATTGGACATAAAGTTTATAGGGTTTTATAATAGGATAGAAATTTCTGCAGGTTATTTAGAAAACTGTACACTTTTGACTGGAAATGTAAATTTTGTGGTCAATTGCTGGATATGCCCAGGTGTGGTTTCACATTGGGTTTCTCTGTAGGCCAGGCCCGTCTATGAGAGGTTCTTTCAGTCATTCCCCAACTTCCTGCCGTGTTTCCTCTCTTCGCTCCTTCTCCATGTTTTTGAGATCCAGTTGTAAACTGACAACTGAGGTTGGTTAAGGGGTACTCTTAAGTTGTTTTTGTTAAGAAAAAACAAAACTTAACACACCTCTAGGTCGCTTTACTGGTCAGCTTAGATTCCAGCCCTGCAAAGAGGTGGACCAGTATGTGGTTTCAACAATTTAATTTGACTGTGTGCCCTGGAAACATAAGTCATGGATCACACTTTTACATTAATATTTCTTTTTCTATAAACTCTATGGCTCTGTGTGTGTATGATAGTGTGCATAGATCTCTTGGTAGTCTGATCCAAAGAAGATAAAATGTATTCTAATTATTCATTCTTACTGATGTGTAGAAATCCATCATCCAAGCTCAAGTATGCAATTTGTTAGTGATGCTGAACCAAAGTGACCATGGAAAGTGGTAGGTGATGGTTAAGTCTCATTAAAGTAAGGAAGTTTAGCAGCCTGTGCGATGGCACCCTTTATTCAGTGAATGGGTCTTCATTTATTTTTATATCCTTTTTTCTGTCTGTCAGTGGGTAGTAAAACTATTTGAATTTCCTTCTCTAACACAATTCCTCTCTCTTGAACAAAATCAGGATTATTTTTTCCTAAGTCAAATTCAGGAAATACATGTATTAAATGTTCTCTTTAGTTGACTAGGAATCATGAATTGAAAGGAATAGTCTCTTTTTAGTGTCCACTCTAGATAAAATTTTGTTTTTCTACATTATCCCATTTTGATAGATACCATTAGTTTTCCTTTTGACATTTCTGATTTAGAATTTGTGAGATTTTTTTAATCTTTATCAGAAATTTTGTTTCATCTTTATTCTAAAAAGGAACAGAAATATAAGTCAAGATTTTGACCTTTTTACTTAATAATTGTGTTCTTACAGAGTTATTACTGACTGTAGAATTGACACAGTGTCGAAAACCATCAAGAGATCTGATTTGACTAACAAAGAGTTCCCCTTGTACTCCCCTTGTACAGCCTGCTGTCTCCTGAAGAAGAAAGGCCATTCAGGGTGCTCTTTCCATTTTTTATTATTTATTCATCTATTTATAAATTCTGAATGTCATTGCTTGGAAGCTAGCTTTAGGATTTGGTGGATGCTTCTAGGTTTGCAATACTTTGGTGTGGGGAACCAAATGTGGAATGCATGTTCATCAAGATTGGCGATAACAGTATTTACTAATCACAGGCTTCCAATTCTTTTGCTTATAATGCAATAATTGCTTATCTTGCCATGAAGCGCTGTGGTACTCTATGTGGCTGCATTACACAAGATTTGTACTATGGAAAAAAAACTTGGAGAGGGAGCTATCAAAGTTGTGGGAGGACTTGCTTTCTGCCTAAGGCTGTCTTGTATTTTCTTGGGTTACAGGAATGAGTTGATTTCTGTGGTCTTGGAGGGAAGATATTTCTGAAACTATTGCCCTCACTGAGTTTGATTATCTTATTTCAGGCCTTCAGAAATGCATAAAATATAAATTGTTATGTCTTTGATATATGCATATCCTAACCCCATAGAACTACTTTCTCCGACAGGCTGAACCATGAGGTCCACAATCTCCATTTCCAGGAAAACAGTGGTAAAAGACCGATGAGCTATAACATCTACCATTATTACTGGTTATTGTTATTCACACTTGCAAGTCTTTTGAGGTTGTGAAGGTGACCTAGATAGGACTGTAGTAATTTTTGGTGCATATTAATGTGGAGTATTACTCTCTGTATTCTTTTTCCGGGTCACTGTGTAAGCCATTCCAAATACCTTCAGAATGTCTGGATTTGCGTACTAATTAGTCTGAATCAAATATTCATCACATCCAAGTTGATGGGATTGGTTCAAGATCTGATTAACCTTCAAGTGGCTCAGTGACTAAACACAGGTTCTTGTCTAGCTGATGGGATAATTTCCCTGCTATATGTATTTCTTCTTTCTCCAATGTAAAATTATTCCAAAGAGATGCCCAGTCTGAGCCTTCTTTGACATTAGTTAGGCATAATATAAAATCTGAAACAGAGCCAAGCTATCTTTTTTAATAGAATAAAGAATAGGCCATATTATTAGACAAAACGAATACTTTTTTTTGTCTTTTGAGCAAAAGGATAAGGCTATGAACATGCTGAATGTTCTTTTCATGTCTTGTTCTCATAACACTAAGATTCATCTTTGAAGGTTCTGGTGTTGTTGTAATAGAAAGAAAGCCACATGGAAGTAAAAGTGAGTTTCCACATGGCGAGTGGAGGGAGCAGGTCATTTACATTAAGTTTGCTGAGGACTACTGAAGGAACAGTCTCTGCACTACCATTGGACATTTCAGTAAAATCCATGGCTAAGGTTATTGTTCTGTTCAAATAGTCAAAATTGGAGAAATACTCAAGAGTAAAGATGAGTGTAAGTCTCTTATAAAATCCTTAGCAGACAAATGTAAGTTCTATAAAGCTTAACAAAACCCAAGCAACAATGCACAATTTGTTCACTAAAATCATTACAAATATTGTAGTAGCATAGCAGCAACATGCACTTATCAAGGATACGTCCTTAAAACAATAAACTGCTTTCAATAAATGTGTCTTTAATATCTCTAAGCATTAGAATATTTAATTTCAATTTCGGTGTTATGATGGGGAAAGTAAATTAACTTGTGAAATTAATCATTTTATTTTTAATGAAAAAATACAAATACAGAAGCAATTCTCTATCTATAATATGACTTGAGGGGATGATGATTTATATTAAAAATAATATTCTGCTGGAATATCTGCTACTATTTGAGATAATTTAATTTGTGTCATTTGCATATAAAAATATGCATCGAACTTGCAGCAAAATAACCTTTACACAATTCTATAATAGCATAAAATACAGTACATTACACTTTCAGTTATTAAGAATAAAAATAGTCGATCTAATTTTGCAAAGAAAATCCTTCATATAGTTTAAAAAGAAAAATAAGTTTAAAATACACTATTAAAACCTGTATCAGATCTTTGCAATTTGTCTTGCTTTGTTATCAGCCAGAGATCTGAATTAGCTAAATGTGTTTTCAGGTATTTTATTCTCTAGCTTTCTCTTTTTAATTAGCTTCCTGAAGCAGAAGTGCATCCTGTATTTTGCATACTTTCCAGTAAGGTCATCTTCACAATAGCTCATATAGTCTACCAGAGATGGACATGATAGAATGGCTTGAACCTGTGTTGTACTCCTATTACAAGTTATTATACTCCTATGGAATAGAGGCTTTCTCCAGCAAGAGTTCTTCACTGTAATATGAGTACCTTGCTAATAAATCACCAGTCAGCATCTTCATGAATTCTTGGTCTATTACCATCATTGATGACTCTCATTGATAGCTGATTAGTGCCATTAGCTGCAGAAAGGGTGGTCTGTTTCTTTCTCTACTTTATTTTGACTTGACTAGTGGTACATCCATTGTGGTCAATGGATTCAGAGTGTAAAATTTCCCCTGGAATGGGCCAAGCTGAGGAGATTATCAAAAATATGCTGCTGATAATGTTGAGGGATATCCTTTCCTGTCTGATCCTTCTATGAATTGGACGTGTTATATAGATTTGTAAATAACTGGTAAAAGTTGTTCTAAAGCTTATTCCAAATTCCAGTTGAGATACTGGAACAGGTTGCCCAGAGAAGCTGTGGATGCCCCATCCCTGGAAATGTTCAAGGCCAGGCTGGATGGGGCTTTGAGCAACCTTCTCTAGGGGAGGTGTCCTTGCCTATGGCAAGGGGGTGGAACGCGAAACGCAATGATCTTTAAGGCCCCTTCCAACTCTAACCATTCTATGAAATTCAGCCCTACCTAAATGTACGATATAATGTGTGGGTTTTTAAAATTTCTTTCAGTGTGCCCTTTCATCTCTGCTCAGTTAAGCAAACGATCATGGGTCACCCGAAGTGAACAGTGACCTTCTAGCCAAAGTGCTGTTTTTCCTCTTAATCTTAAAAAATATTCCTAAAAAGAGTATTTTAGCATTTTAGTAGCCTGCTCCTGTAATAATTCCAAAATTGTATTTTTTCTTTAATCTCTACCCTGACAACAGAACCCAGACCTACCATGTTGCATCAGATCATACATAGGCTGGATCTTACCCTCTCCTTTTCAGAAAGCTGCCGTAGGTTTCTGACTCCCCCCGGGAGTCTGTCATCCAAGTCCTTCCCTTTCATGTTTATTAAATCCACCTACTTCTTCAAAAGTTGGCACACTCCTTCTATGTTTACAGAAATTTCCCCTAAGCATTTGGCCTACGTTTTAATTGGCTTCTGGAAGGTTGTTTTTTTAATATATGTTTCTGAGGTACTACAGCAGTATCTCTTCCTTAGTGACAGCAGTGAAATTTTGGTGAAGGCCAAGAAGCAGCGGTGAGAGACGAGGAGTTACTTCCTGCTCCTCTGGCTCTTTGAGCGTAACCATCTTTGGACATGTGGCCCAAAGCAGGAGAGGAAAACTTCCTCCTTATTTAACCCTACTGCCCTTTGTCTCTGAGGGCTGGCAAGTAACACAATTCTGTGCTGAGCCTCTGGGGTGAGATTTGGCTGCCATCGCTGACTACCTGAAACTAATGGTAGTTCCCATGGGAAAGCAGCAGCTATCCCTTGATCACTGTTCCCCCTTAACAGTACCTGGTTGAATTCTATTTAAAATTCCGAAAAGACTAATTGTCCTTTCCTTAAAAGTTCTCTTTTCCTGCTCTGCACGTATTATGATCTTGAAATAACTATTCCTCCTTTTGAAACTCTAGATTCACTTGCAAGATGCAATATATGTGACCTCCTCATTTGACAGTGTTAAGCATTAGGTCCTCTCAAAGGGTCACTAGTCTTCATTGCCTTATAAGGCTGCCCAGCACCATGCTTAGAAATAGATAATTTTATTCATGTTGCTTATTTTTAAATACTCTTCTTTTTAGATACTTATATCTTTTGGTAGTTAAATCTTGATACATTTCAAAACTAGTTGTGATTTTAATACTTCTTTAGTGTTTTATTCTGAATAAGTCAAAACAAAGTGCTTATTCTTCCTTAACATTTTTTTTTTTCCTCTTCTGGATGAAATCTGTTTTGAATAGTTTAAGTTATTCCAAAGTTGCATTTTTAAATAAGCACACTTACAGTACAACTGTAAATAAGAATTGCACAATTCTAGTTGAGTGCCTCATAATTGTTAATAAAGGAAGTAAGTGCTATCTGCTTTGTGTTCTCCCTATTCTATAAATGCTTTTACATATTAGAATGAAGAATAACATTCAAGAAGGAAACACTAGAGATTGATTTTTTTAAAAAGTATAATCTTGAAAGACTGAACAGACACATAAGCACATCAAATATAATTAGAAGTAAAAGTACTTTTTTTTCCTCCCACTATCAAGATCAAATGCAAGAGGAAATATGTTAGTTCTTTTCTGATGCTGACTTTATCATATAGAAGGGCTTAATTTTATGGCACAGGCAGTTTACCTCTGCAATACAAATGGATCAAGCAGCCTCCTCCTTTCTCAGCTTTTGACAAACAAGAAATCCAATCAAAAGATCTATTAAAAGACTAATTAGGTTGATTTTCCTGTACTTTTTCAGAATAGACACAGGCACACAACAAAACAGCATTCTCTCTGTCAAAAAAAAAGTTTGTGCTGGTCTTCTAAAAACAAAAATTAAAGTGCCAACTTCTGTACTTACTTTATAGATGGTACTAGACTATTTTTTATAGATGAGCAGTAAAGTTCTGTGTGGGATCTATGGTCTATACCATTGCAGCTAATAAAGGAAACCTTACTTTATAGAGTAAATACTTCATACAGCATCAAATTGTCTTTAACAGATCAGCGAACCCAGAGGAACTGTGATTCCCCCTCAAGAGTGACTTGTATCAGTTTTACAGATTAATCATGAGTGATGTAGAAAAATTCCCCTTGAGAAGGCCTAGAGGAGACAAAAACCTCTTACCAGTTTTATCTACTATGCCTCCAGTAAAACCCTAACTAGCCTGAAGAGTTCAAGTTAGAAGCCTGAAGAGTCTACCAAGATGAATGAGTAGTTTTACAGCCAGTCACAAAGTTGCCAACTCTTGGGAAAACTCTCAGGACACACCAGCCCCTTGTATTGGCATCTCCTCATGATTTTAGACAGGCTCTAGACAGAAGGCTTTTCTTACACCCCCAATCAGGTGGCTTTTGGATGTTGTCCTTGTGCCCATGTTGTCTCAAGCCTCCTCTCTAGAGACCCTGGAAATCAAATTATTTCATTTTCTGTGAGTTGTCCCCACCTTGATGTTCATGATGAACTGCAATTTCATAGATTTATTGGTCTGACTATATAAAGCTCTGTGTGTGTGTGTGTGATTGCCAAACCCAGCACATGAGAGTTCTTTTTTTTATAACAAAGGCTTACCTGTTCTTTCTTCTTCATGCCTCAGGTATAACATTTCCTTCTCATCTAAGTCTTATGGATTTCTGTAAGATATGTGTTTTGTTTTAATACTTATTGTGACTCTCTTTTGTGCATTGATCTTTGTATCTTTACATGTATGGTTTGGAATTATTGTGACTAGCAGATTTCCTGAGGACAAAAACTGAAATCCAGGTTTATGTACCAGAATCATAGTCTTGGCCTCGGGAGTGTAAGCATACACAAATCTTTTATCTGAACTGCAACAGGGCCCAGAGATCTCACTGTAAGAATAAGTAAACTTCTGTAAGATTCTATACAGTCAGATGTAAGCGGGTCCTTCTTGATAAATGTACAAAAAAGCAACGTGTAGCTACTGGAGAGAGAATGTCAGCAGACCGATGCTTTGTGTTACTCTTGTTTCCTTCAAGAATGGCATCAGGCAGAGCGATTCAATAAGGTTGCCAATAGTTCTGGAATAATTTCCATCTGTGGCACTTCTTTGGTGCCCAGATGCCAATAGCCAGAGCAGCGTGGTTGTGAATACTGTGAATGCTGAATGTTCGCTGTGTTTTTAGTGACAGTGGAGCTGTTTGAGAAGAGATGACAAAACATAACTGGCGTATACTAAAAGACTTGAATCAGACAGATACTTTCAATGTCACATATCTGGCATTTACTGGAATACCTATTCTAATGGATGTCACTCAGCATCTAGCGCATGTGTCACTGCGCAACTCTTTATGCCAGTTCTGTTCCAAAAGCTGTTGCCTGCTGCTCCGTTCTGGGTGATGGTAGGGAAGAGAGCATTTTGCTGTTACTGAAAAGGGATGTATGATTATTTTTTGCCATGGGATAGTACTTATTTCTGTAGAAATTCTAGGTAGATTAAATCCTTCAAACTCCCGATGGCAAACCAATTCTGTTGTTTGTTTACTGCCCAAGTATGTGCAATGCTGGGACTTTATGTCCCCTGAGGAATGGGGCACCAAGCTGTCCTTTGTTTTCTCAGGGCCACTGGTGGGGATGAGCAGGCAAGGTGAAGGTAGCACGCTGCATCAGTTCAGCAAACAACTCAGGTTCATAGACCAGAAATTGGGTGTGGGTGTCCTTCCTCATAGATGTGGTACAATACCACTTGCATTCTCTGTGCATAAAGAATGCTACACATGCTCCTCCTCAGCATAGACAAGATCAGAAGATAAAATGAGTTTTCCAGTCCAGTGGAAGTTACTGTGTTTATTGTTTGAGGCTCTTGAGGAGAATCGCCAAAGCAGTAAGTCCAGCCCTGCCTGCATCCTGGCTGGCGATGCTGCTTTCTGCAGCCTCAGTCCTTCCAGTAAAATAAATGAATCTGGCCATCTGTATTTACACCCATTCTCTCACCAGTTCCCGGAAAGCTCTTATGTTGCTTATATATACAGTACTTTAATTATATGGAAATTCACTAGTCACAACTTCAATGAACAACTTTTCTTGTATTCAAATGAAAAAGATGCTGATGGCTGTTTCTTTGTACACAGCAAATGGTACTTATATAAAAGCCACAGTAAATCAACAGCATAAGCTGATTTAATTACTAATTTGTTACAATGGCTATTCCCATAGCTATCATAACACTGTGTATTTAATTATCTTTTACCCTAATGCAGGTATATTTTTTGGGTTATACCTCTGAGTAGGAAAACTGGTTTTGAATTTTTCTGTTTGTTTTTTTGTTGTTTCTGTAGTTTGGGGGTGGTGGTGGTTCTTTTTTCTTTTCTCTTTCCTTTGCAGCTGGTAAAGCTAGCAGCAACTAGCATGTGTCTAGTGATTAAGACTTTTTCTCTTTGTAATTGTCAGATTGATTGGGACAATTGAATGATAATGAAAAACAGCTTGTTCCCTCATTTCCAGAGGTGACACTTTCTGCATAATACTGCAAAATATAACAAAAGGGTTTTCTTGGACGCTGCTTAAAGTTAATTGACAGCATCTGTTGTTTGGAACAACGGAGAGAAATAGCATTCCCCTGGCTCTTGGGCACGTTACTCAGGATTAGGCACTGTCACGCCAGCTGATATCTGAATACACTGTATCTATCCACAGGGTCTTAGCTGGGCTTTCTCTTACATCAGGGTTCCCCGTTATACACAGCTGAGTCAAAAAAAAATATTTACAGTTCATTACTTTAATGATAATTGTCCTGAAAAATTTATAGGTTTTCTTAAAAAAAAACAACAACAAAACAACAAACAAAACAACTGACAAATTACTATAAAGAATTGGGTATGAAAATAATAGCCATGAACTTTCTTTTTAGAAGCATCTTTTATTTAAAAAATCTGGCAACAGACTTCCATTGCCATTTTAGAACTGCTTGAGTTCTATATATCTATAACAGCAGTAATAACCGTGGGCACAGTGTTTGTTTATTCTGGCAAATAAAATTCTAAGTAGTTTTGAGAGCACGTGAGAGAAATTTTCATTCTGTATTTCTCACCAAAAAAAAAGATAGAGCTTAATTTTTCTCTTAGATTGCTTGTATGCATGCTGAGAGCCTGTATATCATTAAATATGTACATCCTTTTATCTTTTGGCAAACTTTTACTTTCATTGCTGCTCTTTAGTCAGATGTGCATTTTTCTTTATGAGATTTAATATTTCTCTTTTTAAATCATTGATCAGTGTCCAAAGTCACTTAAGAGCAGTGGAAAAATCAATAGTAAACGCCGATTGGCTGACTTGGAGGCTGCTGCTGCAGCTGATCATCAAGAAAGAGGTGATTTGATTTGATTTTGCATTTTCAAGTCATTCTTTTTCTCTGTACTGTCTGTCAGTAAACTTCAAAATTGCTGATTTGAAAATAAATGAACACATGTTACTGTTTGAATCTGTTTCTTTTGATTTTTTTTTTTGGTACTTAACACAAAACGGCATACACTAATATTAAAATTATTATTGCTAGATGGCTGCAGGTGTGTGGCGAACTCCAAGCTGAACTCAAGGTCAGATACTTTATGATGTAAACTCTTGAAGTCAAGTTTTGTGTTTACATGGAGGGTTCATCAATTAGCATATGCTAATGAGCCAGTGTTTTCATGTAATTCTGGCAAGTAATTTGACATTTTGCTGTATTACTCTTATATTGAGCTCAGTATCATCAACAGTCAGATATTGAACCGATTGTATCAGAATGAAGAAAATATTTTGTATTCTATGCTGTAACATACAATATGCTATAATGTGAGATATTTTCTATGGTGTAAAATATAACAAATTGCCTTTTTTTCTTATTCTGATCTCTTTATATATCAGTACAATTACTGAATTGAAACCGCACTAGCTTTTTGCTCAGGTTTATTCTTCTGTTCTGTTCAAGTTCGATGATGCACTGTGTTTTATTGTTTGTGTGTATAAATAATGCTTTGGAGAGGAAAGGGACTCAAAATGCTAAAGGTTATAATAAAATACAGACTAGTCATATTGTGTTAAATTAGTTTAAATTGTGCCTTTAAAATATGTCTAGTTTTATGTACACGTGGATTTTACTGCATAGTGTATATAATGATCTTTATACTAATGCTTAGTTGATATTTACAATTAGAAATAGCTGTGCTAAAGTAACGTGGTGTTCTGTTTCAGAATTAAGAAAGTCTATGCATGTAATCTATCATATTCTTTTTAATATCAACCGAATTTTAACACTTGTTGTAGTAGAAATGATGCAATATGCACTTTTCTGTATTCACACCTCAGGAACAGATCCAAATGATGTTTTAAAGAGAAACTGTAAAGATTTTAAATATTCATACTATGTTAATGATGCTACTGGAATATCAAGAAACATGAATTTAGAATTATATAATTTGAAAGTCCTTAACGTAATTGAAAAATATCTTAATGTCATAAATACTGATATGAAAGTTCAGGAAATATGTTTCTCCCATAATACTTTCTCTTCCCTTTTGGCCTGGTTAGGGCTGATCTCAGCAGTGTCAGTAATTATTATTCTGATGACTTGCCCCTGAAAGGCATTCGCTTGTACCTGTGGGGACAGAGAATCCATTTGCCTGGCGCCGGGGAGTCGGAGGCACAGGCTGGCGCCAGTGAAGAGAAGGGAAAGATGATTAATATGTCTTATAGATTCACTGCCTCTTCACTTGTCCTAGACCTGCCAGTAATTCCACTCCCCTGTGGTTCCACCTTGATCACAGATAATGGAGGCAGATTGAAAGTTTGAAGACACAAGCCTTTCTCTCCTCCTGAACTGACATTACTCACCCAGGCTAAATGAGCTGTACAACCACCAGCACCTGCCTATGGGAAGGCATCTCAGTGCACTTAGCAGTAATGCTGCAATAAAGCAGCAACTGTACTCTAATTAACCAGGTTTCTTTTCTTTCTTTTTTTTTTTTTTCTTCCTTCCTTTTTTTTTTTTTTTAACTGCACAGCAGGCTGCCATTAGCAAAGCTATGATATTGCAATGGAAACAGTAAGATAAGTGTTCCTTCACCTCTGCAATTTATTATACTGTACCTTTTCCTTTTTACTTCTTTACAGAAATAGTGTAATACAAGGTTATTTTGTACCAGTGCAGTAGCTGTAGCAATCTAAGAAGTGAAATTATGAATGTCAATGAAAAAATTACTCTGCAAAGAAAATCTGTTAAAATATTCTTACATAGGTGTATCTTTATGAACTCCTGTTATTTCCTGTTGGTTTTTTTTGTTGTTGTTGTTGTTGTTGTTTTTTTAAGCTAAACTGGTCTTTGTAGCACAAATGTCAAAGTATAATCTCAAAAGACTATCTTTGCAAAACAACTTTTAACAGGATTGTGTATATGTCTATTGGTAAGAAAATTAGCTTTATTTTAGAGACAATACAACAACAGCAGAAAACAGGGTAGTACGTTTCTGTGGGGTTTTTTAGGTGATGTCACAATGTACAATAAAATACCATATGCATGTGTATATGCCTAGGTTGCATCTTACTTTTAGATAAATGCTTTTTTCTGAATCAGATTGTTAGAGATAAAATAGCCTTTTTTCCTTCCAAACCCTGACTGAACAGAACATATAACAAGGGTTTGCAGTGGGAAAAGACATTTCCTTATGTGTTCTCCAGAGAGATAAGTCATAACAAGAGCATAAGCTTTGTTTTGTGTCCATGAAGTATTTTGCTCTGTAGTTCTCTGTCTTAGGGACTGAGTATTTTACAGAAGAAATCTGTATTTTAAAAACTCTCTTATTTCATGGGAGAAAGCCTGACAATCCTTAATGGACACCTTTGGCTTGTTTTGATTTTGAAGTTTGTAAAAGCAAATCTGTAGTGTCTAGGTAATGCCTAACTTTTTAAATCACGTTAGGCAGTATGTTGTATGTAATTGCACTTTTAATATAGAAACTCTAAGAATTTGTAGATAAATGTATTCCAGTTAAAATTACAGATTGGTATCCTCTAAAGCTCAAGAAGACTGGGTCTAGCTCGAGAGCTACATTTCAGAACTTGGCAGACAGCCCACTTACTTAAAAATGGTATCACTTTTCTTATAAGAATCTAGGGTATTATTATGAGTAAAGAAGAGGAATAAATAAACAGTGCAGTCCAATATATTTTCATATACAATGCAACCAGAAGTATAAATCTTAAGAGTCAAGTTTCTTTAGGGGAATAACTAATAGATACTGTATAAAATAGGAAGAGTACATGTTACAAGGTCATAGAGAGTAATTTTGTCAGCAACAGAGAATGCAAAATCTATTTAAAAAAAAATAAATCTCTATACCATTGCTCACCTTCTTTTGCCACTGGAGAGATACCCGTTTGGGGCTGACTTTTGAACTTCCAGTTCCTGTTCTTGCTTGATGGCTTCTCGAAAGAATTAGCTAATGCACCACCAGGGGCAACTACATTAACAAGGAGAGAGAGTTGAGGTTATTGTGAGGAACAACATGGCCTGCTCAAATGGAAATTCTGTGTTCAGAACTTGTAAGGAAGACCAAGCTGGTTACAGGCAAGGATTGATTTATCAGAACCAATAATGGGGGACAGTTGTAATGTTTTTTCCAAAGAAAAATCCTAATTTTTTTTTTTCAAGGCATAGCCTATTAAAATTTAGTCTTATTAAAATTATTAGTCTATGCCCCATTGTGAACTTTATAGTGGTAAAATAAAAAAATTTCGGACAGATAAAAGACAACTGTCACTATTCCCCTATGATCAAGAACTCTGTGTTCTAAAGATTTACATTAGAGTCTTCAATAAATTACAGAACCTTTAAAACAGTCTTTTATCTTTTAAAAAATAAAATAAAAGAAAGTAACCTGCTCCTGTTAAAAATGAGATTATTTTTTTGTTACAAAAATAGAACTTGCAATTTTAATGATAATAGGTGAGATAATGTATCTGGTTTAAACTATCTTAAAAGATGGAGGTGTTACCGTTTTTGTTTTTAAAGGCATAACAAAAAGGAAGGAATAAAGACAAAGTTATGTACAAAAGAAAAAAGTACCCATAAAGCAGCACATGAGTAGAGCCCAAGACTTGAAAACGGGTTTTTTTGGTAGTCCATTGTGCCACTACAGTGGTGGGAACGCCTTCTCTTTTCAGGAAAAATCAGCTGCGTCGAAGCCATGCTCAGAAACACAGTCACTGATTTGCAAGGGCCAACCTGCAAATACCTGTGGGCTACTAACAAATAACCTGTACTTCCCTTGTCATGTTTAGGAGAGAGTCTTATGTTAAGGTGTTTTCTTTTTGGTATGGCTACCCTCTGCACGTGGTAGGATATAGGCTAATGAGCTATTTTAACTGGAAAGAAGATCACACCATGATTAAATGCTTCAGTTGCCAAAAAAAAGCAAGGACACTTCTTAGTTTTGGAGGAATGGAAAAGTGTCATTTTTCTCTTTAACTAGACCTACAGATTCTGAATAAAGAGAACAAAGTAGTATACACATTTGAATCAGAAGAAAAAAGTTTAGTTTATTATTGGGTATATTTTCCTAGTATAAAATATTTTGGCATTCTTAATTGGTTCTTTATTACTGGGATCATGGTTCTCTCTGGAAGCACCAATCGAGCAAAGGATTGTAAACCCAAGAGAGTGTGTGGAAAAGAGGCTTCATTCCTGCTTACTACCTAAAAATCACATAGCGGTGGTCAAAAATCCTGTAGGATGGAGCAATACGCTATTCAGTATGTCTAATTTATTTCTTACATTGTTAGGGGAAAATTTGGGGAATTGGAGGAAATTACTTCCATTTTCTTACTGGATCTGTATCAAGCACAGATGTAAAAAAGAGAAAAGACAAATATGTTTTCAGAATCTCCATAAATTTTCACAGTATATTTTGGCATTACATTATCAGTAGATTTAGAAAAAGCAGAGTATGTCTTTTTTTTTTGTTGTTCTGGCAACTATAAACTCTTACGTCTGGACATAAAGCTTATTGCCATGAGCGGTCTCTCTGATTTACTACAGCTTGCAGTTCTTTTAGATCAGTGCTGCTAATGATAGCGAGCATTGCACCTGCTGGTAAATGTTTTCAGATTTGGCATTTTTAATAATGTTGGATATTGGAAGACTAGATGTTAAGTTTAGATGTATAATTTTGTACACAGTGCCACCTGGAGAATTTGGGAATAAGGTTTTGAGTATTGGATTATTTTTGCTTTGGGTTTGCCTCCTATTTATTCAAGCTATGTGGAACTTTTAATAAGCTATCTTGAAGTCCACTGTGTTTTGGTACTGTTTGTTACTTTAACATTTTGCCAGTAGTCTGGTCTAGAAGATGGATCTTCACAAGGGCTTGAGTCAGAATCCTGTCTGATTGCCAAGTTATAGAAGTGAAGCTGTCAAAGTCACTTCAGACCTGTTGTCTATCTTTGCAAGTTTGCAAGTGTTTGTGGTCTAAAAAGTTCTGTGTTTTGAGTTTTCTGGATGCTTAAAGGTTTCTGAATTTCCTAGATGCTTAAAGATCTATTTTTGGAAGTGCCCATAGGTGCTTCAGCCATAGCAATGTCAGTAGCCAATTCCTATGCAATGTATCCTGATAAGACCTATAAATTGGGCATTCTTCAGCCTATTGTGGTGCCTGATCTTATGGATGTGATTATAACACAGAGAACTTTCTAGGCTTTGGAGAAAACAAGTGTTTGTGTGGAAATTAGAGAGAGGTCTTCCTGGGCCGATGGTGTCCACTGGGCTGCTGAGTCCTTTCTTACCCAACAAATCTAATCAGTTCACATGAAAAGGAATCATACATGTAAGAATAGAGGCTGCTCCTGGCCAAGCTGAGTTAAGAGCTAACTGGTTGGTCCCTCCCCTGAAGGGAGACCTCTTAGGTGAAAATCATAGGAGGTCTCCTTCAAGCTGTCTTAAGTACTAATATCACTACTTACATAATGTGTAACAGGTGGCACTACCACTGTCTCCAGTGTCTGCATGCTGGAAGAAAGGAATAGTCTCCAAGTCTCTGTTTGGAGCTGGAAGTCTACAATCCCATTCGACTGTTCAGGTCTGTGAATCCTACAAGGCAAGAGACAATTCCTTGCAACACCAAGGTTTATTGTCCTTATGGTGGAAACATTGGAAAAGGCTACCTAAAGAGGCTTTTTTTCGCATTTCTTAATTACTTTTTTCCTAATTCAAAAGCCAGTTTTCAAAGGTTCTGCAGGATGTTTGCTCTCACACCTTAACCAAGAAACTCAAATATAGAATCTTTATATTCTTAGCAGTTATGATCTTGATATTCAACCTTGTCCAAAGATCTTATCTTTCTTCAACAAAACACCCTACAACTGAGCAAAGTTGGTAAGGCTTTCAGAATGCACTGCTATCATCAGATAGTCCTGTTTTTTCACTATAGTTGAAATCAAAGAGCTTGTAGGTAACCTGGTATTTAAAAAACATGAAACTTAGTGTACTGCACACTTTCAACTGATGATGATAAAATGCACCAAAACCTATTCTCATTCTCTCAGTGGAGCAAGTTGGGCAAATTCTTTGGTCTCCAGGTTCCCAGTACAACAGAGTTCCATTGGCCAGGGATCAGAGAAGGAAAGAGAAAAGTAGATTTCAAAATAAAATATGGAGAATAAATTAGCCCTTTCTTCATAAATTCACACGTCTATGAGAAATGTCATGGGCTGGTATGAGGATTTTGAAATTGCCTTTTCTTTTTAACATTTGCTATCCTGACAGTTTTTCATGCTATAGAGAGAGCCGTCTTTTAGACTTGTCAGGATTGTCTCCAGTTCTATTATCCCTATCTGGCTGCCTAACTCCGGCATAACTGGACTGATATGTGTGCTGCTTGGGTAAAAGGGATGGGTTGTTACCCTAGAAGTGAGCTTCTTTCATCTTGCCAACTTCTATTATGCCAACATAATTTCCCTTGAAAGAATTTTCTGCTATTATCTTTAAGGTCCTTTCACAAAGTTGTTCATTCCATTCATTTCTGGGATGTGAGGTAAGAAGAGGAACACAGAAAAGAGTAGGCAGAAATTAGCATTCCTTCTTTCTCATCATGCGACTGGAGTATGGGGGCAAGGTAGATTTTACCTGGATCCGTAATCATTGTGTGTTTCTAGGATTCATTTGTTTCCGTCCATGATTTTTTATGTGTAGAGGGGAACATATGGCCCTAACTCCCTCATTTGTTCAGAGCAAAATGGCAAAGCAGAAAATCTAAACTGCTTCAAGTCAAAACCTTTCATAAATTAAGGCTTTTATATTCTACTTCTCCTCTGACTGGCACAGCATTTTCTTTTCTGTATGTTGTTTTGGTGTGTTTAGTGGCTACATGTGAGAGGGCTGACATTTATATAAAGTGAATCCATTAAATTCTTTATAATGAATAGCATGTAACTATAAAACATATACAGTTTTCTCATTTTGCCCTCCTCTGGGAGACTACGACAACATTTTGGCAAGTAGGAGTAAACAGCTTTGTGTTGGCATGCAGTAAATTAAACTGAGTAATTAAAATCAATAGCAAAACACTAGCTAGGCAGAAAGGTCATATAACACAACAGAAAACTGTTGGGTAGCATATTGCAGGAAATCAAAATAAATTTCTGAACTTTTCATTATTCTTTACATGCCTGAAACTGCTCTTAAAAGCTTGTGAGATACAGCAAGGTATTGGTAGAGACAGGATCATTCTCTGAGATGGAATAAAAAAAAATAATATTTAAATGCTTATATTTGTAGGGTACAAGGCTGCCAGACACAGTGGAATATAAGGAAAAGGACTTTAACTTTACTACTATTATATATTTTTTTTTCTTTGTGTGGGTTAGCTTATCATATTACTTAGCAATGATTGCAAGTCCTGAAGTCAGATGCGCCAGTTGCCTGTCTTTGTCAGTACGAGTGTCAATTATAAGTTTTATGTTAATGTTTCCCTGGTCAGCTGGATAATGTTCTGCCTTCAAGGGGAAAAAAAAAACACATCAATGATTTTGTGAGGCATTTCGAATACAGGTTGGGATGGGGAAATGAGAGTCAAAATTTTCAGATTCAAAACACTAAAGTGAACAATGGTTGAGGAATGAGTCCTAACAGTTTAGGGGATATGCCAAGGTTTAAGCTACACATAAGGTCTCTAACCCGGTTGTGAGGTTCAAGTAAATAGATAACACTTCTGATTTCAGGATGTGGTTCTAAATCATTGTACTTCTATGGCTGTGGCTTCCTAAAGTAGGTCTGTGGCAGGTTTTTGCTTTTTTTGCTGATGAAATGTGTTATGGTGGTGGAAGAAAGTGGGAGAAAATCATAAGACATGACTGTGGGAAAAGTGGGGATGTAAGATGAGTTTAGAAATGTTTGCTTGGGAGATCCTGAAAAGGAATCAAAGGCATAGCTACACTGCAACAAGTACACTCAGTCCTGAGGTTTAAGGGTTTAAGGTACCACATTTTATAAAATGAACTGGTTGTGTTGGGAAAAGCAGAAAGTTTTAAGGCCCATAAGCTCTTCTGGCTGAGCTTGTTTGCTTTTTCCAGCTCAATCTGTTGTTCTAATAGGCAATATTACACAGCATTTCTTATCTCTCCTGAATTTGCCAGCTCCCTTATCTCTCTCTCGGGCAACTGTCAGAGAGAAGAGACCCTGTCTGTCATCATTCGGCAGGTATGAAATGTTGCATTTATAAGCCTTTCCTTAGGTCTTCGTTTTTGGATTTCTCCTCCACCTTTTTGAGGAGTTTCCTGTGATTGTGCAAATCCAGGGACGCTGTGTGGCTGCAACAGCTCCCAGCTGATCAGTGTTTTTTTGGGGGTAAATGGCGAGTTCCAGTGCATTCATCATCTGGCAGATCAGAGCCTTTAGCTAGTCAGGCACTGGACACATATTTGTGAAGCAAAAGCACTGGTTATTGTCGGTCTGTGCTATTCCTGAGGTCATTTTGTTTCTCTTCCAATGCTTGTAATTTCAATTTAAAACAATACCTTCTGGGGTGGGTTTGTGTTTTGGTTTTATCCTGCATCCACTTATATTGCCTGTGTTGAATTTAATCCTAGTAATTTAAAAATAATAACAGTGATAGGCAGTTTTTGTACTGTCTGTCTGTGAGATAGCCGTGTCTTGTCATTTAAAGCCATACTGTTTTCTAATAAATGAGTGCTAGAAACTGGTTGAGAGCAGCAACTGTGCAAACTGATCTGTCATTTAAAGTTGTGTTCAGATTTGGTTTGCTTGAGTTATGAGAATGGCTCGGCCTTTTACCCCATTCCCTTGAGGACATGTGTCCACATCCTACAATCAGCACGGGACAAACATAAAACAGGCCCTCTCATCTCCTGATGGGAGACTCCAGTGATCCTGGACAGCATGAATATTGCGGGTTTGCGTTATCTGCATTAGCATTACTGTGTATGGAACATGTATTATATCTGCTGTAAATGGTTTAACTAGTCAGGCCGTCATGGTTAATGAACATCAAGTTTAATGTTTCTGAGACAGAGAGTAAGAAAGGAAGATGACTGTTATCACATCCAGTTGAAAATGCTATAATATTTATTCTGGTTATTCCAAGTTCTAATCCAGGTAAATATATTTAAAGAGCTTTGTTTGTTTGTTTGTTTTTGTTTTTTCATTTTTGGGACTTAAAATCATACCTATATGGTTTTTTTTTTATATATAAATAATGTATGAAAATACATAGAGAACTTTTGTTCTTCTGTTTTCATATGTTTAAATGTAGTATGTAGGCTTCCTTTTTTAAAGTTAGCTCTTAACTTTTAAGACCTTTCAATATATATATTTTTCCCATGCTTGAATTTTTATAGCTATTAATGGAATAGGAAATGGCATCTACCTTCCCGTCTGTTAATGCTTAACCCTAATTTATGAATCCTATTTAAAACTGTGTTTCACAATCAGAAGGACTCTGTGTCTGCTTAAAGCTAAGCTACTGTACAACTTCAGGCAAAATGAGATTGATGCAGCCTTCTGCAAACATTTCAGACCATCCTTTAGCACTATACTAAGTAACAGCTTGATGTAATTGTTTTAATTAAGTGAATGTGTATGTGTAGCAAATTCTCCCTACTATTACAGTGAAAATAACATACTTTACATCTTACCTCAGTATTACATGGCTGAATTTCCTGAAATGGTAGCCATAATAGCTAACGCAAACAGATATGTATATATAATACCTTTGTATGTTCTCATCCCATTTAAAGACCAGAGGGACAACGTTTGATCCATGGTATAGCCTGAAAAAGCAATAGACGCAAAATTGTGACTCCTGCTTGAAAGCCTTTAAATATTTAAGGTTATTGCAACCTACATTTTCACTGTTTGTGTGCTTAACTTGATAGCTGTATAAATTATACGTCAAGTACTCTTACAAACATTTCCCACAAGTGTATTGACAAATGTCCTGTCATTCTTCTGGATACACAGTACATGGAGCATTTTGAAGACAATTTGCTTATAAAACTTTTTGTATCCCATATGTTGCTTGCTCTTATTTGCACCTGCCTTTTTATTTATCTAAGCATAAATATTACTGCTTCATGACACTGTTTGGAAGATTTTTAGATGCTTTGTTTCAATACTTCAGCCTTATTGCAGTATAGACTCATTTTTAACATAAGTGACAGTTCTACAAAGCCTTACTGTCTAAAATGGAAGTTAGTATTTGTGAAAAAGATGAGTTCCTGGAACACATGTGAACTAATAATCTGGAAACCATAGTTCAAATATAAGTAAAATGCCTTGACAGTCCTGCTGGCATCTCTGTAGATTAGTATTTTATATGCAGGGTGGTATAATGGGCTGATGGTAATAGCAGTGTAAAAGCCTGAAACAAACTGAGGAGCATTACTGCTGTCTACTAATATTTCATTTGCAAAACAGAATGACAAAGCTGATGGAATTGACAGCAGTTTGTTTATTTAAATAGAGTTTTCACTGAAGTCTTGTATATATGACTTCGGTATTTGAATTGCATTTCAGAGTTGTTATTGCTTATCTTTACAGGAAATACTGAGAAATGCAGGAGGCTGTCCCAACCTCTTGAGATCTTTTCTGTATTTCCTTTAATTAGATCATTAGAAATTGTAACCTAAGGCTATTTGGGGGGGATTTTGCCTGCCCACTTTTTTCCTCATCTGAAAATTTATGGCATCACACCTATTCCACAGCATTAGGAATATGTGATTATGGGCCTGGACTAGCAACTAGTTAGATAATCTCATTGATTAGACTCTGGAAATGCAAACATTTGAACAGTGATTTTAAGAGTAACCTCTCTGGAGATTTACAGTGTGTGCCTAGAAATCATTGAAGGCATAGTTTTTGCAGGTGCATGCATAGCACTTGTAGCTCAAACTATCTGCTACAAATCTCCATACTTCTTCTCAGAGTATGAGAATATGCTGAATATTTGGCTCAGAGAATCTTTTAGGGGTGTAGAGGGAGGAGGGTCTCCTATTGTTTAAATGGATTACATTTCCTAAGAGCCCAGAAAAAATACTTTTGTTGGAAAGATGTAAAGTTCTGTGTTGCACTGGTGATCACATTGACTTTTATATCATGAGCCATATTGCATTTACAGTTCATACCATACTCTCATGGTGTATCAGCTTCCTTGCTGACCTGTGGACAATGTGGATTCTCTCACTATGTTTTATAACAGTCTAAAGAGGAAGGAAAGTGTCTAGAACTTTGTCATTACCTTTAGCAGCAAGAGAATGTGAAGTCTTTCAAGGCTAAAAAAAGCTTTGTGTAATTTAACAAGATGCATCCTTCATTTCCTTTCCCCTCACCATCATGTCTGGTTATGTTGCAGAAGAGGTTAAAGGAGGTAATGCTCTTGTAATCTAAACAAACTCAGCATGGTGAAACAGGACAGTACTTTAAAATATGCATAAGGATTGCAGTTGCTCCATTTTGTGACACTGACTGTTCAGGTAGAGGGAAAAAAAAAACACCCCACAGATTTTTCCTAAAATGAATATTTTTTTAAAGGGCTATCAAGAAAAATGATGCTGGAACTATTATTGTGAAAAATTGAAGTGGCTTGGTTGATATCACGCATACAGTTTGGAAAAACAAGATTAGTGCCACCCATACCATTTTTCATTTTCTCCCGTCTTCAACAGCATCAACCATTGCAGCATCTCATTTTTTAACTTTATGTTTAGGATGAGAAATCCCATGTGTGTACAATTGCTTCTGGCTGCCTGGTCCCTCTGCTCCCAGCTTTTTCCCTCTGCTTGCATGTTTCCATGTGTACTGTAAATGAGAAGTGACCGAGAGGGCAGGATACTTAGTCTCTTCTCAGATCAATACCACTCTGTGGGTCAGCAACCAAGAATGTTTGAAAAAGAGAAGGAAGAAATTGTGGTTTATTTCCCCTGTAGACAGAGGCCAACACCTTTGTGTGGGGTTCATCTCTATTACCTGGGGAAGAAAGCCTGCGTAGGTTATTTCTGAACCAGTATCCACTGGCCAAAAGACCACCATGAATAAGATAACAAAGGATTTAAGTAACAGGAAAATTTTAGATTTCCCCTGTCCCAATTAAAACAAGAATTGTAATGCCTAGGTGGCCATCTGTGGCTTTTCTTCTTGGTGCTGGGCTCAATAGAGGGATGGATTGATACCAGAATGTGCCAGAGTTGGGGGGCCAGGGTGTATGCCAAGCGGCACCTCCTGGTCTGTGAGCCAGAGTATTGAAGTTCTGTTGCACGTGTGCATTCACTTTCATCTTTCAAGTTGAGGGGCTTGTCATATTTGTTGCTCCCCCTTTAGCTGAGTAAACTGAGACTTTTCCTTTCAGTTTTCTCCTCCCCCCTCTCCCCCCAAGTGTTTAACATGATAGCTCTGAGTGATAGCTGTCTCTGAAAGGCATAAATGAAGGACATAAAAGGCAAGTCTGCACTCCACAATGCAAGTTTAGCTATTCCTAACAACAGGCCACATGCTGGCCTGGGGACTAAATGAGAGACCTTTACTCTCCCTGTAGCAGGAGAAATATGGGCAGGTTTAGAAAGAGTTACTTTGTGACACCCTCAGTAATAGGGGGATGTTATAAAGCAGTTTTTTAACAGGAGGAAGGTGGAAGGAGGGAGGATGAAAGAGTTCATGGAGGAAAATGAAGAATAAAACCTGTGCAAGATGTGTAGCCTCAGGAAAAAATAAAAAGTTTGCAAAGCTGAATTTAAATTATTTTCCCTCACATTGTCATGTCTTGCACATGTTTTAAAATTATGTGCTTTCATACAAAGAAATCACATAGTTCTACGTCATAAATCAACCTTCATAGCAAACAAGGTTCTGGAGGTACCTATCTTAGACCTGTTCTTTTCTGGGAATAAAGAAGAGGCACTATCAGAGATTGAGAAGATGGGGCAAATTGATTAATTAAAAGGCAGTAAATCATCATCCCCACATGATTTATGTATAAAAGAATTCTGAAGAAACTTGGAAATGAATTAGCTCAACTGCTAACAAAGATAGGAACCCTCATTAAAACCAAACTCTGTTCCAGAGGGTTGGGAAGTATCTGGGGTTTATCCTATATTTAGACCAGTAAGCATTACATCTGCACATCGCAAACGGTCGAAACAGGAATTTAAAAGGGAATAATAAAACACCTGGAAGATCATGATGTGAGAGACTTTAATGAGAACAGCTTCGGCAAAGAAAAATCATGCCTTACTACATCGCTTAGAACTCTGAATGTGCCCTTAAAAAGAAATAGGAATGGCCATACTGGATGAGACCAACAATCTCTGTAGCCCAGCACCCTGCCTCTGGCAGTGCCCAGTCACAGCCACATGGGGAAGAGAGGAGAATAAAAAGGATACGATAACCCTTTCTCCTTGGACTTGATTGATAGCAACAAGGTCCAGGTTTGAATTTAAGGGGGTCACTGCAAACATGCTGACATCATCCCTTTCCCAAGAAAGCTGTCCTGAGCTTACTGGTGCTCAGAGAAAATTTTCCCCACTGACGAAAAGGAATTAGATTGTAAAATAAACAAAGCTTTCATAAAAAAGTGAAGTCCGACAAGCCAGATGCTCAGAGTAATAATAACCAATTCCTGAAGTAGAATTGTAACAATAGTCTTTTCATGCGGCAAAGGCCACCAGGTTGCTTTCACCTACTTTCATTCACAGTGTGAGATTAACAGGTGTTGCAGGCTTGTGAAGCTGTACTGAGGCTTTGCTAACCTGGTGTGAAGCATTTTTGTTAGCTTCTCTTCTTTCCTCCAGCTGTATATTTCCCTGCTAGCCACATGTACTGCTTCTGCTAGCCACAGCTCCTGGTGCTCTGCATTCTGAGATGCTATCATCCCTCTGCTGACGGGTATTGTTGTTTCAGCCCTTGGAAGAGTGAACATGGTGCTGAGAAACAGGAACAGGCTTTCAGTTCATAGGAAAGACTTAAGCAGCTTCTGATGTTCCTACGTCTTGCAAAAGGTTTTTACTCAAACCTCCCTTTTTTCTCTTCTTCAGGTGTAACCTTTGTATTTTGGTGCTAAATGCTCATCCTTGATTTACTGTCTTGGAGAGAGCAAGTTGGCCTAGAATTCCCTATATTTTCTCCCAATGGTGAAATAACTCGCTTTGTAACTAAAGTGTCCTTCAAAAATATAATTGCAATATATGCCAAAGGAAGTTGTTTCTGGTTTGCCCGTCAGTCTTTTCTGTTTATCTTCCTCTGATTCCATCGGATGTCAAGGTGGCCTTTCTCTTTGGGAATTCCTGGGAATGTTTCCTCCCTCACCTTTAGGTTTCCACTAGCAGGCTGCCTGACATAATATATTTTGACTTTTTAAAAGCTTGTGACAAAGTCTGTCACAAGACACTTCTACGAAGGCTAAGTAGTCACATATGGTGACAGGGCAAGTATCATCATAGATCAAGAAAACAAAAAGGCAGAAGGCTAAATGGACAGTTTTCATCACAGTAAAAAGCAAGCAGCTGCTTTCCTTAAAGTTACCTATCAGGTCAGCTAAATATATTTATTAATGATCTGGGGAGAAAGGTGAAAGATTAGATGGTAACACTTACAAATGATGTAATTACTTAAGTAATTTAGGCCTGTAACATGCTGTTAGAAACTTCTGAGTGACCAAAACAAGTTACACGGATAAAGAAAGTTCAGTCCTGATAAGAGAAGTTAATAAGCGGAGGAAACCACAGCAAAATCTTATCCTCTAACTGAAGGGAAAGGGGAAGGGAAAAAACCTGAATGTTGCTGTTGGCAGTTCCGCAACAGCAACCATATGAGATGCTGTTATAGTAGAAAAAAGGAACAAGGTGCTAGAAGGCGTAAGAAATGGGACATTAAAAAAGAATTACTGAACTCAGTCTTCATTGCATGGAGACAGAGAATAGGATAAAGCATAATATTATGGGTAAGTTTGCCCAGCTAACAAAGTCTGAACCGTAATGACAATTTCCTATTTTCTTTTGTCTTTATCCTGCTCATATATCATCTACTCTCAGAGATGCTCTGATTTTTATCAGGAATAATATATGTTGGGAAGGCTACAGCTTCCAGAGGGTTTTAGATCTTACTAACCACAGTTCAGCACCAACTGAGCTACAATTGATAAAAATCTATTTCATATCCATTCTCCTTCCTTTGGAAGGAGATGTCAAAATTCACATCAAAATGACATAAATTAACAGTCTCAACTTTGTATTTAGACTGGGAAATCATCAACATTTTAAACATAGATTTCAGAATTCAGATATAACTGAAATAATTCTCAAGTTGGGGCTCTTATGAGACTTATAAATTATTCTTGCATAGAAGAGAAGTCACCAGAGAATAACCTAAATGAAGTTAACATAGATTTAAAAAATTATTCTTGCAGAAGAACAGGGAGTGGTGGGAATAGATGAACAGATGGGAAAGGAAGAAGAGGAGAGTGAAGAAAAGGCTAATTAGGTAATTGAGGCTAAGAGGCTATTAGAGCTGACCCAGTGGTCTACTGGTAGTGCAATTCAGGGACTTGAATTTGGGATTGAGGTTGGTCCCTCGTTCCCAGGCCAACACTTGCTCCAAACATTGCAAGGACTTAGGTTTATAGTCTGTATGATCCTGTAAATATGTGTTCTCCAGTCAACATAATCTGGAGGGATTGTATGTCAGATTATAGTGGAGACAGGAAAGAATAATGGAGTAAAATGCTGAATTTGGATATGAAGATACTAAAGTACTATGTTAATGGGTAAATTATCTAGTGAAATTATTCGGAATTCCTTTGAAGTTTCTGTCAGAAAAAAAATCTGGTTGAAATAAATGTATTTTGAAGAGATTATAATGCTATCTTTTGCAGGCTGAACAGTCTTTCCTAAAATCTGTTTAGTTTCACAATTCTCTCAAGCATGTTTTGTTGTTGTTTTCCCCACAGATTGTAGATAAGGGAAAGACCTAAAATGTTATCTATTAGAAGTTATTCCTTTATCTTGCATCAGGCTAATTTGAAGCTGGTATGCTTGTGGTGTGCCAGTCTTATTTTCTCTTTCAGTCTCCTATCTCCTTTCTGATCCAGTCAGTGATATGCTTTCTCCTGGTTCTTATATGCTTATTTTCTCCTTGATGTCAGTATATTCAAACTGCCTTGTGAAGTTGTCAGTAAACTTACTCTTTTATGCCCAGAGAGTCTGGTGTAGGTCAAAGCTAGGACAAGCATTGCTATGTGGTTTTCAGATTTATATGCTGAGGTGGAGTGTTTCTTGTCCTCACCTTTTTCTGGTAGAACATTATTCATGCTGACTTCATTTAAATCTCTCTGCTTCTTTCACAGCGTTTGTAGCTACTCCTTCTCAATTTCTTCTAAAGAACCTTGCTTTTCTTTTCTGCATGTTCCAAACTTTGGAACTTCAGCGGTGTGGCATTCTGAGATGCTGTTACTTTCCTCTTTCCTTACCTTACCTTACCCAGTGCTTCTTATCACAAACTCTTCTTTGCCAGTTTCAGTATTTTTTCAAAATATTGTTTGTTTGGTTGGTTTTTTTTTCCCTTATATCTCCATTTCAGTACAAAAATATTGGCTTCTGCATTCTTCTCATGCATCTATGACTTCTTCAGAGGATCACAATACATGTATGGATAACTTTACTGTAATTTTTTCTTGTTCTAGTATTTTTGTGGAAAGTTAACTTTTCTCTCTCTCTTTCTTCTTTCCTGTAAGCACTGCATAGAGATATTGCTACTGAAGCAATATATGGCTGGAACACCTGTGGTCAGTAGGCAAATCGTATTTCAACAGCAGAAAAAATTGGCACCATTCATTATCCCTGCAGCTTAAGAGAGAGTTTCTGTAGAATAATTGCAGTATTGGAACTGCTGCTTCTGAGGAAAGTCGCGGTGGTATAAGCTTTAGCAACTGGACAGAATAAACAAAAGATGAAGGAGGGGAGTATAGCTTTGGTTATAATAGGAGGCAGAGGGAAAAAAGAAGGTAAATCAGCTGCTGCTCCACTGGACACCCCACTGGTACCTGCTGCAGGCAAAAGATTTTGGATTTCGCTAACAGCTGACAGCTCCTCTAAGACATGGAAATGTTTTGTCAAAACATTTTAAAACAAAAAACAAAACAAACAAAAAAATTTTGGCACTTTGACAAATCTGGACTTCAGCATGTTTTATGCTTAGGGGAGACAGACAAGGGATGAGTGATGGACAACACTAAGGGAAACCTCCTCCCACAAAGCTGTATTGAGGTTTGGAGAACCTAAAACATCACTCCTCTTCATTTGGGGAATGCAATGTTGCCTTATCTTGTATGAAGCTGCTTAAAAAGTCATTAATTTAAAAAATTATTTCTTGCCAGCTCATAATTTAGCAGTCCTCCCCCTCATAACATTGTGCTTATTCTGGTGAATTGAAGGATTTCATTTCTGCCAGCAAAGTCCAGGGACAAGTGTTCAGCATTACTTTATAGCTCATAATCGTGATCTGCTAGTAGGGATCCTTCCATACTACTTCACTGTGCTTCCCCCATGGCACACCCTTTCTTCAGCACTTCTTGTCACTCTTAGGAGAATGACTTTCACTGGTTCCTTCTGGTTTTAGGTAGAATAGTTTCATAATGTTTTTGTTACTGTCATTATCACAGGACCTTGAAGTCTGGCCTCAGGGCAGGGACCATGTTTCCGTGAAATACTTTGCAAACACAGGACAAAGGACTTATCTTATTGCTAATTTCTGTTTATTGTTTCTTCTCACCACTGAATTTTCCTTGTCAGAACGCTGCACTATCTTGAAGATATGCTTTTGTGAAAAAAAAATTTCTTAAGTTCTCCCTGTGTGTAGCCAAGGATATATGAAATGTGGGGAACTATTCTCATAATATTTGCTCATGTGAATATATTTTTAGGTTTTGGCTTTCAAGTTCTAAAACAGTAGTGATGTTCTTTCAGGATATTTTTGCTCTCTTTGGATCAGTTGATGGGACTGATTCATCTGAACTGCAGGTCTCAAAAAAAAGTATTCTAGGTTAGAGTAGCACTGATGCAGGTGCCCAGTACTCATGATCAAGTTTTACCATCTTTATTATGAATGTTTAAAATGCAGACATTAAAGATAATTAAATGAAATGTACCTACTTATTGCTTAATTATGGTTTAGAGAAAAAATAGTAAAAAAACTTCAGTGTTTTCCCCTTGAATTTGTAAAGAATGCAGAGATTTTACAGACAATTTTTAAAAGTTTACTTTTATTTAAATTTTCTAGCAATCTTTACAGAGGTTTCTTCATTGTTTCAATTAACGTTAACCCTTCAAACCTGCATGCTTAACATGTGGATTTCCTAATTTTTATGAAAGCCATTGAATTACACAGTATTTTGATTTTTATACTTAAGAAGAAGTAACCAGGTATTGGCTTTTGTGGAAAACTTTGAGGTTTTAGAAATGACAAAAATATTTGGAGAACATTCCAGTACATATTAGCAAGAATAAAAACAGGGCTTGTTTTGCAGTGTCTGAAACTGAGTTAGCTGTGCCAAAACCCATTCAGTTGTCTGTAAAAAATATTTAACACCATCTGACATATTCACTGTCACTCCATGCTCTGTGAATCAAATATAAAATTATGTGCAAGAAAAAACCCTACAAACTTATTTTGTCACAAGTAAGCTAGGAATTTTGAAGATGGTCAGCTCCACTTGTCAACAAGAATAAGCAAGAAGAAAAATAATGGCTTAGACTAACAGAGAAACAAGTCAGGAAGGCCTTCAATTTGAAAGGGCTGCCTCCCAGAAGAGGAGTTTGCAGTGCATGATTAACTTCCTTATATTTTCTCCAGAGTTTGTTGGATTTCTTGCAGTGAATAAATAGGGACATCCAGCTTTAAGAATAAAATGTGAACGGTCAGAAGGAGTAGCTAGAGACAGGATTTTAGGTAGTGCCAATAAGCAACCGAAGGTTATTTTCTGAAGTTGAATTAGAATCAGGTTTTGTGCTTCAAATCTCTTTAAAGTTTAGGCACAATTTCCTCTGGGATTGTGTCTCCAGCCCACCCCTTTGAGTCATGTACCCAAGGTTGGAAATCTGTAAAATTTTAATTGTATCCCTCCATCTGCAAATTGATGGCAATTGAAAATGATCACCACAGTGTGTCCCCACAGCTAACGCTACATTGCAATCAGATTCACTTGAACATTTCTCTACAAGTCAGATCACTTAATTTTCCTTTTGGCCATTGCTCTTTTATAGCACCTGCAGCTTTTTGTTTTTCCACCAAAGTTCGTCATTTTACTTTGAACAGTCTACTGACTTGTATATGTCTCCAGTAGAGTTCAGGAAATGAATAATTACTTCATGAGCACCACATTAAAAACAGTCCAAAGACCATTCAGGCTGCTCAAAAGTCATTGGGAATTTGGCTGGGGAAGAGCTCCCTGCTTTGGTCATGCAATAGAGGAGAAAAGTGCTCCAAAAATCATTATTTTCTAATTATTTGTATTGAGGACTACAAAAGGATTTGATTAGAACCCTTATGTGCTAAAAACTTAAAGAACAGATGCAACACAGCAGCACCCCTGCCACCCCCAAGTGTTTGTTCCCCAGTCTTGATTAACTCCTGGTTTTCAAAGAGAAATAAGGTAGCAGAGAGAAGAAAAAAGCAGCACAGATAATAAAGTTTGTCTTTAAAACCAAAATTATTACAGTTGAAATTAATATTATGTTTAAAATAGAATTATAGTTAGAATAACATTTTCAAAGCTTAGTTACGTGTAGTACCCCTTACTGCCTTTTGTAGTAGCAAGGAGTAAAATCTGCTGGTTTTAGGTTTTAGAGTCTGAATGAGGACTCAAACTTTTTTTTTTTTTTTTTTTTTTTATAAACTGACAAATTTGATTTTATTTCATGCTACCAAAACCAGACTAAACATCCTGACTGCAGACTGTAATGTAGCAAACATATAGGAACAGACAAGGCACATGTACATTCACAGCTGGAGTAACAAATCAGCTGGGTTGAGAGTGCTACCTTGTCAGATAGGGGAAGACACTCAAACCTACAGGCTCAAGCCTTTGACTGGCAGTGGACTGTGAGGGCCAAAGAAGAGGGAAAAATCTTATTTTTTGTGCTTCCTTCTTCTTTTGACAGAAAGAATTTTTCATTTATCTCTATGACTAAGCAGTCTAAATGCTTTTTTAAAATGATATGAAATATCCACCTTCATTTCTGTAAATGCATTTCGAAAAACGGACTGAAAATTAGTTGCTTGCATGTTATGCTTTCTGGCTGTACTTAGAATTGGGGTGGTTCTCCTTTAAATAACCATCCAGAAACACTGAAATCCAGGCAGTTGCGTATCAATTAGCAGGGTGCATTTCTTAGTGTGAGCTGCCTGGAAGTGCAAAATGACAAATCTGAGCATTAAGCTCTCCACCGTCATTTTGCTTTCCTACCTCTAACTACAAATCAGCTTCATTGTGACTTACAGTGTAAGAAGTTGGTGCATTTCTGCAGATCCATGATAAGATATTTTTCTCTAGTAAGAAATGCAGTTAAGTTCAGCATTCTGAATCTGTCCCTGCCAGGCCCTAGATGCATTAGTATTCCACTGGCAGCTGCCTGTAGGTAGGAATATTGTTTTTGTCCATAACCAGAGGGAACAATCAGACTAAGCCGTTCCCCGGCTATAAACCAGCCAAAGTAATTGGGTTTAATTTTAATTTTTGTAATAGCTTTAAATTAATAGGAGCAGCTGCTGCCACAGTGTGTGGGTGTCCTTTTCCAGAAGGCATAGAACAAAAAAGGGAAAGAGTAAACAATAGTGCGTCTAGGACACAAAGGTTAATTCAAGAACTGAGCAATGTCTTTTTGTTATCAAAAACTCAGTTGGTGATATCTAGCACTGTGTCTCTTTTCTTTCTTTTTCTTTTTTTTTTTTTCCCCTTTTTTCTTTAATTCCCTGATAAGATCTCAATCTGATTAGACTCCTGTGTGTAAGATGTGTTGTTGGTGTCTAAACACTAACTCTCTTTCTCTATATGACTCACAAATAGATTAGCAGTGACAAAGTGCTAGGAGAGATAAAAATAGATTAGCAGTGACAGGAGTACTATTATAATTATTTTTGGAAGATATGGTTTGAATTAAGAGTTTGGGCACTTTCTGCCCTGAGAGGGTGAATTTAAACCTAGTAACTGAGGATGGTTTCTGCTGTTGTGTCAGACACCAGATAGTGAAATGTCAATACCAGATGTCCTAGACATCAAGATTAGCCATAATAGCCAAATGCAGCCATAAAGTGATGTGTCAAAGTGGATAATAAAACAGATGCTTAGCTTCTATAATGAAGGGGAAAGGGAATGAAATATCAAAAGTGCCTTTAATACATTAACAAAGTTGTCTTCAACTTGCTTAAAAGTAGAAAGTTATTGAACCAAGGAGAACTATGTGTCATTTAAACATTAACTATCAGCAGATGAATTTCAATTAGCATTAGCCTTTCTAAAATCCTGAATTTCCTCCTATTGGTCTCATTTTACATGAAAAATTTATAGCATAAAGTGAGGCTTGTCCTTTATTATTTCTCCCTTGCTAATTTGGAAACAAATAAAGTTCAACAACTCAGTAACATACTGTTTAAACTTGCATTACGGTTTGAGGACTGGGAGCTAGAATACATTTACCCACTGCCGTATCATCTGCTTGATTTGAGATCAAATGAGGGATGTCCTATAGCACTCCAGAGTAAGGGTGAATGATAGAAATATGTTAAGATACTGGAGAAACCTATTAGATTAGGGTACTGCATGCAGGTGGCTGGTGGCATTTTTTCCCTACTGATACTTTTAAAAAAAATTAAAAGAATTGTTTTTTCTGTCCTTCACATTTGTGGCTTAAAAATAATTTTCAGATCTTAGTGATAAACAAGTGCCTTATTGAATCAAAAATACTGACATAAATTCTTAAAGCCCTGAATGTTCAAGTACTAGGGCAATAAAAGGGGCAAATAAATTATTATTTCAAGTCTAATTAACTGCATCACTGGTTCTTTATTGTGCTTTTTCAAGAACATCTCAATTCTTTTCTGTTTCTCTATGTAGCTCCTGAGTCTTGCTGATCAGACTCCTTAACTGCTGCTAATTGGCAAACACGCACTTCTGCATAATGAGAGGGTTTTGTCCTCCATTTCATATTAGCAATGAAAGACCAGTACTGATGCTCTGCAGTGGACCAGCTTCTCGGAACTATTACAAAGAGTCACATTACTACTGCTATGTCTGTAAATCTTATTATGTTTTCCATCACCATGATCCTAGTCTAGCTGAGATCTGCTCCAATCGTTAGATGAGATCTGTTTATAATGTGTAATTGAATCAGTTAGAGTCTGCAGGACCATAGTGTTGTGTTGCCAAACATGACTGGTAAGTTAGTTACATTAAATTACAAGTGCATGGCATGACTAGAGAATCTTCTGTTTAAATAAAGCTGGAAAAATCCATCTACGAAATGAAGAAAGAGTACAAACAGAAATATTTAACATCTCTAGTCCATAGAACAAATGTTTGACCCATGTCTGAAATGTTACTTGTTTCTGTTGAGAAATAATGGAATAATTGAAGTTGGGTGAAAGATGTCAGGCAGACATTTGTTATTCTTTAAACAGATACCAGATTGATAACAATGACATAAATGTCTCTATTATAATTATTTACCATCATGTATATTCATTTTTATCTTGTCAGCACTAGAAGCCAGAACTCTCGAGGAGGGCAGCAATCCAATTTGGAACAGGACCAAATACCCTTTTCTCCTTTGCTTTCTAATTTGGGCCTAGGTTATTTTCCATACCTGAAGCTTTTTGTTTGGATCTTGGGGGGTCTTTTCCACCTCAAAAATTTATCTTTTCCTCCATTCATCAGCTAGGTTTTGATATATATCCCCTGAATATAAAGATGTCCTGCATTTTGGTAGCAGTTTTGTCGATGTTATCTCATACTGACATTCCTTCCTCCAATTATGCCTTGCCTCTGTGCTGGTGAATTAGGCCTGTAGGAAAGGATGAAGGCACACTCCAGCCAGAGGTTTGGCTGAAGTCTGTGTAGCGGTATGAGCTTCTACCAGCTTGATGATGAAGTAGAAGGCGGTTTAACTGCCTGTGTAACTTTCTCGCTTCTTGGCAGTGGGTTTCTCCGGTTGTGTGATGCTCTCCCATGCTAGGGGTGACCCTGCCAGCTTGGACTCCTGGAGAGAGCTGTGGTCCCTGTGGTGATGGGTGCACTGGCACAGGACCTGTCCTGTGCACTGGTCTCTGGCATCAGGTTGTTTGCAGGAGTCCTTTGAAACACGAGTTCTGGCATCTGCTGGCCAGCTCCTGATGTGTTCAAGACATTGCATTTCATTTGATTTAGAGGCAATTTAAATCTCACATAGCCTTTTTGCTCAGATTTCTTATGTCAACATATGTGTACGTTGTTTTTGTTTTTTAGGCAAAGAATACCCTCTAAGAATGTGTATTACTACCGCTGTCCAGACCACAGGAAGAACTATGTCATGTCATTTGCTTTTTGCTTTGACCGAGAGGATGACACTTACCAATTTGCTTACTGCTACCCCTACACCTATACTCGCCTTCAGCACTATCTCGACAACCTACAGAGGAGGAACATGGACTACTTCCACAGAGAATTGCTAGGACTCAGTGTGGTAAGTAACAGCCACGCTTTCCAACAAGCGGGCTTCATTATGAATGTCTACCCTTAAATGCTTATAGAGCATAATTCATCATCCCTGCTAAAGAACACACAGGCACGTATTTGTTTTACTGCTATCAATGACACACGCATGGTGAAATATAGACAAATGCTAATTTAATTTCACATAAAATAGTGCCTGTGCAATGTGCAAGGCTATGCTAAATTCCCATGTAGGATCAATTCACCTCTAAAGGCACTAAAAGATGAAACTGAAACAGCCTTTCAGAAGAAATGTGATTTTTGGAGTATTCTGTTCATTTGTCTTTATGGAAGGGCTTTTTTGAAATATGTGTCCTTGGAAATAGAATATAACTTTTCTTGGTGAAATAATGCAAAATATGCACCAACAACCTGTTTTTTTTTACTCTCAGAATGCCTGCTTTGTTGATTTGGAATTAAAAGGGATTTAGTGGTCTCAATATAGATCCTAGTGGTTACTTGAAAATGAAATGTGATAGTTCTGATGCAAGAAGGAGGCTTAATGGTAAGGCTGAACTTATGCTCACTCTGTTATAACCTTTCTCTGCAATGTTGCCAGTCCTGGGGATTTGGAAAGTATGACTCAGCCACTCCCATATCAACTCAGAAATCAACAGATTGAAAAATAAAACCTGAAATCTGGGGTTATAGTTGTTTGGGTTTTTTTTCTTTTTCTTTTTTCCTTTTGTGTTTTCAGACTTTATCGTGCACCTGTCACACCTTAATCTTTTCTCTGAGATTTGATTTGGTCCAAACTTGTAGTGTGTGTGTGTGTGTGTCAAAAAAAGAAAGCTGTGATTCCTGTGAAGGCTGCTGATCCCAGGTGGGGCTTTAAAAGGAATCCGAGCATATATTGTGAAAATCAGAATGAAATCAGATGTATAGGCCGCACTGGAATAAATGAAAGGCTTCCAGCATTACAGCAAGCCATTGAGATCCCTATGGTGACATAAAACTTAGAGGAAAAAATTAACTTGTGGAGAAGAGTAAAAATAGAATTTAAAAAACAAAAACAAACCCAGACATTTTTAACCCTTTTGTGAGTTTAGTACAGTTCTTGCTTTGAAGATGACTATTAACTGTACTGATATTAATTATTAATCGTTCCAATTAGAGGGACAAACAATTATAAGTGAAAGTGGTATTAAGAATGTGAAGAAGTAAAATCTTCAGAGGGTGGGAGGAAGGAGCACTCTAATTTTAATGTGTCTAGGGCTTTAATTATTAATCTTAGAGGACAGAGCTGTCATTAATTCTATAATGAAACTGAATTTGTTTCCTTTCACTCTGAAAACAGTGTATAAACAGTCAAATTTGCATATTCATCAAAACCCTGATCTGACTGATTAAAACACTGAGATAGAAGGATTTGTCTTTTATCTGCATTTTGTCAGACAGAGCTGTAGTCTTAAATCTTGTTAGCATTGTGTTACCAGTAGTTGCTAAATATTATTTTTTGTATTTCAGCAAACTAAACAAACAGATGCCATTCAAAATGTGGCAGGGAAATGTGCTGTGTGTAAGTCCTGATTTTATATCTATATGTACACACACAGTATGTTTTGCAGAAATTGATATGGTAACATTTTGCAGCTCACCATGCTGATCCATATAAAAAGCTTCTGAATCAGGCTCATGCTGTAATCTTTGTAAGTAACATTACAATCTCAGAGCATTTCTGGCTTTTCTCCACACACAACTGTCCTAGAACAGCTTGGTAATTTAATGTCTTTGCTGAGCTTGAATAGACAATTTCCATAAGTTCTCTGCAAGTTAAATATTTTAACATAGAGCTTTGTTGCTATCATACATCTTTAAATGGTGAAAAACAGGATCCTTCAGTCTTCACTGCACAGTGCTTCATCAAAGCAGAAGCTGGCTGTACTTTAGAGAATTGCGTGCCATATAGGATAGATTTAGAGCTATGAAGGTTAGCTCCATCCCTGCTCTGGCCCCTTATGTAAGATAAGAGGAATTAGATTGGCATAAAGAGGCCCTTAAAAGCTCTATTCCTGGCAAAGGGACGATCCCTCAGTAGCACATGGTAAAAGGTAACTTAAAAATGCCGTCTGAGGACAAACTCTGAAGTCTTCATGCTGGGCATGAGGCTGAAGCAGGGTGGCATGTTGGGGGGTATATGTGCTGAGCTGCCATGTAACCACCAATACCCTCTGGTTCATTCCAGGGGAATTTTACTGCTCCCTGCAGATATTCGTGATTGTGAGAATCAAGACCGGTTTGAAAGAATTTCAGTTCTCTTGGATTATTAAGTTTTGAACTGTACTTCTTGCAGACAACAGGATCTCGCCACAGATATTTGGGCTTTTTTATTTTTCTTTGTCATGGAACAGTAAAATGCAAGTCACAAGAAACCATGCTTAGATGATTGCTCCTGAAGGCTTTCTGAGTGCACATTTTGCTGCATGTAATGTTTTCAAGGCAATCTAATTTCTAATCTAATTTCACATTTTCTCTAAAGAAAGTACTATGCCTCCATTAACTCCTTAAATACTTTCACTAATTCTATGAAAATTGAAAGCAAAATATCAGTATGGGACATGTAATTGTCATTAGGATGCAGAATGGCAAAGTGGTTAAGAGCCAAATGGCAAAGATTCCCATTGCCAGTGTGAATGGATAAGTTAGGTGTTCTATTTCTGACCTTTTAATGTTTATGTTCTTTACTCCAGGGAGCTATCCTAAAGTCTAGATGTGCCAAATGGTCTTGAAAATAGTCTCTCCTGCAAGCTAGCTCTGATAGTCACCCAGGTATCATTTAAAGTGCTATTTTCATTCTGCCATTGTTGGCCTTAGGTAACTTCAGGCTTCCTGTGTTTTTTTCAAAACAGATCATAAGTTCAAAATCTGTGAATGATTTTTTTTAAATTGTGCAATTACTTTTTTGCATATCATTGACATGTCTGTTGTCTTGGCATATATTATACAATGTTGTCCAACGTAACATAATGAAAAATACTTTTAATATTTCTGTGAAAACATAACCAAGGGCTCAATTGACATTTACAGTACCTATTTTATGATACTTACAGAGTCTTGTGTGTGGTAACACTTATGTGTAGCTTTATAACCGATATCATAGAGTTGGCAAGGTTTTTTAGTGTTGCCATTTGAAGGTGATAGTCTAAATTAGCTGTGCATACTTGAAGGGTGTAGACAATTGATGAGACCTGTACCTCTACTAGTATTCCACTATCACATGTAATAAATTAGACAGGTTTTGGTGAGTCTGGCTCAGCTCCTACAGCCCACTTTACAAATTGCCACTGGCTTGGCAATATTTTCATTACTCACTAAAAGAAGAGCCAAGATTAATTGGAGACAGATACTTCCTTTCACCCCATTAGGCAATGGTGCTTCCAAATTATACTTGAGGAGAATTGCAACCGCACATACAAACCACAAGTCTCAAAGGGACTTCCACAGTACACAGAGACTGGAATATGGAATTCTGTTAAATTAAATATTAAACATACATATTTTAAAACAAGAAGGCAATATGTCTAATGTAGAGCTCTGTAAGTGAGCCAATCTCTTAAGTTAGATGCGAGTGAAACAGATTGGAACACAAGGTGCTTCATTCTGACTCCATGCCACTTTGGTGCATGCTTTTAATTTATGGAAGTTACACCCAATTTGTGCTGTTATCAGAGAGATCAGAATGAGGCCCTGAGATTGTGAAACTGCACACCAGATGTCACATTGCTGGTTCATTGATCAAATATCCCTTATTTACTGTCTAAATGACTGGAGACCCCTGTAAAAATGGTTGATCAGTTCTACTGATACCTACTGGTCAATTTTTAACTGCTCAGTTATGACTGTTTTAAACCATGAAGCAAAGAAAATTGACAATTTTTCTAAGGTTAAATTTCCCATTTCTGCATTCAGTGTTAGGTTGCGTAATAACAGTTCTGTAAAAGAAAAGTATACTCTTCATCTTCAGAAAAGAAAAAAAAAAAAAAAAAGAAGGCCTCAGTGTGATGTGTCATAACTTTGAAATCATCTCAGTATCAGGTTTTGTACTTTTCAATGGATCTGACTGCAAATAGGTTGAAATGTCATCTAAATGCAATTTATGGCAATTTACTTGGTCTGAAAAAAGGCCACAGAAATAATGCGTTAAAAAAGTTATCCCAGCTTCTCTTTTCTCAGAATGTATAAGTGCACCTACATGTATGTTCAAGGTACGTACTTTTTATTCAGTGTGGTATCTCTTTGCTCACGTAGTACTGCTGTTCCCATAGTATTCATAATATGGATGTCATCCTAAAACTCTATATGAGATTTTAAGTGTTCCTATGGCTATTTTCTTACCTGGGTTGGGTATCAGCAGAAGTAGAATCGGACCTAAAAATAACCCCACCAACAGCGTTTTCTGAAATAAAATACAATTTATAGTACATAATAGCACAGTATGCTACCAGGGAAATTATAGAAATAACATGAAAAATAACAGGGAACTATTCTACACCACCAGTTGTAAGGAAAATTTTTGTGTTAAAATTTGAAGGCAGTTCTGGAGATAAACTAGCTTGTGGAAATCATAGACAGGAAAAGATAGGCTTAACTGTGTTGCTGTTGAAAGTTGCCATCTGTCTGTAGGATATATACAACTGCTCATGGTAAAAACAAGAAGTCCTTTGGTTTAAGTTGGCAGCAATGCAGGGCTTTAGAAAAACACAGACTCAATAAAATCATCATTTACAGTTAATATTGTGCAATTTTACTAAATGTATAAACTGGTTATTTCTTAAATTCCAGAATGAGCACTGTTTCATATAGTAAAATCATCTCTAGAAGGATTTGTATACATTGTTGTTTATCTAATTCTGAGTACAAAATCTTAAATTGGGAAGAAAGGTTCAAATCTTAAGTCAATGTTGCAGCTCACATTTTATAACTACTCTTACCCATTTAAAAGCTCTTAGGAAAAAAACACTCGGAACTTCACAAAAAATAAGCTTTGAGAGTAAACAATCCAGTGAGTTGAATCACCTGCAGAAAAATTGTTATGAACTGCTTTTTAAGACAGTAAAAAATGATATGGGGTGGTGTCTATACAAACCATTCCCATGCCTTGGTCCCATGTTGTACTTTGTGGTTGCATAGACAGGTGGGGAAATGTTTGGAAAGCCAGTGACCTCTCTGAAGCTTTCACTGGACTTTCTGTAGCTGTGCAGCTTGGCTTCTTGCTTCATGGCTCTTCTGTTTCCATGTCAGGGTCTTCACCTCACCTCCACACTTGTCCTTCATCTGTCTTGCCCTTTCTTTGCCTCAAATCCCTTTTCTTTCTGTTCAGTTATACTTTCCTAAACTAACTACAAGAAGAAAGTTGTGAAATTTCTTTGCTCCTCTTATGATACTTATTTTGTTTTGTTCTTTCCCATTCATTTCTCTTATCTCTTTGAGTCGTGAAGGGAAAATGCAAAATAGTTGTTAGGTCTTTTAAATAGCAGGACTGCATGAGGTAGTTGTGTTCTCTTCTGTGCACTCAGCGTCCCTAAATCAGTGACCTGTCTTCCTTGTTGTTATTTCTTTTGTACTTTCTATTTGCTCTAATACATACACCTGTGTTTCCAGAGAATCTGGGATAATATGAAGCATAATTCCAGGCTTCAACCTGGAAAGGAACCATTAATGATCTAATCACTCATCCTGATATACCTGAACTGACACCCAGGTACAGGAAGGGTGTGAATCTCTGTTTCATGGCAATGGCAAATTCACGTAAGAGGGAGATTTTGCTTGTTCCTGTCCTCAGCACTTTCTACTGCTTGGTTGGGTGCCACACAGCTCAGTGGGATAGATGTAATCCCAAGAGGAAACAGACTGGTTTTGTCTATACAGGCAGTTTAACCCCCAGATCTGAGCAGCTGCCTTTAGTTACTGCACCCTAGGCTTTTGGGGACAGGGAGCACCTATTTTACTTTCCATGTTTAGCGCCTTGCTTACTGGAACTCCTTTTATTGTTGGTGCTTGGGAAATAACTTAGTACAACCAGTTAATATCATTCTAGCAAAAAAGGACGTCTAAAACTTTTTATAGTTTTAAAATTTACCTAGTTGTCCTGAAGGACAAGCAGATATTTTGAAGATAAGTATGGCCCTTAGAAAGCAGTAAAAATACTAGAATACATTCATTCTTCTTTCACTTCCATTTATAGAAATTTGTTTTCCCTCTTTTGTAGCACAGCATTAAGCAATAATTACCATGTTGATAGTGATGCCGAATGTACTTGCGTGTAGGGGAAATCGTGCTATGTGGAGCTATTAGCTACATTTGCCCCGTAGCACTTTACTGCATTGACTCTGCTGGGATTTTGACTATGTTTGAGCTGGTTTCTATTTAGGTCTCCTGAGTGTTGACTGTGTGATGGATCTGTGGGGCTGGAGTTGTATTTTAATCTGTAGTCTTTGATTGTAAACTCAGAAGATGGTTAGCCTTGCCCACATCACTTGTAGGGCTGAGACCTTGGGATTGAAGGCTTCTCTAACAATTTTAAAGTCTGCTTTGTCCAAAGGATTTGGATTTATGTCTTTTAATTTAACCAAAGAAAGAACTATTTATTGATTTAGCTTTATATAAGCTATATAATGTAAATATAATGTATTAAAATCTCTAAATACCTTAGGCAAAATCTTCTTCGCATAATTTACGTAAACTGAGCAGTGGCTCTGATCCAGCAAAACACTTAAGCATAGATTTAAACTTAAGCACGTCAAATAGTCCTGTTGAAGTCACTGGCACAGTTCATGACATCAAGTTAAACATATGTAAAATTGCCTTTAAGCTCCAAGTTCGGAACAATCAGCACTTTGAAAGATGAAGGCCTGATGCCATGATATTTTGTTGTTATCTTGTACTACCACTATAACAATAGGACTACATAAAAAAAAAAAAAAAAAAAAAAAAAAAAACAC